>VYXB01002394.1:317884-423350 GCA_013397135.1 Pachyramphus minor
TAAAAAAAAAAAAAAAAAAAGTTGAATTCAATCTTCTTTTCTGGGGGCACTATATATTTTGTGTGGCAGAGAGATTCATAAGCTTGCAAAGCCTAAATTGTCTAAATTAGGTGTGATTTGCTCCATCAGTGCAGATCCTGGGCAGGCCAAATCAGTCTCTGATTTGGTCTTCAGGGAGAGAGCTGCCTCTGAGGCTGATGTGTGGCTGAGAGAAGGGAATCAGTGCTCAAGGCCTGACTTGCCCAGCTCTTGGACCACTGTGTGCAATAAACAGTGTGAGCCTGGACTATGGAACTGAGTCTACTGGAAGGATGAGGAACAAAACAGAGAAACACAAGAAAATGTGTGAAAAGACGAACTAAACTGACTAGATGATGTGGTTTGAAGCAAAGGTTACACGCTCATGTGAGAGAAATAGTGCAGGAACAGCCAGGTGGCCTCTAGTAAAGGTCCAGCCTTGACAGCTCACTGCTGGGCTGGTTTTAAGCAGTTGCCTAATATTAGTTTACCTGACCAAGAAAATATCAAGCTATTCCAGATAAAATCATTGCTCTTTTACATTCTACATACAAAGAATTGATCAAAGTTGTTCTGTTTTTAAAGGTGATGGATTTTTTTAAAATACCGCTTCTTCCTCACCTGTGATGTTGGTTTGTGCTTTTCCAAACTTGATGCCGTGACAGAAGTGGGAAAAGAAAACTTTAATAACTGTTTCAAAGTTTTTCTCCTTGTTTTGGCCTAACATTACAGCTGAAGTCTAACAGATTGGGATTTAAAAGTGTTTCCAGATACCAGACTTCTCTTTTTCTTCCTGTTATTTATCTTTTATCACAAAAAAATCTCCAGCAATTACCTCCATATTTTACTTCAAAACACAACACATGCAAAACCACACAAAACAGAATCAATGGCAGTATCTCAACAATTTTAACAGACACAAAGATAACAGAAATACAAGACTTCAAATAAAATACCTCATCATAACTTAATACCCCATAAAGAAGTGGTTTGGGTTCTTTATGAAGTGTTGATGCCTTAGAGGTGATCCCCACAGATAGGCATAAAGCTGTACAGTGGGAGGCCACAATATGAGAGACAATCAGGAAATAGACAGTCTGGACACAATGTTATCTCAGAGACATGGAAAAATGTATATTTATATACCTACAGGGTAGGTAGAAGGGCTGTCAACAGAGGGCAAAGAGTTGAGAGGATAATTTGAAACATCCTGAGTGGAAAATATAAATTACCAACCCTGGGAGGGGTGCGAAGCATGGTTGCCTTTGAGTAAAAATAGAAGTATGTAATTAAGGAGACACTTACTGTACCAGGTCTGGGATACGGGATGCGACCTTCGTACTGTACCCACCGATGATCCACACTCTCCTTGTGAGCGTAAGGGCCATTGAACACAGCTCTGATGTCTGCCATGCTGTACACACACACTGCAGAGCCCTTGAACACAGAGCTGAAAGAGAAGGTGGGTTGGTATGCACGGTGCAAACAACTCTTCAGAGCCTCAGCCAGTGAACTAACTAATGTCCCAGAGTCTAAAGGCGTTTGGATCAATCCTACGTCTGACAGTTGTTATAAGTGGTGCTAAATAACAATGTGTACAGGTCGGATGACTACAGATATTTAATGCCACTGTTACAGTTTAAAGCTTTGCTTGGTTGAGATCTGGGTTAGCCTTTGGGACCACAGATAAACTGCCAATTTTTCTAGTGGCTGATAGTTTCCAGCTATCATTTACTAGATATTTTGATTAGAATTTTATGCAAATGAAGGACATTTCTTTACATTGTGTTCACATTTGAAATTCTGTATACTAGTGATATTGTAGGTGAAGTCTCTGAGAATTACAAGTTGCACTGAAAAGACAACAAAAACCCCAAACAAACAAAAAATCCCCATTTATTTATTTTTCTACATATCTTTCCTTTTTTAATGTATTTTTCAAAAAAAACCTCCAGACATTTCAGTTTTCCAAGGAGTTTCATGCCAGGTTGTTGAGTGGAATGTACTTTAGTTACTTCATAAGCTATTTCATTTGTTGTGCAACATTCACTTCAATTTTAAATATTTTCTGTGATTATATATATACATAACTGTTATGGTAACTCCTTCTGAATTAAAGAGTGCCTTGGCTATTTTTCGTTGTACTAATACTGGTCAGTATTTGTCTAGTCCTTATTATTTACTCTTAATTGAAAGGTTCTGGAGATGAAAGAATTTTTTTCTTTCCCCCTATTCTATAGAAAATATCTCACCATTGCAGCTGAGAGATCATTAATTAATTAGTGTATCCCCTTTAGATAAAGTTGATTTAAACTCCAGTCTACAAAATCAGTGACATTTAGAGAGTAGTTTTGATACTAAAAAACAGCAGATGTCAAGTTGTTGCTTACAGAAATGTAGCTTCATAACAAAAGATTTGTCTTAAGTAGCAAATACTGGTTACTCCATAAATATGGTAGAAATTTATATATTCAACTTGATGAGGTTGAAATAAACTAGCTTGCTTTTGATTGTTACATTTTTGTTGTTTTTACAATCATTCTCAAAAGTCAGGCACACAAAGGTTTAGGGACATAATTTATTATTTCTATTTCTGAAAAATACTGTCCTCAGTGACTAGAGCCCTGATATTGGAAGCCTTATTCCAGTAGTCTCTAACTGTTCTCAGGAACCAGGACCTACTATAGAAGACCTGAGTATTTAGAGAGTATAAAAAACCTGAGTAAGATCTTTAGCATTTGTTCCCAGAGGCAAACATGATCCTGACACATACCTTGTTGTAGTGAAGACTCCATATATGAGCGGGTTTCTCTCGTCTCTTGTAGAAAGTAAGAATATATCTTCTGCAATGGGAAAAATAAATGTTAGGATTTTTGTTTTAGTTAAACATCCACTGACTATTTCTGTATTTACCATTTATAATTTGGAGATTTGTAAAAATATTACAAAGCTTTATTTTAGTATGAATTTTAACTTATGTCACATAGATTTGTGCTAATATTCTGAAATGTGTCCATTTGCAGGTAGTGTGGTTTTTATAGAAAATTAGTTTTTTACTTTACAGCTTCTGTAGGGGAAGGGGAAAAACCCCATAACTATGATCAGATCAATTTTGGGACTTCTGATAAAAGTCAGAGATAGTACTACCACTGTTTGCAAGAAGAGTAAAGTCAGAACAAGACAATGCTTCTACAAACCAGGGTGAGGGGGGAAAAAAAAAAAAACAAACCAAAAAAACCCCAGGCAATACTAATGTCAAAATAGACCATTAAAGACAAATCAACTTACGCAGCTCATCAAAATGTGTGTCTGCTCCTTCAGGACCAGGTATGGAACACACAAGCCTGGCTTTCAGAAAAGTTGTCCACTTGTTTATCAGGCTCCTTTGGCCTCCCATATCATTCTAACAAAAAGAAAATGAAAATACCTTAACATTAAACAGATAAGAGCTGTAACATATGGCAGCACCAACTGTGCTTTTTTCTGTCAGATTCCACAGTTTGATCTTACTGCAACATCAGGGTCTTTTTTTTTCATTTTTGTTTTTCCTAAAACAGTGTAGCACAGCCTTCTTATAAGTAGCTCCTCTGGTTACTTCTCAGCTCAGAGAGCAGGCAACTCAAATCTCCTAATTATAACCAAATCTGATTGCAAAGTTCTCTCACCAGCTCTACGACTGGAAAGCTGTGAAAACATATGTCTGCATCATGTGATTTCTTGTTCCCTGCCATGCCAATTTTTGAAATCAGTTGTTCTTCGAGAATTCTTTTCGAACCAAATAATAGTACAGAAGGGTTTGGATAGATTTCTCAAGAAAGAAAGGCTATATTCACCAGCAGCTTACAATGTAAATACTGTCCTGTTTCCTTTGTGAACATAGTAGAGAGAGAAATGCATTCCAGGGAAAACCAGTCATATTATTTTAATAATCATTTTTATGGAACTATCAATTTATCCTCCACAAAAGGATTTTTGTTTTTTTTTTTTTTTTTTGGGTTTTTTTCTTTTTCTACAGGTTTCTAAAACATAAGCATGCTTCCTCAAATTTCCTTTAGTCACTGGAAAAAGAAAAAAATCTATAAAGGATCATTTGAAATTTGAATTACCCTTCTGAAGGGCAGGTTTCCTTCTATTGCCTTGGATCAGTAGAGGGGTATGGGTAGTGGATTTTAGAAGATTTAAATTTTAAGAATCTGGAACTTCCACTGAGGACATGAAAAATCTAGTTAATTACATTTAGCTGTCTTCCATTGGTCTGAAACAGCAGAACTATTTAGATTGCACCAAGCTATT
Source organism: Pachyramphus minor (assembly GCA_013397135.1). NCBI lineage: Eukaryota > Metazoa > Chordata > Aves > Passeriformes > Tyrannidae > Pachyramphus > Pachyramphus minor. The sequence goes on from VYXB01002394.1 coordinate 322,196, forward strand.
TAGGTCCCAAAATTTTTCATTCTGAAAGTGGTAAGGACAATGATATACCAGCAGGAACAAGGATGCAAACACTTAAGAGAAATGCTATCACCAACAGCAGTCTCCCAGCTGCAGGTTCTGAATTACCCCATGGAGGTGCTTATTTCTTTCATTTAAAAACTCTGAAGCTTAGGGGATCTGTACGGTAAATTTCAGGACCAAAAATTTGACAAGAAATATTCAACCGCTTCAGATTCATTAGGAGAAATCAGTTCCTTGTTAATTGGCTTTGCAACCCTGAAGGTATAGAACCAGCCAGTAAGAAATCCTGGGTAGTGGAAATTACGTGTCATTTCCGAAGATCGTATTTGGCCCTTCAGGGTTGTGTCATGCACATTACAGTCAATCAGAAAGATGGGTTTAAAGTGCTGAAATCCCTTCACAAGGACTAACACTTCTCCGGTAAAGCACTCTAACCACTTTCCCTTTTCATGTACCTGCTACTTTTAAATAGATTAGCTCAGTTGGAAATGATTCCACTTTATATATCACCTTTGGAACTCCTGCTCTTACAAGAATTACTGCCTCCTCTCTTGATTTCCTGAGGTCCTGCCAAGTCTAAAGCTTTGCATCTACCCAACAGATTTATTACAAAGGTGTCAGAATTAGCAGCCTGAAGCCAACAGCAAAAAGAAGCTCTGCATGTGTGTGTTCTGTTCAAAGCCACAGTAAATAAACTCTGTGGTGCAGTTCAAACCAAACAATTACAAAGATGCAAAAAAGAATCTTAAAAAGCAAGAAGTGTTAAGCTTTTCTTTCCTTTGGCAATTCGGATTAGCTAAGCAATTCTCACATTTCAGAGCTTCCACTTTGATTTCTGGTGGATGCAGTGAAGCGTCACAGGAGCTGAGATGTCTCTAACTGCCTGGCTAGGATCAGAACACAGAGAGAAAGTGATGGAGCTGGAATGGAAAAAGGACCCTTGTCTAGCTCCAGCTCCTGTCACTGCAGGCATTCAGCTTTTGCATGAGATGGAAAGATACATACTTGTTTTTTACACCCTTAAGTGGTGATCCAACACAGCATTGTCACAAATGCTTATTTTAAATGTATCAGTAGTTCCACTGAGTACCTAAAGAGCTGTGTGAAAGAAATACTGTGCTCAAAGGAAGCAATCTTAGGAAGTGCTATGTGCTTTAAAGTATAAGATTGCACTGGATTTAAGATTTATCCATATTTACATGCTCTCAAGCCACGTTAACCATGTTACTTCAATATAAGATGCATCAGAACTGACATCCTCTAGGTGTGTCTTACATATCCAAAGCTGCCAAAATAACACTGAAGAGTTTGTAATGCATGAAGGGGGATTCAATGACCAGCCAGCGTTCCAAGAACTACCAACTTCTTCTGAAGCCTGAGAGTGACAAATTTATGATGCAGAAATTGAGAAAGTGAAAAGACCTTTCACTGATTCAGACAGTTGCACATATATTATGCTGACATTTCCTTCAACGTGCTGCTTCCTACTGACATGGCTGAATGAAACAAAGTGGACCTTTTACTAGGAAGATGTTTTTGTTTGTGGTTTTGGGGCTTTTGGGGGATTTTTTTGATTAGCAGCCATATAGTACTTTTCAATATAGTACTTTATGTCACCTCTGATTAATAATGTCCTTCTTTTCCTCCTGTGTGCCCAGGATTCACTGACTGAGAAAGTGCAGGAACTGACAAAGGCCATGATGATTTTATCTACATATAGATTTAGTTCAGCTCAAATCAAGGAGGTTCAGAAACTATAAAGAGTGTAGGCATATCTTTGCTCCTGGAGTTCAAGTATAATTGGTCTTACTAAGCTCTGGAAATGTCTGGCTTTTTCCTTACACTATTTTTTGGTGTGTATTGCGTCAGTCTTTGACCCATCTTGAGGCTTTGGGTGCCGAAAGTTGTTCTCCTTTCCTTCAGACCATGTTGGTATGAACTCATTCGTTTTGCATCATACCTGCTCACTTTGCTGTAGATCCCTTGGACTATTGTTGTTCATGATTATTGGCCTCTGAGAGGCTGCACAAAGAATATACTGGCCCAAAACATTTTTGAGACCGGGTTGCTACAGAAAGAAGACAGTCTCTTCTGTCAAAAAGATTATTTAATATCAGTCTGTAATGAATCACTGGTGTACTTAAATGCTGTGAGCTGTCTGTAGAGCAGGACATTAATATAATAAGATATACAGGATGGGTAGTCAGTGGATTAGAAAAAATGGATGGAAGAGTGAAAATCACCAAAGCAAAGCCCAGTCAGTGCATAGGTGAACAGAAACAAGGGTTCAACACAGAGTCTTAGACTCCTAAGAAGATTTACACCATGCAAGGGTTTGCCTCAAGTCTTTTTAAGCGATAAACTGGATGTACTGAAACGATTTTTGACAAGAGATAGGGACTGAAGACAAAGAACTCTAAATATTTCAGGGAGATGAGACAAGAAGACAAGATAAATTTAAGTGCTGAGAGAAGCGGAAGGCAGCATGAGCAAGCCATTTATTCCAAAAATATGGCTAATCTTGTAACAGCCAAGCAGCCTCAAGTATCTGTAATCTTATCTCCCAAAATATCACTTCTAAGCACACTGGATTAGCAGTGTTTACTATAAACTTTGTTACTGGACAGATGAAGGCACTTAGGAATGCATATTTCATTTTGAATATAAATAAAGCTTTAATTAGCACTTACTGCTTTGTACTCTCATAAGCTGCAACAAATACCAACACCTCTGCCTGAAATACCTTCTTTTTAAAAGAAAGAGGTGCCTGTAAAATCTTGATTTCTTGTGTTTCCCTGAGCTAGAAATTTAGATAATTGCCAACTAGAAGAGGAGGATGTTCAATCTGTCACCTGTTGAGAAAATATTACCCCAATATATCACAAAGATTTAAACACAGAAATTATCTAGATAAATGGGGAAGTAACCCAATATGACTTTAACAAATCAGACAGACTTTTATGCTACAGAAATCCTAAAATTTCATCCCTTTTCAATGAGATGGTTGTAAGAAACAATTTCTTGGAGTGAGAAATCAGGTTTCTACCAAACTACATTAAAAATTCAACTATCTGATGTACAACTTCAATGAGCATCGGTAAGTGTATGGCTTTTTGACATCCAGGAAAAATGATGTTTAAATGCCACAGTGCAAAATTTGTGAAGTAAATTAAGGTCATATCATACACCTCTCTTGGGACATTTCCATGGAAATCTTACTTTTCTGGTCTTCAATTTATGTACAACTGAGCAAAACAATGTATTTTTCAAACCCTGTAGTTAAAGATAACTTTATCATGAAAATAAAAGCCATGAGAAAAAATATTGCTTTTGGATCAAGTGATTTAAAAATCGGTTTACTAAAGACTTTCTCTTGTATCTATTTTCTATTCTATTGTATCTTATATATATTATATAAATGTAGCTTCATTAAAATGCACAAATGTTAGTCTTGGAATCCAGGAGGCAGGAAAACAGATGGCAATGAAGCTAAAGAACATCTGCATCTTTGGGGTTTTAAATCTCTTACTTGTTTGTAAGTAACAGTGACAAATTGAACATTAGAACAAAAAGTGCAGTTATCTGAAAAATCAGTCTACATCAAAGATGTCAAACACTGTGATTCATAAAACTTTAAAGACAGTAATTATCCTGAACTGCCTCTAAAAGGAAAAAAAAAAAAAGGAAAGAAAAAAGAAAAAAGACAATGAGTGGAATTTCTAGAAGCAGGTTATTAATTACAGCCAGTGGCAAGATGTGCAGAAGGACCATCCAAAGAGAATTACTGGCCTGAATAAAAGGAAACGTTGGAGAACAGAGGGGGAAAGTGCTGAAACTGCAAAAGGCCCTCGAGCCTTTCTCTTATTGAAGTCTAGCTACATTACAAAGCTACCAGAAACAAATGGCATCCCCTGCAGCAAAGCCTTACATTATAGAGAGAAAAAAAAACCCTTCTAGCTGATTTTATAAATGGAGGAACAGCCAGCAGTCTTCTTTAAACTTCTGTCTTCAAATTCACAGTTATTTTATAATCATTTAATTTTACTTTATATATTCTAGCCCCACCCAATTCTGTTAGTGCTGACCTAACATGGGAAAGTTAAACTTGCTCCTTCAGGAATTCAGGTTCAGAATTTCTTGTCCAAACCATACTGATGTCAGATGAAAGATTCCTCCCATGATTTCAGCAGGCTATGGGTTACATCCAAAAACATCAAGTAACACATGAAGTGTGACTTGAGAGAGAATAAAAGTACACTTGCAATATAAACAAGTGAAAGAAGGCACATGAGAATTTAGATCTTTGATTGCACTGCTATGGATACATTGCACAAACTTGGGAAAGTTAGTTTTCCTCTGTGTCTGCTGCCCCCATCTCACAATCAGGTGGTGACTCTGTGCCGTTTCTATGAGATTACAGAACTTTTCCTGGGGAAAGCACCTCATTATAGGATTACATACTACCTCCTATAAAATGGCACCAACGCCTCCAGACACTGCACATATTGCTAGTGTATAATACTTCTGCTGCTTGAACTAGTGGATCTAAAGTGCTATGGACTGTGCTTTCCAGGGTCTCTACCACTGTGGACAGACAGAACTAAAGGCATAAACCAGCACAGACCCCTAATAGAAACTGAATCTTTCTTGAAAGCTAGATACCATCACAACTTGAACCAGAAAACTCATGCTCTGGAGCACAGTTGTGCAAAACCGCAGACTGCCTCTTGGTCCCTGGGACTTTTACCTTCTGAAATCATCAACCATCACACTTCTGAACAGCTTGTCCTGGCTCTCTGCTTATTTTTCCTGTCCTGAGACAGAGCCATCCTGTCAGGCATTAAGACTAAAGGGTGCCCATCAGTAGTGCAGTGTGTTTGCTGATCTCATAACCTGTCACTACTCTGTACCAGCTGGTTTCATTCCCTCAGTGTAAACCGCATCGCTTGTTGCAAAAGAATTGGACAGGATAAATAGTATCTTCTACTAACTAAGATTATAGGCTGTGGATCAAATCATTCACTGAGCTCTGTGCATGTCCAAAGTTGATTGCACAACCAGGGTCAAATATAGATCTAAGGAAAAAAACAAAACAAAACAAAACAAAAACCTAAACAACCCAAGCAGAAAAGCTAAACATTTGTCTCAATTGATGCCCTTGCCTATCTAGAAGCAGGATTAGGCAAGAACACACATATATGTAGTCACCAGCATGCAGAAGTGCCATGGATAGTGACAAGCCTGTTTTTGGCTTCATCAGATGAAATGGATAAGAGCCCAGCAGGATTGAGCCAGGGAATTCTTCAGCATAAAACCAGAATGAAGCTCAAGTAGCTGAATATATGGCAAGATGACCCAATGTAAAACTGGACACGAGACCTACATGTAAGGATACTTCTCTGGGTGTTCACACATTTCTAAGCATTAAGACTATGGGAAAGAGGGGTTTTATCACAACAATAGAAAAAATGACAAGACTGTAGGACACATCTACTGTGAAAAAGCCTTCTGTCTGAATTATGAGTGAGATACATAGCGGATTAGCTTTGAGTTCCTGCTCTGAAATCAGAGTTGTTTTCATTTCATTCAGAGCCACAATGTACTCACACTGAACAAGCATGACTGTTTGGTTCACTATGGAAAATGTCGATTTTTATTTTGGAAAGTGTTTAAACATCACACCCAGAGGTTTCTACCAAATTATCTTTGGATGGGATCCAGACCGGAAAATCTAACTATGCAGCAAAGAAAAATTCTTGACTGTTACTAAACTTACCATTAAAACAAACAAACAAATGAAAAATAAAAAAACAAAAACACAAACAAACAAACAAAAAACAAAAACCCAACAAAGAACAAACAAACAAACAAAAAGACAAAGACAAAGGCCAGAAACTAACAGGCTCAGGTAAAGACAAGGAGACGACAACAACAAGTTTACATGTGCTTTGGGACAGATGAAAGAATAAAATTAGATCCCGTTTTACCTCAAGACCATTCAGCAACCCTGCTAAGATTACCTCCAGGAAGTTGCTGGTATCAAGAATATCTTCCCAATCTGTTCAAAGGTTGCCACAAAATAGATGTAGTCTACTATACTCACCATTAGACTGTTCATTCCAACTTCAGTGGTAATCTGAAGTTAGCAAAGGCTTTTGGCTGAACTAATAAATTATGTTACGGAATTCTCACGAAAATTTACTTTTTAGAATAAACTGTTTATTGTTTATTCCAGTTTGACTTGCCTTTAATTGTCATCTAAATTTTTATATAAATAATATAAATTATATGATATAGATACATATAAAGGATATAAAAACCTTCAGGTTGTGAAAGGTAGCATTCTTGATCACAGAGCTACAGGCAAGTCAAGTGACTTGAGGGATCACGCAATTAATGTCAAACAGGAGATCAGAATTTGCATTGTTTGAACAGATTAAGAACATTGTGAAATTGGAGAAGTGTAAGATGTAGCACTGGGATAAACTGGTTGCTTTCTGAACAAATAGACTTGAATTTACCATTCAGAATTTCACATTTTTAAACAAAAATGCCTTGAATTTCACATTCCAGGACCTAATAGGGCAAAACTCCCTTTATAGGCAGTGAAAAATATGTACTTCAGAGAGTGATTTGGATTGCAGATGGAAGGAGTCTTCCTCTAAGATGTAGGCATCTGCCTTTACTGAAGTACATGCCTGATAATTAGTTTCCTTACTTGGATATGTACAAGTGTCTGAAGTCACTGGTGTGGGACAGTGACCACAGTATTGATAACCAGAGGTTGAGAGCTGGGAAGGACATGAGACCAAAAAACAAAGGCAAGTCATCATTTTAAGAGAGTCATTTATAATTTAGAAGCCTGAAACATCTGCATTTGCAACAATGTACTCAACAGCAAAACTGTAAACCATGGTACATTCTCATATTAAACATGCTGAAAAAAGATAGGAAGAAAGAGAGGAAGAAAATTTTATCACATGAAGAAATTTAAAAGTCAGAAATTTGCTACTCTTAGAGATATTTAAACATCTGAGTCAAAGCACTTGGAAGCACAGGGACTTTGGATTAGACATAGGAACTCCACTCCAATTAACTCTGCAGGCTTCCCCTTCCAAGCCAGTGGGTTACTGACAGTGTCTTTTGCAATGAGTCTCTCTGGCAACTAGGATGATTTCCAGAGTCTGCTTCAGAGGTTGTGCAGCTGCACTTCCATAATCCAGTTTTTAAAGCTCTATCTTGACACTGCAATTTCTTTTTCATTTTCCCTGAGGCTCACTAAAATTCAGTCACACCTCTTTATATATAAGCATAACTTACATATTTTTGCTTTATCTGTAAATCATCATTTCTCCCCCTCATTATATTATTGAAACACACCCATGAGGGACAGAAATATACAAAACTTCCTATACTTATGCTTCTACCTTTGCCAATAAGAAAAATTGGACCAAAAGACCTGACAAAGTCTGATGTTATATCTCTTAATCCATCACAGTTAGAAGCAGATATTGTATGGAACTGGCCTGTCTCCAACACATCAGCCCTTAAAAATGAAATTAACATGATGAGCATCTGCTTTTCTATATAATTTGAAAACTTTCAAATGGCATATATTACACAAATATCAAATTTGGAAGTGTCCAAGAGGAGTTGGCTGATGAAAGAATCACTGCTGCAAAGACACTCAGTGGGCAAATGAGGGCCAAAGTTGTTCTAGAGATGACCGTTTCAGAATGTTTTTAATTATTATCATTGAGAAATCAAGAAAGAAAAAATTATTACCCATGGTTGGCATTATAGTTGGGCAATATTATGGTGACAGAGGAGGTATGTAAGCATGTAATACTCAGTAAGTTAAATCTCGTTTGGAATGAGTTGCCTACAGAACTGGAAGCAGGATAGCTGCGTGAGTATGGCTCTGAGCCCAGACTAATTAGCCTTGCTGAGAACATGTTAACATGGTTATTTTGCTTCCGGGACCCCATCTAGCAGGGCTGAACAGTAAAGCATTATGGTATGAGAACCCAAATGGGTTTGGAGATCAATTATCTACACAGTGTAGCATAACAGAGTATAGAAATACAAATAATGTTAAAACCCAGTTATCCCTAGTCACAGTAAAGTCATGGCTAGACTATTTCCAGGACAAGAAAAACACCTCTTAACTTTTACATCCAAGCAGCCCTGTGGCAAAACCCACTGGAGACCCCGGACTTGGAGTTGTAGCGGAATAGCTCCCTCCTGCCATTCCGGGAATATAAATTGCTTAAAGCACCAGACGGGAGACAAGGTCATAGCCTTGAACTCTGCTCATGTTCATGGCTTTGGAAATAAATAACATCACCTAAAGGTGGAATGCAGGGTGTGTCCAGGGCTCTCAACTCAAGAGCTCTTACAATGATTACATTCCAGTGTGCTTAGAAAGCACAGTTTAACCAAGTGGGCTGTGCCTAATTGCTATATTCTTGTCCCCAGGTACAGCATGGTATATATAGGGGTGGAATAGCATTCCAAAAAAAAGAAAAAAAAAAGACAAAGAGCTCACTTGTTCTCACTAGAACAAAGGTTGCTTCTGGATACTAAACACTTTGGGAAATATGGGAAAGCATCACGGGCCAAAGTCTTGGCAGTCGAGGTCTCAGAAACCAGTCTCTAAGACTGCACGCCCTAACTTTTGCAATACATCACCAAAACCATTAAAGAGAAGCTTGTAGCACAGCAAATGCAAACCACTGTAATAATAAACAGGAATTTCATACTGCAGCAGAGAGACTACTGCTTTTGGCTAATTTCCACTCCATTCCAATAGAATGAGGTTATAACTTTGAAAATAAGTGTTTCTATATAGATAACAAACAAAAGCTTCAACAACCTTCCTTGCTCCACAAAACCTTTCTGTGGACTCCTTTGTGTTAAGATTTTTATTTTTCACTTTATTTGAGGGGGGAGCATAGCGGGGAAAACTAGGTCTTTTCTAGGGTTATATTTGTGCATGTGTGAAGTCGTCAATAAATCAAATTAGAATTCTGCCATCATTTAGTGGCTGATATACACAAAAATGGAGCTGGCTTGTTATTTGACTGCACAGGGCACAGTGCATGGATTCTGCAAATATTTTTTTATTTTTTCAAAATCTTGCTTAGTGTCTAATGGTTGTGTCATCTTCAGCTGATGCAAACGGGTTCACAGTATGGGCTTGAAGACAATGTAGCTGCAAAAGCTGTGTTGGTAGAAACAGAAATATGTGTGTCCATAGTCTTGAGAAGTTAGGGTTTATATAATCACTTAATATACATATGTGTAACTATATGCATTTTAGAAAAGCAATAAACTTTTCTGGCTAATGTTGCACAGCATTTTTTCTTTTTACTTATGGTCTTACAGAAAAAGAAAGCAAATAACCATAAAGACTGTGATTTATGTTAAGCATGAACATAGTACTATTAGGTATTACCAATAGGGCAATGATACTTCTGCTTCCCTTGAACCAAAAACAGGAAATGCCATTTGCCATGATAAATTACACAACTGGTTCTGAAAGTGACTGTTGAAAGCACTTCCTCCCTTGTCCCACTGATATCCCTTAGTGATACACAGAATTAAGATGATGTAACCTACATGAGTGCTATGGAGTGCTGTGTCAGTACAGGACCCTAAATATGATCTGATGAACAGGACAAGGGGCAGCTGTTTGACTCTGGGCAAAGAGCTGCCAGCAAGAGTATTGTAGTCTTCTGGGTCTGAAAGTAGCTGGGAAACGGGAAGGCTTTCTAGAGAAGATTTCCCCTAAGGGAGAGGATCAGTGAGAGACCATATTGTTGACCTCTTGAAAATTAGCTAAAGAATAGGCTGCATTGACTAAGCTCCTTATTAAAAACAAAGCCTATTCTGATTTCAGCATGTGTTTTTGGCATTAATGTGCAGGAGCCCTAAGGCACAGTGAGGTAGAGAGCAATTGAGTTCTAGTACAAAAAAAAATGTGTTTACATCAAGAAAATGATTTCAAAAGTTGCTGGGCTCCTCCCATCCACTTTTATTCTCTGCTTACCAGGGAAAGAAGGTGAAGGCTTAACTCTGTGCAGTAAGGTCATGTTAATGAGACAGTGCAAGTAGAAATTGTTATCAACTGTTGCAATTAAAGACATTGTTCCCCTATCAGACAATTAGGCATAGCAGATGTTTCATATCAGAGCAGAGATCCTGTATCTTAGTATCTTAGTTCATAAACAGGAGTTTATTTACATATTTTAAATTATATTAAATACCCATAACAATTCTATTTTAATTATAATTAGCATTATAGTTTTTTTATTTGAAGGTAGTGAAAACAAATGTACATAAAAACAGGAGTCTGGCTTATCAAAAGAATCCTGCAACCAGAGGGAAGTGTTCAGCAAACAAAGAAGACAGTGCAAAAACTATTAATAACAATCACCTCGCTTCTCAGTATTCATTGTTTTGCTTTGACTATTAAAAATAAAAATCATTACTTTTTTTCCCATTAACATGAACTACTCTACAAAATCAGTTTCACTGGAGATATGATTATACATAGTCATTAGGATTTCCTTACAATACATTTGCTTTTTTTTATGATATATTATCTCCTTTTGTCTTTAGGTAAACGATGCTGGAGATCTCTAGCTAATATATCTTAGTTTACTACAAATGTGCCTTGTCTTAAAATGTTGTCTATCAATTTCTCCTAATGCATTAAGTGCTTTCTCATAATCAGTAAATGCCATGTCTAGCAGCAAATCATATATGTTTACGTTTCCATTCTGCCATTAATCACACTGCTGTGAAATACCCAACTAAAGATTATCCACTCTTTCCTCTGGCTAAAAACCTACTAGAGAACTGATTTATGAATGAGTTTTTTGTTTTCTTAACATTTCAGGTCAAGGACAGAAGTGTGAATTGGTTGTGGTCACTGAAATTTCAGTTGGAGTTTGGAGTTTGCTGGACTGCAGAGCAGTTGTAGATTTACATATTCATACATGTGTCCACCCTTCATTTTTCAGTGTGTGTCCATTAGTTCCATGGGTGCCCTTCTCCCAGATGGATCTTATTGCAGATCACAAACAACTTATTGATTTTGGTCATTTACTAATATTCAAGTTTCTTGAGAAGATAATTTTCACTGCCAGCAGAGTCGCATTGCTCAGAAAATGCAAGTCAATGATTCTGAACAAAATGTCATAGAAATTTAGCTACTTGTGTGACTGCTGTGATGATATCTAGTTCATCACGAGATGAACATTTGCTCAAAGTTTATATATATTAATATGAAGACAACTTTAAAGTCCCACTTTCCTGACTTTTATCAATGATTCCTGGGTACCTGGATTCACTGAGGACCTGAAGACAGGATGGGAGCACTTATACTGACTTCTTCTGTTCCTACAGAATGTAAGAACAGAATATCTTACGGGACAAGGGAGTGGATAGAGAGTAAGTCTGACACAGAAGTCTTTAGACCCTCCTGCCACTCCTGCCACTGTGGGAAGAAGACCTCAGCAAAACCAGCTGTTGAACAGCAAAATACACTGACTGCTGTCTTCATACACAGGAACTGCTTTTTCTTCTCATTACCATTTGAGGAGGCTTCTGCCCTTGACAGAGACGCTTCTCCAAAAAGAGTGCAGCTCATGAAGGCCTGAGTCTGCATGTACCAATAGGAGTAGAAACCTTCCATAAGGGAAAACCCAAGCATAATGAAAGAGAAAGTGAAGGGAGCAGTCATTTAAAGGAGACCAGGCACCAGCCAAATGAACTTTTTACACTGCAGCAGACCCAGGGTCTGGCTCCTACTGGTCAATGGGTCAAGGACTGTGCTTCTTCCCAAGGGAGGAAACCTCCAGGCAGATGTGGGTGTAGCTCAGAAACTATACACATTTTTAGCCTCCCTTCACCCCAACTGATTAGCAGGAATGTGCAGAAACAAATGACTGACCCCAGCTTTCATTAATGCCTACGAATAATGTACAGAGTTAGGCTGAAGGGATGGGCTTGTATATCCATGCATTCAGTGGGCACTTTCCATGAAAACCCAAATACCTTGCCACTGTGTACACTTTGACACATCAATCCTCACTGAAAGCTCATGAAACAAAGGAGGTCACTGTTGCATTTCTGGAGGTCAATACTTTATCACTTGGAGACACAATTATAATTTATATTAGCTTTTCAAAAAGAGTCTATACAGTCAATATAAGTCTATTTTTTGACAAGTAAATTTCAGATGGCATTCTTAATCCATTTTCAGTAAAATTACTATGCTGGATCATTGGGTAACAAAGGAAAACATATTTCTCACAGAAACAAACTAAGCTTTGTTTGTTTTTTTCTTTAAATAAAATAAAAAGATAAAGGTCTCACCTTACATACTCTCCCAACTCTGGAAAGGATTGTCTTGTCAGATGTGCCACTATCTTGTGATATTTCTCGAAAAAAGAAGTAGATTTTATCATCATCTGGGTTATAGGTATCTGGGATGGGAAAAGTTCCAATGAACTTTGCTCCTAGAAATTAAAAAAAAAAAAAGAGGTTTTAAAAATATGAAGACAAGCCTGAGTACTTGCTACTAAATCTCTCTGCACTTATGTTGCGTTTTCCAGTGAAACAAAAATATCACTATATAGACATTTAGTGGCGAGTCTCTTACTAACTACAAGTGAAAACATGGAGTTATGGACTCTGAAGTAGTTACTCTTAATGTGATATTTTTGTCTATATATCTCACTACCACTTGCATAAATATGCAGCACTGGTTATCATTCTCAGTTTGAAAATAGGATTACTCCCAGTACAAAGTATTGTCTACACAAATCTACTTTACTGCTCTTGCCACCAATATGAAACTAAGCAGATGTTCTGAAATCACCTGGTAGAATTTATATGCATTTAATTACACATTTTAGCAGTTATGAAATACTGCTACAGAAATACACTACTATTTACTAGAGATAACTTGCAAAGGAATGAAAGAACCTTTACTGACCTATGGGATTAAAAATTTCATATAAATGAAAACTTCTTAAGGTAAAAGTTTCTTACAGATCTATGATATAGCAATCTTGCTGATTATATCTACCAAATCCAATACAGAGCCAGGCTGGGATTCCCCAGTTAGCACAGCAAACTCCAAAACTGACTGGCCACACAATTCCTTGTGGATGAAAACAGATTAGCTATGTCGATGTAATGGTTTGTGTGGGTTATTTGCATCTGCTTTTTACAAAAAATGCCTTGTCTTGGCATCTAGGCCATCTAGGCCATTATCTAGGCCTATCATCTAGGACATTATATTATTTCTGACCTACTTTAAAACAAGCTTGGGCGTCTGCATCTTACTGGCCCAAGATGCTTTTTGCTGTCTTTCTCAGCTCCCATGGTCTCCAATCCTGCTCTACCTGCTCACTCACTACTTGAGGGCTTCTGGTTTTGGTGTTTTGTGAGGTTTTCTTGTTTGTTTCTTTTCCCTTTAAATTTTGCACTAAAATCAGAAATTAGAGTAATTTGGGGGTCCCTGACTGCAGCAGAGCAGGCAACAACACTGTCTTGCACAAGTGAACCAGATACTTGGGGCAGTGATTTTTAAGACATTCCCCAGTGTGCTACAATAGATGAGCTTTTCTGAGGGCACTTGGATCAATGATGTTTTTCTTTAAACAGAACTGGCTATGCAAATACAGTGCAAAGAGACCCTTGACTCTAAAATACATTCTTTCAGCAATAAAATACACAGTCTTTGTCCCTCATTATCAGGTAGGCTGCAGTAGAAAGCAATAAGGAGGGTGGTGTAAGAATGCAGAGCAAACAGAGCACACTGGTGATATGGGGGGAATAGTATTATTAGCTTTCAATGTATCTTCATGCTTTTGTCCTTTTCATAATAATTGTTACTTTATATTAGCCTGGAGGAATTTTCACCGTGAACTCTACAGTACAGAGAGGAAAAAAAGAGAGTCCTTGATTCAAAAGTTCACAGTCAAAGGCCTGAGAAAAAAATGGGATGTGTTTAAGTGCTCAATGTGCACCTTAGAGACAGAAGAGTAAATTTACAGGTCAAAATAGCCACAGTGCTGCTTCCATTTTAAACCTTTCTGACACTAGAGAATGGTGTCAGCAGGAAAAATGAAATGATGCAGGCATCAAGATCTATAAATTTAAGCTAGGATTTCAAAATGAGCCTGAGGAAAATATTCGATTACCCCTCAGAGCCTGTAAGGCTACTTTGAAGATTAGATCTCTAAGCATGAATAAATACATAAGTATTCTTGCAGTATGGTTTCTTAAATATGTGGTTAGCTAAATACCCATTTAATAGGAAAACCTGTGAAATACCTCTATACCATACTTTAGAAATTCTCATACTTTTTTTTTTTCTCTGTAATCCGCATTCATAGAAGAAAACATTGAATGTATGGGGTTTTTTAAATTAAACTTCATTGCTTTCCTTGGCAAGCCAAATGCAAAAACAAATGTCTCAATACCAATGCCTGGAACACATTTAGAAGAATCTCTAACAAATTAAAGGAACACAAATATTTAACAATTTTAAATCACAATTGAAAACATTGAAGTTGAAAGTTAAATCCAAACAAAAATACACTGTAAGAGAGATGAAGACAAAGAAAGTGAAAACAATTTAATGGAATAGATTATGATCTGAAAAGCACATTTTGTTCTGCAAATGAGATCTTTGTCTGATCTTTTCTAACCCATCCATTTGACATAAAAAAGTGCATTTGAATTAGGCTTTTGGATTCTTTGCATGGGAAACAAATGAATGATGATGATTTTAAACCATTGTTTGTTTTCGCATGCACAGAATTGCCCCCCCCCCAATTGCTTCAACAGAATATTTTCCCACATATTAATTTTACAACTGCAACCAAGTAGGGGATTACAGGCATCATGAACTCTGACAATAGATGGTACAGGTGTTGCTCATGCTTTTTTAAACATGCTAATGTGGTCTAGTGGGAAATCACCTGGTCCTTCACTGCAGCGTTGGCTGGAGTGGCCATGTTTGCTGTTGGTTACCTGCTGGCTGTCACACCCTTCTAAAACCAGCACTAATTTTATACAGTGCAACCATGTGTGCCTCAGTAAGACCTATGGACATGTTAGGTTCAGAAAAAGAGGGTAGTAAGGGAGTGCCTGTCCCAAAACATGTAAAAATGAAAAAGCAATCTGAAACAGGGAAAGGCGGCAGGTCTGTGTAGCTGGGCTGCCAGAAATACATGGCATGATAAAATGCAAAGGGTGGTCATCTCAATTATCATAACCACCTAGAAGTCAAGCTCCTAACCAATATTCAGCCAGGTCATCTCTCAGGGAGGGACAAATGAATAATCTTATTTTAAGACAGATTCCTACAGTAGGTGGAGTGAGTCACCCTCTGGAAGTGTCACCTCTCTCATCATAATTACACAGACAAGCGAAGGTATTGAGCTCAGACAGGATGAAAGCTTTTTGCCTTTCAGAGCTAAGGGAGCTGAATCCCATCCAAAATTCGCAGGATATAAAGAAATCATTGCCTGCAAGACTTTGCCCTGGAAAAGACGACTAAACTGCTATGAAAAAAAGTGAGAAGGGGAAAAAAAAAAAAAAAAAGAGATTAATACAATTCAGTGAAACCCTCGTTCCAGCTATGGCCTTAGCTTCCTATGAAGGAGGGAGGAATGTGCAGCTGTTTAGTGCATGCTTGTGTGTAGGGCTCGAGTGTCCTACCACGGGATGCTCTCCCCTGCCCACTGGGCTGGAGCAGGGCAGACTGGGTTCCAGTGGGCGGCTTTGCCATCCGGAGAGGGGCCACCAGCCCCTCTTGCCTCATCCCCAGCCACGGGAGAGGCAGCTCCGGTCAGCGGCTGTGGGAACGCCTGATTCCAGCTCTGCGGGAGAAGGGCTGACGTCTGAGCAGAGGCAGCATCCCCTCTGCTTCAGTGCCACCGCGAGCAGGAGTGTGAGCATGTGTGAGCGTGAGTCATGGGAAAGATTAGCTGCCTTCCTCCTTTTCTCCTCTGTGGAGCTGCTATTCAGTCACTGAGATTAAGACATGTCTTAATTAGCCAAGATAGAGATGCCCTGCAAGGAACTGGAAGGTATCCCACGCATTTTTCCCTTATGCTTTGTGTTTCCCTCCCTTCCCTCAGGAAAGGATAATTCTGTTTCTGGAAACAGAATAAGACTGAACTTTAAAAATATTAAGGTGCATTGTAGCAAAACTTCCTTGGTCCTCTGGAAAAAAAACAAGCTATACATTTTATGCTTATCCTAAGTAAAACATGAGTCATGCCTGGAAATCATTTATTTCTAATTGTACAATTATTAAAGCATGTACAACTTTTCCTGGAGGTCTAACACATGGTTGGTAAATGGGTGGTAGATTTAGGAAAAAAGGGATTTAGATGAGATGGGAGTTTTAAACCTAAAATCAAGTAAATATTTTCCTTATACCAGTATCAGCTGAAAGTATAAAAGTATATAATTGGTAACATTACACAAGAAACTACAAATATATTGGCCACCCTATGGCTTTGTGCAGAAATGATTCCGTCATTTCAAGTTGCACTCAAAATTTTCTCCAGCCTTAAAAGGTCTGTTTCAAAATATTAATAGCACCTAGTTTATATCTATGCCTCTTAGTATAACACTGCATGGATTGTGTATGTGAAGTCTTAGACAAAGTGTGGCTGTAGGTTTTTATATGGCTGGAAACAAGGTAAACCTGAAGAATATATGGGGTCTTCAGTGTTTATATAGTGTGGGGTAATTTTCACCTCACAGTCTAGCACACTAAAGCTGTTTTTCAAACCCAGACATATTAATATACTATTCTCCTTAGAAAACTTTCATGAATACAGACGCTTTAAGTGAAAACAGAATAAATCATGAATCAATCTAAAGAAGAAAGGCAGACACCCCCCACCCAGCCTCCAAACTAAAACACATGAACAGTTTTCAAACCTATAGTTTATTCTGTTCTCTTGTACTGTTCTCTTGCCTCAAACTGCACATGAAGTAACAATAATAACATAAAGAAATGTTAGGACTGGATATTTAAGCTATAAGTTCTTTTGGGCTGGGAACTGAACCCTGTAATGCTCATCAAGGTGGATCTATACTAATGATAACACCAGATGCTCCTCAGGGCCAAACCACAGTAAATCCAGTCAATCTTTTCTTTTTTAAGTGTATTATTGCATCCCTTAGGAAAGCAGCTACCCAGCCATGTTTCCACACTGAGCATCTGTGGGCCATCAGTGATAAAACTGGATATGCAGTTGCAAGGCTAATTACAGTCAGAGAACTGCCTGCTGGAAGGACCCATCATCCTGGTCCATATAACTTACAGGCCATTGCTGGTCAGCATTGCACAAGTGGTGTGTGGAAATGAGAGACAGGAGATAGGAGAGGTGGGACAAGAGAGGTTTCGATCAAAGGAGATGAAAGTGGCATAGGTGAGCAGAGTCACATGTGATATTTTTCTAGCTGTCCAAAATACTGAAAAGTACTTGAGAAGCTAATGATTACTTTAAGTGGTTTCTCCTTTATTTCCTCATCTCACAGCAGAAATTTTGGGGTTATGGAGTTACATCTAGACAGAAATGTAAGGCAACAGTAGAGAAGAAGAAAGAGAAGAGATAGGGAAAAATATATTTATTTTTTTTTAAAAAAAGAACATTTCCTCTTGTTGAGGCCTCAAAGAGTTAAGAGGCAAAATTATCCTTTTTAGAAGTTGTCTGCTGGGAAGACAACTTCACCCTGTGGTCAGCAGGCCATGGCTTTACAATACACCCATAATAGTTACACAGGCATCCTGAACCAGGGCCAGTGTTGCCACATCTTTAAAGATAGTTGACGGCTAAGAGGGAGATGCTTTAATTGAGCAGGGTTAGGTTGTGAGTGAAGTTTTCCATGTTACTCTGTGTGTGGTTTGAGACTGGCTGGGTGCAAATGCAGCCAGTTTTTTAGAGGGTTTACTAGCTCAGAATGTTTTTTAACGGGCAAGAAAATGCAGTGTTTTGCTTGGGAAGCTATTTTTGTGCACCCTTAGAGGTTTTTAAATGATCCTCACAGCAACAAAGGGTGTTTTACCCCCTCAAAAAAAGGAAAACTGAAAAAAAGACCTCCTACCTAAAAGTGTGGAATTTCTAGTCTGTCATTTCAACATGCTGTATGGAACAGCTTTTAACCAATGATCGGAAAAAAAGGTTTTTTAAAAAAAATATTGCAATAAGACTGGAAATAGAAGCATTTAAGTCATGATATTATTCCAATTACAGGACTATATACAGATATAGAGATCAAAGACGGAAAGTATGATTAGGTCTTATGCTCCTACTCTTTCCTTAATTAGCATTTTCACCTCTGTGACTTTTCTCAAGTGCATTTTTGTTCCACTGAGCTTATTTTAAAAAAGCCTATGTAATCCAAAGATATCACGATACAATATCTATATTTATAGTTACTGGAAACATATTTGTATAAGAAAGAACCTATTAATTTCAGAGGGGCAGGGACAATGCAAATGACAACAGCATATGTTGGGGATCTTACCAGTAAGCCAGTAATGTTCAGAAATGTCAGTTCTGATGTAATGGTGGTCGTGAGAAGGACCCAGAGAACGTGTCAGAGCAGTGTCTTTGCCAAGGAAATCAGAAGCTGTTCCAGCATAAAGATACTCATCTGCAAATAAAAAAGAAATAGGGTTTCTACAGCTGTGGGGCAAACAAAATTAAAACTATTTATGCTTTTTTGGGTGAACAACACCTGTGTGTAATTGGTCTATAAACTAATTTAAGGTTTCAAAGTATTATTGACCTATATTTTAATGTGGTTTTGGGTTCTGTGAATTTATTTATATTTAAACGAGAGTAATACTTGTAATTATATGTCTGAGAAGTAAAGGAGTCCAAGCCTAATTTTCAAATCTTTTAAGTACTTAGAAAAGTAAATCCTCTGGGCTTTAATGGGTACTGGGCTCTAAGGGTATGAAGGTGTAGACAATCTGAACACTCTGCCCCATGGACCTGGGGGCCGTGGTGAGGACATGACCATATATCCATCCTTGTGTTTGCTGTGGCCCCGATGTCTTTGCTGCTCCTGGGCTTGAGCTAGAAAACCATGATGGATGCTACCCCATGGGAACTTTGCAGCTTGGCCCATTCCTGGTGTAGGGATCTCCATCCAACACTTAGTTCATGAAGAGGAATTCAGGCACTATGGGAACTCTTTGTAACTATTTCGTGTGTTAATGTCAGGAATGTGGTTACAGACCCAAATCATCATCATCTTTACACAGAGAGTGGTCTTGCTAAAATAAATGACATATTTTACTTGAACAAGGCAGACAGAGTTTGCCTTACAAGGAGACTACACCTATAACGCAGTGCCATGTGCCTGCTTCAATTGCTCTATTTACTCTTTACTGTCACTATTTACTCTTCTGCCAGCTTTGTGGGCAATGCAAACACTAAGAAATGCACAATATTGTCTGTTTCCTTTCAGATCTTCGTACTTTTCAAAAAGAAGCAAAGAAATAGTTCACTGTGAATTTTTTTTTATCACATTTTACAATACTCTTTTCTTTTCTCTCCTGTAAAATAACAGCTGTATTGGCTGGAAGAGATTTTTTTTTTCTGTTTAATGATTTGCAACAATAAGTCCCTAGAGTTTATAAAAAGAAAAAAGTTCATATTCATAAATTATAATAATATAAAAAGCTATATGATACATAAAAATCCCCTTCCAAGAGTTCTTTCTCCAGGTTTTCTGATAATCCATGGTGGAAACATTTCACAAGATCTTTTAGAGAGAAGCCTTTGTTGAGAGTGAATGCAGAATAAATACCATTCAACATAGGTGTTTGTTCTTTCATTTGTGAAAGATGTAAATGCACTTAAAAAAATAAGATCAAGGGGAAAAAAAAGAAACAACAAGCCAACCCACAACCCATGATCCACAAGCACTTTATTTGTCCTAAAAAGATCTATCATCTTTCTTTTTACCTCATTATTATTGTTACTTCTGTATTCTTTCCGTGACAGTTTTGGAAAGCACATCTTTCAGACAGCATGTCGCCTTTGTAAAGAAACAATAGTGCATTCTGGAAGGTATTTGTCATAATGAGAAATGGGCAGGGTAATTGGTGTTTGCTAACTGACAGGCACTCAGTGATCGATAAATCTGAAGGGCTAACAGAAATTCTCCATCCTTGCTTAGGCTCTGCTGACAAGGCATTTTCAGCACTTCTTTCGGCTTTTGGTATCTCTCATTCCAAGTTCCAGTCATGTCCTGGACAGTTTTGGTGAGTGGTGACTTGTAATTGAAGATGGATGACGAGCAGGTGATTTTTCAGTCAAAAACACTAGGGTTTCTTTATTTATCTGTGGAATTTACTTGCGGAGAAATGTCATGTAGTACTCAAAGAGAAATTAGTTATTTCTCCAAAGAATGAAAATTACTCAGTTGTGTTAACTTACATGTGAGTGAAAATATAGTTCATAAACATCCAAGTTTTCTGAAGGACGAAAGTCATCTTTATTGTCATTTGGCAGATAAATAAAATTAGACAGAGAGAAGTGATATATCAAGGGTTACTCCTCTCATCAGTAGCAGAGATGGGAAATGATCTCCCATAAGTTCCAGGGCAGCATCTTATCCATGAGTTATACTGCTCTCCTAGTACATTTGGGAATAAAGTAAGCATCTTAAGATAGGCCAGTGCTCCTTGTACATCACTGTGAAACACTTCACACCAGGCACAGTCAAAGAAGGGATGCTAGAATACCCTGACCATTAATTTTATCTCAACCAAAAATTCTTATATAGCAAAGTTCATGTCTTAGGTAGTTAAAAGACAGCAGCTTCTTCATTTCACAAGACTTAGTAGAACAGTCAAAGCACCAGAGTGCTACTGAAATTAGGCAATGCTGTAATAAATCAGAGAGTTTTATCGCATTAAAAAAAAAAAGTTTAAAAAAAAAGTTTAAAAAAGCTAAGAAAAAGCTAAAGTTTCTAGAAACCCATTTTAAAAATAGACTTCATGGTCATTAAACAGTACTAGGGGTCTCTGAGAAGAATAAGCACTGGCTTTAATCTATTGTTTTTAATAAAGGAAGTCCTGCCCCATCTGTAGGGTCAGAATCACAAATCATCTATCTTATTATCTGAGAATAAAGACTGAACATTAGTCATATTCTTTTTATAACACAGAGTGACCGATACTTCAAAGCACTGTCACCACTGCTCTTTGGCTGCAAATGAAAACGTCATGGTGCTTCACTCTTATCTTGTATTCATATGCTTGATGGACAAGTTAAATGAAAATTGTCCAAAGCTATGAACCAAACCATGACAAAAGTAGCTCTCATAGTGATTTGAAATGCAGAGGTCAAGCTGACATTCCTTGGCCCCGATGTCAGACCACACAGCGCTGCGATGCACGCAGCAGGCAGATTGCACTATCTTGTTCCTCGGCTCCCAGCTTCAGAAGTGGCTACTCGAGTAAATAGAAACCTCAAAAATGTATTTATGGAAATAGTGGATGTCAGCAGACTTCAAAGGGCAGAACATATTGATAATTGCAGAAAGAGGCCCAGAAAGGCTTCAAACATTCTCTGTCCATGTGGGGATTTTTGTTGTCTTCTTAAAGAAGCAATGACTGGGCGAGGGTGAAATGCCCTTCCTACCCAGCTGACAGAGGCTTCACAGCCGTTCTAATGCTTCTGTTTGTATTACTACCTTCCCAGCTCTTTGGTGTCTGAAGGCTTCCTCAGCTCTGAAAGCACAAACAAGCACTGGAAACATGACCAGAACCAGAGATGCTCCAGCAATGCCATCTGTTGACCCCCTGACCCCGGCTCACATCCAAAGCCATCACACATCTGAGAGGAGAACTTGGTTCTGATGGTTTCTTACCTGCCATCACTGAGGCAAATGGCTGCTGAGGATCAAAAGGGCATTTCAACCTGCCAGACTCCAAGTTCTGAGTATCCAGACGGAACACCATTTCCTAAGAATAAACACATATTGATTATGCTGGTGTGGCTACAGAGAAAAACTCACTTAGACAACCTCTTCTGCTAACACAAAAAGTGAAGGTGTGTTAGATCATGCCTCTGCCATTTCAGTGTTGATCTTTACAGTCTGTGTCTCTGTTTTATATCTGGATTTCTTTCACCCATTGTTTTGCTGCATCCTGGACACTCTATAGTGAAACACAAATCTTAAAAAAATACCATAATTTTCAGGAAAAAAAGATTCGTTTTTCATTTCTACTCAAATTAAAAGCTGGATTGTACTTAAAAGGCACTGGCTTCTATTTGGAAAAGTGCTGATAGACCATGTTGCAACACAAGACCCCGAAGGGATTCTGTCTGACTGAAATTTCTCCAGGGACTGCTGAACAATGTTCACAGCAGACACAGTTCAACCCCTTTTAAATGAAAGCAGCATTTTTTCTCTCTTGTTATTTTTAACAAGGCTAATGATATGAAAGATATCAGAATAGATCCTTCCTTGTAGTTCCCCAATACAGTGTGATTAATTCCTGGGTTGCACAACAAGGACATGGAGGAAGATAAAGAAAATAAATTATTTAAAAATTATTTCTGATGTTTTCAGTGGGCAATCAACAACTCAATTCCTCTAGGCATCAATTTGAAGTTTTACTATAGCTTTAAATTGTCAACAAGGACTCTTTTACTTGCCCCTTTCATTACTTTCCTGAAAATACCCTTAACCTGAAACCCATACAGAGTCCTGCTGAAGGCAAATTGATAGCTCATGGGAGTAAAGTGAAGTCTCTGCAGGTATAGAGGCCTGACCTTCAGAATTCTGCTCCTGGTAAGAGAAGGAACTTTGCCTGCAGAAGTGCTTTTAACATACTTCCGTACCTATTTCAAATCCCACTGGTGTCCAGGAATCAAATCAATGTGGGTTTAATGTCTACTGTAGGGACAAAACTTTTGAAGCTAGTTTAAAAAAAAATCCAAACACATTTATGATTTAAACAATTACTTTTAAAAGGGTGAAATTATTTTAATTGTTCATTTCTATACCTCTGCCTTGCAAGAGGCCTGGAGAGACTACAAATGACAGGCAAGTAAACCCAAAGATGGCCACATAGGATTGGACTTCACAACACATTAATTCAATTAATGCTTAATGCACATTAGATTATAAATGACCAAACCTTTCTATTTTATTGAAGGGCCTCTCTAGGCTCAGAAGACAAAGCCCAGGATATTGAATAATTAAGCTCCTTAAGAGAAAAGAAAAAATCAATTCCAATCTGTGAACATAAATTCCATTTCCTCCAGCAATCCTAGCTCATACAAAGAAGAATTTAATGATCGAACAACTCTTGTTACCTTCCCACACCTATGGAATATCAAGCAAACTAAATTCTCAGGCTACTGAAGTGAGCCCACTAAAAGACAAAACTAAATTAAAAATTAAGCACTTTTTTTTTTTCTGACAGTGATACCCTAGTGTCCCATTGTCCTGTCTTTTGGGATGTGCAATCCTGAGCTCAGAGAACCCTTGCCTTATCACATGTGAAGAGGCTGTCTGCAAGCCCAGCAGTACTCAAGGGACTGAGGGAGTTATAGATCAACATCAAATATTTCAGACTTCCCCCAGACAAACTAATGGACACTACCAGGCATTCACACAGAATTAACCTCCTGCTTTCACTTCAGGCAAAGCTTTCAAAGAAAAGAGCATCCCTTGCAGAGCTGTGGCTAACAGCACCAACCAGGCCAAGCCTCTTCTTCACCAGCCAAGAGAAGTCTTGGCAGTGACTTGAGCAATAACAAGACGAGGACTTTAATCCCCTTTAATTGTGTGATCCCGTTGGGGATTTGTACTGCTTCAAAAGCAGTGTCTGCTGTGGTTTTGAGTCACCTGATCCACACTGTTTTCCTCTCTGTTTTCACAGCACTGGCACTGGCCAAGAGAGCACTGTGCAGATCCACCAGCAGCTTGCAAAGGTCAGCAGAGCACTGGCTGGTTTCACAGTCTCCATGAGGCTATCTCAGGGCCTGGGTCTCCCAGGCATCCTACAGCTTCCTGGAGAGGTTGCTAATTGCCAGACATTCATTATCTGTTCCTATAGCTCAGAGACCCAAAAAAAAAAAAAAAAAAAAAAAAGGAAGAGAAAAGGGGAAAAAAAAATGATGCTAAAAGAATGGATCTTCAATAAAAATGCTTTGAATTATACTGCAGGACTCAGGATCCTTCAAGGCTTCAGTTCCTACAAGGAGACACTTATAACTGCCTGTCAGATTCACAACAGTGGGTCTATGCTCAGTACCCTCCTGCCTTTTCACTTTTATCTGGAGAGGTAGTGCAAGAATGGTGGCTGTTAGGGTGTTTGGGCTTCAAGAAGGAAAGGGAAAATATGCCTGATTCCATTCAAGGCTGATAACTCAGTAGGAGGTTGTAGAAGAACTGCTCTGTCTGAAGAGGCAGGAGCAGTGCTGAACACTGTCCAACCTACCACTGCAGCTGAGCAACTAGAAGGAATGTGGGAGAGGCAGGACTGGAAGACAGTGAGAGGATTAGGAAATACAATACCAAGATTCTTCTTCCATTTCCTCTCATAAGGTAATTGGTCACGTCTAACTGAGACAGACCCCTTGTCTAGACTGGCTGCTGGACCAAACAATCAGACCAAATCCATAATTTCATAAGGTCTGATGAAAACAACCTTCACAATGTTGTAATGAATTAGGGCAATGGTAGAGTGAATAAGACATCTTGCTAATGACCCAGAGGTAAACCAGAGCCTTACTTATACTCTTGCTGAGAGCCATTCTGTTCCATTTAGCTATGTATTTGATCACTCAGGCTAAGAAATCAGCAGGATACAAGGCATCTAAAATTTCAGTTGCTTCAGCTGGAATATTTAAAGTAACAAAGCAAAGAAGTCTACAGAATTATTTAATTGTAAGCCAAATTATACAGCATATACCAGACAATACCAGGAGCATTCATGGCTTATTAGGGGAAGAACACCAGGCAGATTTCACACAGCTTCAGTTTTCTGTAACACAGGCAGACCCTCTGAGTTGGTCAGACAACCCACAGATTGTGGGGAATGTAATGATGAGTTTCAGTCTGGGCAAGCATTAATACCTTTTATTTTCTGTAAGGATCTGCCCCTGATTCCATCTATCAGCAACAGAACAAGAGGGAATAACTTTAAATGAAAGAGGGCAGGTTTAGGTCAGATATTAGAAAAAAATTATTTATTGTGAGGATGGTGAAGCACCAGCACAGATTGCCAAAGAAGATGTGGGTGCCCCATCCCTGGAAATGTTAAAGGTCATGAGCAACCTGGTCTAGTGGAAGGTGTCCCTGGCTCACAGCAAGGGGGTTGGAACTAGACATTCTTTAAGGGCCCTTTCAACCAAAATCATTCTATGATTCTAGGATTGTGTTTCAGATTATTGCACTTAATAACCTTAGAGTTTATTTCTTATATTCTAAAATTTCATCAAGACCAAAGGAAAAGAGAAAGCTATTTCTATAGCAGCATAGGAAGCCTGCATCACAGGCAAGCAGTCAGACAGGTCACATCTCAACACTGTCTGAGAACAGTGTCAGTGGTATAAATATAGCCAAGGTGTTGTACATAAAGGAGTTAAAAAGAGACTTGTGTACTAAGTGGCTGCTTGACACAACACCAAAATTCTTATGTTGTGGGGGTTAGGTCTCAAACATTTACCACTTAGGACAGAGATTTCTTTGTCACCAGCAAATGCAGACCAGTCAGCTGCTAACTTCAGCTCTGGAATATGCCACCAGAGATGGAGGACACCCGACATCTCCTTAGCGACAAGGCTGAAACGCATTGCAAAGTCCTGAGATACCATCCTTGGACCCAGGCTCAGAGGCCCTTTTCCAGCTGTGTATTACTCTCATTCACAAGGAACTGAAAACCATCTCTGTGGACCAAGAGCATACGTGCATTAAAATTAGAACTACAAGTGTCATCTTGAACTCTGAATGTATATGTATGTACATAAGGAAAGTATGTGCAGAAATGACTTACTAGAAAGCAAGATATCTGAGTTAGATGTTCTCTTCACTTAGTTAATCACACAGAAGTGCCATTCTGAAGAACTTTGTATATTAAGCCTGAGGAAATTGCTTTGTTCAAAAGCGATATGTACATATCAAATACGAGAACAAGAGTTCCTGTCTGACCTGCAAAATCCACCATTTACTCTGTTATTTATGTAAGCTGCTGTCAGGTCATTTTTTACACACTCACATAGTATTTTCCAATCTATGATGAATGCTAAACAAGATCAGGGCTATTCCTTGACATGTCAGAGTAGTGAGGAAATTAAATTACCTCTTTGTGAGTTCCAAGTTCAATGTATCCACAGAGAGGGTGAAATGCTCCTGTGCCACAGACATAAACATGGGTTCGGTTGTAGGGTTGAAGGACCCTGATAAAATTGGCACATTCTGTCTATTGGGGAAATAAAGATAAAGGTTAATTTTTATATTTATTCTTCTCTTCCACGTTATACATTCTACTAAGTTATAGCCACAGCATTGGTATATTTAAACTCAAAACTACTGTAGCAGAGACTCTTTACTAAGTAGTTCAAAGTTGTGATGGCTACAATTTTGCAGTGGCTATCTGCTGGGCAGTTCATCAATCAGACTTGCAAACCTAATTTTGCTGTAATGCTTTCAGCCATGAGAAGCTGTGTGCTCACAGCACAGTTTGGGGGATATCTGTACAGCCTGTGTTGTAGCAAACAACACCTGCCAGCAATGGCAGAAGTCAGAGAGCCACTGGGTTAGTCTGGCTACCAGTTCTCCTGCCTTTGCTCCCAATTCAGGGTTCTGCACAAGCTTTAACACCAAAGATTACATGATTAAAATAATTGTGGTGGGCTGAAAGAATTCGGCATACTACCAAGGGTATGCTTTGCGTATAAGTGAACTTCTTCTGCACCAAGCACATCTTACTGATCACTTTTATTTGGTCATTTCTGAGTCTAGTGGGATGCTCGGGTCAGTCCTGGGTCTATCTGAGCTTGGTCCTTGCTGGTAAAGCAGCACAGGTAAATGCTACATGCTGCAAGGGGTACATCGGCTGGGAGGAAAGTCTTGCTGCAGCCTTCCCCCAAATGAAATTAAATCAGAAACATATTACAAGTACTTCAGAGGGAATATACAAGATCTATTCATGCGTTCAAGCTATCACCTAATTGAGAGGCAAGCTGCAGAGACAATGCAGGAAGCAAAACCAAGATTTTTTATGATCTATATCCAAAACAAATATTCCCCTCTCAGGACCCTTTCCTTTTTTTCTTAGCATAGAAATAGATCAGCACAAATCTTCCATATACAACAGTATCAGAATATTCCCAGTGCTCAGCAGAGGTGTTTAGGTTTTCACTGCTGTAAAGATAAGGGTAGCAATCAGTTAGAGGAAAAAATTGAAAGTCCTCAGCCAAAGAGCTGAAAGATTATTTTTGAGCTGGAATCCACCTTGGTAACTGACACACTGGATAGAAATCACAGGATTTTTGGAGAGAAAAGGAAGAAATTTTATTATATAGCTGGGAAATGTTTACATTTATAGTGGGTTCTAGACATATGATGTAATCTGTGCTATGCTAAAGATATGAAAGTTGTACTGTATATATGTATGCACCTTAAATATACTTCCTAAGGAGACTTTCTAAAGAAGATTTGTGGTTTCAGGGAAAAGCTAATCAGTCTGAGATTTTCCTTTAGCCCTAACTGCAGCTGCCTGCAATTTAAGTTAATTTGTACTCTGCCCTGCTACTCTGTTTCTTTAATGAATTATAATAAAGTTATATTCAGGATATTCCCAATAAAAAAGAAGGATTTTAATGGGAAAAATGGGGGGGTTAAGTGGAGTATTGCCTGTGATACATTTCAAAAGAGAGTCCATTCATCTCTCATCTACATTTATGACATACAGGAACAACCTAGCATGATCGCTGCTTGTAATATTGAGTATTTTTTTCTTTAAGCACTAATATTTAAATAAAAAAATAGAAATGCAACTTTTTTTTAATTAAGAAAAAACACTTAGCACATTAGTTCAGAAAAAGTGTAATGACAGGTTACTGATGCATTTTGTGCATTTAGAAACAAATATATGGATATTTAACATTCTCAGCAAGAATAAAAAAATATACTTCATACTTACATGGGCATCTTTCCCAGCTAATTTGCATAATTCTACCTTTTCTTTTGCTGCAGGCCAGTAAATCTGTAACATAGTTAAAATAAAACAAAGATTATGAAGATTACAAATTGTCCTGGGACTGCAGATTAATTATTCAATGAATAAACATTCAGAACATTTATGATGTTGAAGGACTTTGAGTGTATATTAAAATGAACATGACTTCACATACAGGATTCCATTACAAAAAGTGAAGAGGCTTTAAATCAAGCCCCTTGTTCTTTACTTATTTCTTCCTAGGCTATATGTACTTTTAAGAAGCATCCAGTTAATCTGGCTAAGACACCTTGTCACCATTATGTGTTCTCTCAGTTATGATGAGTCAAATCATCTGGAAATTAAACTCCTTGCAATGCAAGGCAAATTACATTTGTGAGGAATTTGGTCCAGTGGACTTGGCAAAGCTGTTATGAAAAATACTTAGCTCTTTCTGCCAATTTTCAAATGAAAAGAGTTTTGTTCAAAAAACTAAGGATAGCTTAAGGGAAATTTGTAGCACAAAAAGTACATTTGATAGAAAACAATAGTGCATGGTTAAAAAATATCACCCATCAACACTAACTGAGTTTACTGAAAGAATGACATAGAAGTTTTGAGTAGAATCATGTACCTTAGATAATTGGTAGTATATACTGTTATTGTTCCTGTTTCTTCTTTAATCAGCCCTGCAGAATTCTATAAAATAGCTTTTGATGTAGACGGATCCAGATGACAAATCACTATCAGTTACCGTAACCCCAATTATGTTAGTGAATATCAATGAACAACAGTCCAGGTTCTGGTTCATTGATTTCAATTAAACAGCCAAAATTGGATATTATTGAGTATATGTTTGAATCTATTACATTTAAAATAGAAGCTAAATACAAATTCTTCCAGAATCACCAGGCTAAATATGGATCTTCTGTATTTCTTATTTTGACAAGAAAAACTATAGCCATTTCGCATGACTAATGATAACAACAGCAACCACACTAATTTTTAAGCAAATATTGATTAGGAAATTGCCTCAAGTCCCAGGAACCAGTATGTCGCTTATTAGTAGTCACAGATGCTTTATAGTAGTGTTGAGTCTCCAATCATACTTTTTAAAACCTTAAATAACAAATATATAGGAATAAATTATAATACAAATTAGGAAAAAAAAAAAAACACAACATCATCATGGAAGAATGCACAATTCAATGACGTGCACTAGGATTTAACTGCTGTCATAATCCCTTTCTCTCACCCAGCTGTTAACACCTTACAGGATGTGGCACTGTCCCGCATGGGTAAGGAAAGCAAAACATGAGTGCCCTGTGTCAAATACCTTTATCTCTGTCCAAAATCTTTTTACTGTTTCTCGCAATTTGGAAACAGTCTTTTTGATTACACTTTCTCTTTTCTTCCCAGTGAAAATAGATATACGGGTTTTCTGCAAGGAAATTAATTTCCTCTCAAGTGAATTTAGTTACCTTTCTGATAAGAAGCTCTTATACAAAGATAATGTATTTTAAGTTACTTAAACCTTAACCCCTTACAGCAATATTTATGTAGAGTCAGAGATAAGACAGTATAACAGCATTTTAACACTGGAGCAGAAATTTACTTTCCCAGAGCATTTTCTCAGAATATCGGGATAGCATCCAGGTAGGAAAACACAATCTGAAATCAACTGTGCCAGTGTGCCTGGGTGTCACAATGCACAATGCCAGAAAGTACAGTGCACTGCCAGGGGAAAGTACATCACAAAGCCATTGGGAAGAGTTGAAGACAGCTCCAGTAAGATCATCTGGTCTCTGCCTGGGCAGAGTGGGAAGAGTCTCACTTTTAACACTGGCAAGTTTAAGAGGTGCCAGTGAAGAAAAGCTGATGAAAAGGAACAGCTGGAGGAATACAAGATCATGGATCTCCAAACACATTTGGACAATGAGACTTGTCTGAGCTGATATCTGATCCTCAGGTCTCTTGTAACTTTATGCTGAACTCTGCCAAGATCCTTAAATCAGTAACCGAGAAGTCTAGAAGTCTTTGAAGGGTTTCAGAGATTTTCAGCCAAAGTTTAGTTATCCAAGTCGGTAGACAAGAGGTCCCTCTGCAGACTTTTGAAAATGCCCAGCTCAAACGCCACACAAGCCAGCGGGAACTGTTGCTCCTGCCATTCCTTACTGGGACAGACTGATGCTGCGGCTGCCGCAGGAGCTGCCCCTGGCCCCCGGTGATTATTGTTGCTGATTGACTGTTCTTCACCAAGGAGAGCAGGAGAGCTGCTACTGCCTGCCTTCTTCCTGCAGAGAATCTTTTGCTACATTGTGTTTTCCTTTGTTTTGGTTTTTTGTTTTTTTTTTTCCAGGGATGGTGGGAGAAGCTCCCTCAGCCATTTGTCTTTGCTGGGGGAAACCACCTGGCAGCTGCCATTTTCTCCTTTGGTTTTGTCCTGGGGGTTGGGGGACTAGAAAACAATTTCTGTCTTTGTTAGCTTAAAACCATTTTCCTTTGAATCTTTGTAGTTACTGCTGTTTCCTTTAGTAAATTGTTATTTTTTACTTATATTTCTTCCTATTGTCCCTTCACCATTGGAGGGGGCGGGGAGAGACTGAAACAAAAGGAGAGTGGCTTATTTGGAGTTCTGTTTGTCCTGTTGGTTTGTCCAAAACCAACACAAGGCATCAGAAATATTAACGGACTTGACTTGACCCCAATTCTTCTACAGATTCCTTCATGGGAATTAGTGTTTGTGGTACCAGACTGAAATAAACACACCCCCAGTTCTATGATAATTGACCACAGTCAATTATCATTAAAAAAATCAATTGTTTTACTCTCTAGTTATTCCACAGCCTCAGTATTTAGCATTACATGTTAGACAATGAAAAGTGAAGCTAAGTGATCCAACTTTAAAATCAAATTGCAATTATATATGGGGGAGTAAAAGTGATACGCATTTGCTTTCCACAGGAAGAATGAGAGGTTCCCAGAAACTGTCAGTTCGACATTGTAATAGATCAAGGAAATTGCATAATAAATAATGAGTTAATGTGCTGAGCAAGAAAACATAAACTTCATTTTTTATTGTAGGACATGTTGTGTAACACTAACCCAGGTCTGGCTCCCTCAAACACCAACACAGGTAACGTTATGCATCTGACTTTTTTGTAGTGGAGGAAATTAAGTTTTGGTATTATATTTTATTCAGATGAGTTATTTAATTACACAGTGTAAGACTAGATCCTCCAGGAGTTTCTTTTATATTTAAAATATTTGATCTTGTGGATGTTTGACGCTTTGAAATTGGTAAATTTATTTTCATAATTTTTTTCTGTTTACATGCTGAATTTACAACAGTAATGTGTTATTTAACAAATTCTTTTTTTTTTTTCTAAATTCCTCAGTAAGTAAAAACCTCAAAGAATGGAAAAAAACACCAGTTAGCTAGACACTACCTAATAATGGTGACAACAGCATTGACATATAAAATTATAATCATTATGTGTTACAAACAGTACAAATTATATACTTAATATATTTTATAGTTGCATCTGTATCTGAAATGTCTGGAGAAATCTTAGAATAGCTAAGTGGAGTTACTAAATTTAAGGCAAGAATGCAACTAGCTGAAATACATGAAATATATACTTAAATAGAATTATTTTTTTCTCTTAATCATCAGTTTATTTTCCTTGTAAAGTACCCATATCAAAATTCAAAGGGTGGCTACTGTCATGATTTCCTGATTTTATCTTCTATAGCCCAATTAAATAAAAAAAAAAAAATCCAAAACCTTACCATTACTTTTAAATCATTCTTCAAATATTTTCTTAAATTTAGCAACAGGAAAGAAATTAAATTCTCCTAATAAATGCCAGTTAATAAGTTCTTTGCTAGCAGAGTGAAAGAAAACCTCCCAGGAGTACAAAATTAGGCAGTACATAAGTGTAGAACAGATAAGGTATCACTTTAAAGGGAAGCTGGAAATGGATTTCTGATTAAAACAAAACATTTAAAACCACAGAGGTCCTTTCCAGATCAGCAGCAGAGAATTTCTAAAAGTAATATTTTTCCTTCCTCCAAACATGCATTTTTACTGTAAGAAAGGAATGAAAAGGAAAAAGTATATATTTTAAAAAATATTATTTATATACATAAATTGATATGTGGAACCTATATGTATATAGTTTTTTATNCTGTCAAAAATTGACAATACTGGTTACAAGGGATTATTTTCTTCATTTTTCTGTATCCATCTTTCTCTGTCCAATTTTGACCTTAGGGTAACACTTCAGACTCTAAGTTCTTAGGAGAAGTGATGCCTCAAAAATAAAACAGTGTTTCCAAAGAAAATGCTTTGTGAAAGTATAGCTTTATCAAGAATCACTTCTAATTAAGCTACTAAATCTAGGATAATGCTGGACTTTTCAAAACAAGTGGAAAATGCTATATATTGTCACAATACAAAAGATGAGGATCATAAGCTATGTAGGCAATTAAAAAACCCATTGGTCATATTTCATCTGTTTGTAAGGATTCACACCAAATTTTTAGTTAGGGAAGTAATAATGTGTTTTTCTGATGAAAATGGACTGTGAAACAGAAGATGATATAACCTGGTAAGGAAGCATTGTTCCACTCTAGTATTGTACCTAGCTGAATTACATTAAGGTAATGTAATTACCTGATGGAGCTCCTCTTCATCAAGGCTCCACTTAAGTATTTACTAAATTGGTCACACGGAAACTGATTAGCTCAGATGGCAAAAATAGGCAAGAAAAAAAAAATTGACCTGTTAAGCAAAGACCCTGAAGTAGAAAGTTACTCAAATTCCTCAAGAAATAGTGTCAGAACTCATCCTATTTTGTGCACCCTACCTTTACCAGCACTCTGTAATAACGCATACATGTGTCACAAAGTTGGGAAGCATCTTCATTAATATAAATAAAATAAAATTATGCAGGAAGAATCAAAGGGCTCTGAAGACCAGAATTATAAACAGCCAGAGAAAATGGGTATAAACTGCTCATAAATAAATATATATCATAGATTGTAGATTTTAACAAATCTTAAACCTGAAACATCAGAGTAACAAGGTTTTGGTCCATAGCAACAACATTCCTAAAGAAGTTGTATGAAGTATCCCACAAGGCCACTTATACCAGATTTGGACCAGGTTATGAAAGGAATAATTGCTACATGAGGTAGCTGCTGCTGATAGCAGGGAGTGAGACCAATTGACCAACGTGCCTCCTTCCAGTTTCAGGTCCCCAAGATAGTCACGCTCACACCAGCAGCAAGCACTTGAGTATCTCATTGAGGCTGACAGCTTCCAGCAGTCCTGAGGGTTTCACTGGAGCCTCTCTCATGCTTGATGCTGCACACGTGCTTCAGCACTTCTCTATCAGCACAGTCTCTGGCAGGAGAAACCCCAAAGTACTCTCTTAGTGGTGCATGTAGCACCAGCAGGATGTGTCTGTATCAGGAGTGAAGGACATCAGCTGATCGGCACGTCTCATAACACTCACACACTGAACTTGGGGCCTGAGAAGGAAGGGATTGTTTCCTTCCTGTTTAGAAGGAATAAGAGGTGGTAGAAGCACTTAGACAAAAATACACTGATTTTAAACAGCTGCTTGACACAGCAAGAGAAGGCCAGCTTTCTTCCCTTGTTTTATTCTATGTACTAGATATTCATCACTATGATGCTTGAGGCAGGGTATGCAGTAAAGTTACAGCTTTCTGGGCATCAAATTGTCTTATTAAGGCTTTGTGAAGCATGTACACCATAATTCAGAAGCCCAGGCTTGCTGGTATGGGTAAATTCCCCATGACAGTACCAATTGCAGTTTCCAAAGAACAAATACAGATTGAATTGTAAACCCATTGTCACATTGGCATATGCAATATACCCCCCAGAGAAACTCTTCTCCGTGAAAAACTACTCCCCCATGTTAAAAAAAAAAAAAAGATTCATAACTTAGCTCAATGTGACCATAAAATGGGTACAGTAAAGAGGGCAACATGATCCAAACACACTAAAGTAAACCCAGAGACAGTCTAATCTCAGTTTTGCTATTGCCTTACTATATGTGACAGCCAGGTCTCAATTTTCCCACCAGTAAAATGACAATAATGTGACTTGCCTTTTTTTTTCTTTTTTTTTTTTTTTTAAATTTTCTGAAGTAGGGAGGGACTCATAGCTCGAAAATTAAAGGCAAAGAAAAACAGTAAGATCAAGGAACACTGAAATACGACAGTGATCCAATAAGAATGTCACCCTGCTGCATAAGACAATATCATGAATGTCATGCCCCCGTGCCATAAGAGTGGGTGTTCATGGATTGCATCCTGAGAACTGGGACATTTGCCACTGCCACTGTATACTGACTCCAGGTCACTTCACTGAAAATTACTGCAAGCGCTACAAACTTATTGAATTTCTCAGCAAACACTGGAAAGAATTTAATGCATTTTTAGTATTATTTTGTTGTAAACAAAGAGTGTTTAAATTATCACAGGATCATGGAATATTCTGAGTTGGGAGGGACCCACACGAATCATCAAGTCCAACTATTAAGTGAATGTACAGGGATCAAATCCACAATCTCGGCATTATTATCACCATGCTCTGACCAACTAAGCAAAACAACAAGGAAATAAGCTGATTTTAGCAGAGCATATTTGTATACTAGTTGCTCTCTAAATACCTCACATCTGCTGCATTCATACGTGCAGCATGGGAAGTCCACAGCTTGGGGAACTGGACAGATAGTTCTCATATACAATCCTCAGAGGAAGGTTACCCCAAACAGTTCTTGTAAGTGGCTCCCACTGTACTTGCTGTATGCTGGAGTTCAGTATTTAAAGCCATCAGCAAACAAAGGAAGCTGATACATCTATGTTCCTCATCTGAATTTCCCCCTGCATTACAAACTAACCAGGCTGTCTTTGGAGTTTGTTCACCTAGCTTGCTTTTTAGCAGCTTCATCAAGGTTTAGCTAACTCTCAGAAATACTTAAGAGATCCCTAAAAGCCAGGAATGTATCCTTAAATCTTATTTATATCTGCCATAGACCTTCACCTATTTGCCATACCTGCAATACGCATCCACGAAAATAACTGTCCAGAATTTCAAACTCTAATTATTTCATACTAACAGAAAACTGGATCTCTGAAAGATATAATTTGATATGACACTGGAAGGGGGAAGAGTGAATATGAGGTTTGTTTCAAAGTGATTTACAAACAGCAGGAATGCCAGTGTCAGTGTATGGCAATCTTTATTTTCATGGTGTGTCAAACTGAGTAAAATGCACTGGAAGTCAGAGGGAAATAAAAGTTGTGTAGTTGGATGACATATTCACAAACTTTTGATAGTTTAAATTTGGCAAGTGGCTTCTAAGAATGAAACCTCATATTGGAACCAAATGGGCTTTAATATTACATGTGTCTGAGACAAAGCAACATCTCCACATGCCCTACCTCTCCTCTTAAATTTCAAACTCCAACACAACTCAAGTAGCAGACAATGCTTTCGGCGCCTAAGGGTTTTCTTAAAAGTACATTTTCATATGTAAGGTATGAGCACATGTGAAAGTTTAAAGAAAATGGACCAGATGTTGATCTCATTTACACTGGATTAAATCTTGAAGGGCTTCAGTGCTTCTACACTTCTTTTTCCGCAGTGTAACAACAGCAGACTTTTGACTACTGTCTGTTTCTCCTGAAAGGAAACTGTACTCCAAGATTTTTAGGGCAAAAGACATTGCTCCTGACATGTTTATCACTTCAGACTAAAGACAAATCCTACCTTTGAAAAGGCCAAAGACTAATATGAGCAAATATTTTCACAGGGCAGGATATTGGCCATTCTTTATAGCTAAACACACGGGTAAAATGTAAAAACAACAGCGGATGTTTATGGAAACATAACTTATGGCAACAATGCAAAAGGAAATAACAGAGACACTTTCTTCCACCTAGGACTGCTTTCATTCTGGTTTCATACTGCTTTCTTCACGTCTTGCCCCATCTGTTATTTTGTTTTCTGTAAAAGTTTTCACCTTATCTTCACAGGTGCCTAAATTTAAGTCTGTCAAACAATTTCATGCACTCCAAAAGGTTTTCAGAGGTTCCAGACAAGAGTAAATATCTCAGTGGTAAGAGCCCTCCAAGGGCTAGCAAGCACAAAGTTATCACCTCTGCCTCTGGAAGTCCCTAACCTGAAGCTTACAGTTTTTTTCTTGCCCTATTTTTTTAGTGACTGTTGCTGACCAGCTTTGGGGACCAGACACTAAATGGATATCCAGTAAAACCAGTCTTGTTTTATTGGAGGTGATAGATAACACGGTTTCTATGTGTATTAATCTTGGGAGGAAGGGAAATACTGCAATACAGGTGGAAATGAGTAACCTATGAACTACAACACCCAGAGAAGTTCCCTGTGTTTCAAAAGCAGGACCTCCTGTATGGATTAAACTGATGGGCACTAATTCCCCATGTGTGGAGGGTCAAACTCATGACAGTCCTCCTGCAGTTCCACTGGGTTTATTCTAGACTTTCTCAATCCTCATGCTCCCACTTTCTGAAATTTAGATATCTCCAGGGGTTTCCCTGTGACTCTTTGGCTTTCAAGGGTGTTTCCTGGCAAGCTTTTTCTTCTGACAGGTCAAGAAAGCTTCACTCTCAGACTGTGTACAGCTTTTGCTGACAGGCAGAAAGCTAAATTTCTTTGAGTTACAGAATAAGCAACACATATGTGCTTAGGAAGGACCAATCTTGGTATTAATGTGATTCAACTCTGTAATAAACATCCTGGACTCTGATGGCAAGAACCAAAGCCTCCCCTCAGTACTGGCTGAATTCTCATCCAGTTCGTTCCTAATGGAGACCATGCTTATAAAGACTGATAGAACATTTCTCAGCTCAATTAATGTAAAATTCTGCTCCTGTATCTCAAGGATGCTATTTTACATAAATATGCATATGTATTTAGGTATATGTTCCTCATTTTGCAGAGGTGGGTGGGTCACACTACAAATATTGCACAGTGATAATAGTGCTGACATTTAAACCCACTTGGACTCTTGGCAAGCACTGGAATTATAGAAAAAAAAACCAAACCCTATGTGAAGCTATTTCATAAGCATTTACTCAACTGATAAATATGTATTTATGCATATGTATATTTTCCCATGAAATCCAGACAGTAAACTATACAAGAGGACATTCAAGGATGTCACAAGACAGCTGCACCTGGAAATACCAAAATATAGTAGCGACTATAAACTGAGGATGCTCCAAGGGATGATAATTTGTGACCCTGAGCCAGTGCACACTGGGACAGATGAAAACAACTTGTTCCAAAGCTGCTATTGGGGATCGGACATGTTTATCTGTTTGGCCCACATGTGGCTGTGTCTTCTAGCACTGACAGCTCCTGCAGGTTGGCAGCTTTTCAAAAGCTTGTCAGCCCTTGATAGCATTCCTATTCCTGCAGAGCTGGGCGGGTCTCACTGTGGATTACACCGTGATAATAGCGCTGACATGTAACCCCGCATGCACTGTTAGCCAGCAGACCCACAGGAAGGGGCACCATTGCTTTGCAGCTATTCTGTGTTTACCCAGCTGACAACATTTTGTATTTAGTGTTTATGTAGTTTAGGGAGTAAAATAACAAAGGCTTTAAGCAAACTCACAAGAAAATTCTATGTACTGAAGTAATGTTTCAAGCAGGACCCCAGAACTTAGGGTTCCTATACAATTTCTTGTCCAACTTTCCAGCCACTCATGCCATAAAATATCTGTTTTACACTGCAATTCTACTGGTTACGGCATAATGGTCTTCAGTAGGTCTGCTTTCTTTTGCTGAACATCTATATTTTACTCATAAGAAGAAACCACATATCTTCCAGTTTCCAAAAAGCTCATAGGTCTTGTCAGGCATGTAAGGATCCTACAAAAAAAGACTATGGCAGTTGATAATGCCCCTCCTGCAATAGGAGCTAAAGGCTTCTATACAGGACAACTTCACAGAAATTATATCCCTGCTATAGAAAGATGATTCTCTGTTGCTAAAATTGATATATTGATTGGCTATAATCATTTCAGCTTTCTGTATTTGTCTGTCCTTCTGGAGGACTTACTTTCTTATTACACTGTGCTACTTACTGTTGTTTTATAATGAGGTTTGCAAGCACTGGAAACTGGATGGATTTTTTTCAATCTGCCAGCTAAGGAAGTTTTCAACCTATTACACAATAAATTGAATAAAAACTACAATAATTTAAGAAATTGGGACAGCAGAAATATTGATTTATTTCACCAGGAAAAATACACCAGGAAATAAAGCCATAACTTAATATATGTAAGTCAAATTAACCAATTTAGGTAAATAAATAGGTTGTAAAAAGGAAGCTATTAAATTATATATATGTATACATTAGAGAAGGAAGCAGGATACAATGCTTTGGATGCTTCTTTGAACAGTATTCCAGAAGAGTCTTAATACAGAGCATTAGACTCTCTCTCTCTATATATATATACCTACAATATAATCTTGGCAAGTAATTATATCCACATATGAGAATAAATTGTTGGGGGATCCTGGCTTGGCTTTTGGAGGTATCAGTAGCTCCTAATAAAACAAATATCTGAAATTGAAAGCTTTATTAAAGTAAGCTGAATCTACCCAGATAGTAGTTCATGTTCAGCTTTGTTTTAAAGAAAGAAAACCCCAAACTATGCATAATCTGGCATTCTAGTCTCAAAGCTGTTACACTTCTCTTGCCCCCTCAACTTGCTTTTAACCCTCCTTCCTCAAAGTCATTAATAAATACATCATTTATAGGCAGAAACTTAATATTCTAATCAATTACTCCTCATTTTAGTGGCTGTGTGTAAGCAGATTATTTTTTCCAGACGACTCTTACTCCAGAGAAGTACAAAGGACACACTTCAGACCCTTGTAGTCCCAACATGTGTGGTTTCCTCACACTGGGAAAGCCTGGAAGCGAGCCGCCTGGCCCAGAGCCAACCCAAACCACGGTCAGTCTAAACACAGCACAGGCAAACGCTACTTTCTAACACTTTGCTGCTACTGGAGAGTATCCTTTAGCATTGAAACCTCAGCAGGGACTGAGATTTATACACGGCTTCTCATGCAACTTCCTTCATCTCATCCCTTCCCTCCACTAGCAAGATTCTACCAGTCAAGAGCAGAGGAATCAAAGAGAAACACGTGTGTGATATTGCCTTGTGTTACCTGGGCATTTATGCAGGAAGATAATTTTGTAAAGTTGGTAAATGCAAATCTTCAAAATTAGCCCACCAGGATTCTTTGCAGGACTTCTCAATCAGTTTTACCTATTTAAATAAATTTTCCTCAGTGTTTTTTTTTCCTGAAAAGTTAAATATTTCCTGACTGGTTAAACTAAGAAATATTTTAATGTGCACACAATCATTCATTTAGCCTAGATATGCAAAAAGTTAGGACTTTTATTCCCTCCTTTCAGGTTAGCACAGATATGTGGGCACATATTTTCTATTCAGCTTACCAAGCGCAAATTTTCCTTCCAGTACTAAGTCTTTGTGCTACAACATCTATACCAAAAGGCACTGACTGATTGCATGTTAATTCTCCTGGCTCCATCTGTGTTTTGCTCTTC
This sequence comes from Pachyramphus minor, assembly GCA_013397135.1. Taxonomy (NCBI): domain Eukaryota; kingdom Metazoa; phylum Chordata; class Aves; order Passeriformes; family Tyrannidae; genus Pachyramphus; species Pachyramphus minor. The sequence continues at coordinate 362,123 of VYXB01002394.1, forward strand.
TTGGATATCACAACGTCCACAACGATCAGTGGTGGTTTGGCTGAAGGCAAAATGTCACCAGCTTGGATGGAGGGGCGGCACTCGCAGGGTGCCACCACCTCCAGCAAGGTCTGGACTCATAAAGCCCCACTGAACATAATGGGAAGTGACAGCACTCAGCATCTCTCAGGAGGCAAGCAGCATCCCACAGAAACTCAGATCCACTTTTCACACAAATGAGATTTGTTTTCTGCAGAAAGCCTACGCCAGAAATCAATTCGTAGCCTGAAAATCTGGAATTACAATTAATAATTCTGTTACTAACGCAATATCCTGAGGTGGTGGGTTATAAGTCAACTACTGAGATGACAGAAGTAAGGTAAGTATTTGATAAAGCATCCCCAGGAAGAAATTTCCTGAAATACTCAGAATCTGGGTTTTAACGAAACTGGCATGTGCAGCATTGCAGAAGTCAAGATAAGAAATAAGATATTCAGCCTGGTACTGTATCTCTTCTACACAAAGACAGCAAGTGTTGTGCTCAAACATGTGGGCAAAATAGTCTCTTGTTCCACCTGTTCAGCCCTGCCTGCAGTCGCATTAATTCAGGGTCAGTTACCTCTTCAGAGCTGACAGCAGAAGCCAGTAACTTAAAACTCCCTTCTGGTGCTTAAAGAAAATATCAAACACAGCTGAGAATTTACATTTTCCTCATATCTGGAAGAATCAGGAAACCAGTTTTCATGTGTTCCTGTGCAAGCATCTGGTTTTTAATCATAGCAGTCAGTTGTGCTTACAAAAGCTCCAGTTCAATGTGTCCGCTAGAAATATTGAAGCCTAAATTGCCATCTTATTATCTGGAGTTAACACATTGTCACAGGGCATAGGCAAGGGAGTACAGCAGATCCCAGCGGAAACTTCTCCCATCACTGGTAATTTTAGGTATTAACACAAATATTAATATTAAAATTGCCACTTACATTTTACTATAATTGAAACAATCCGAATTGCCTGTGCTCTGTTCAGTATTACAGTAAATTAATCCCAGTGATGCCAGGAAGCAATGAAAGAGCTGTCTTCAGTTATTTTCTTTCAAGTGCTTTTAATCATATAGGGTAACCATGATCAAGAAATTGTGAAGTGAACACTCTGTTTGCTGATTTTTTGGTTTTATTTTCATGCTCTGCCGGATTCTTCCAGGTAGCTGATCTCTTACAGAGCACCAGTTGCACAGATTATATAGCATGAGAAAGTCAACTGGACGAATATATTCTGTATAACTATGGGAGGTGAGATTATTAAATCCTGGTAAACTGCAGTGCACAATGACAAATAAATAAATAAAAAGATTTAGCAAAATTTAACTTACGAGATAAACTCTGAAGAAAATACACTGACCTTTTTCACATTTTTGTTTAAATCAACCAAGTTGAGCTGGAAGATGTGGTCTTTAGCCCCAATTAGCAGCCGGCCCCTCTCCTCATCCAGCAGCATGGTTCGAAAATCAAGCCCCTCTGTAGAACCCAGGAATGGGATGCAGCTGTTTGAAAGCAGCAAGTCTGTGGGAAAATGAATAAAATCTTTATAATCAAAATGTTTATATATGACTCACTGGTATCTTTTATAATTATATGCAACCAGCATAGAGTATACCAGTGAGAAAACTGCAGTTTTTCCAGAGTCATAATACAATTCCTGTTAACTTTCGGTAAGTTTGTTTTGTTGTGTTTTTTTCACTTCCAAATTGGGTAATATTTACTTTCACAAATCATTATCTCCATGGCATAAAGGAATAAGAAATTCAACAAAAATTAGAAACAGAAAAAAGACAAATCTTTGCAAAATGTGTGTTATCTCTTTCACTCTAAGAAACTAATGTATGTTTATATCATCATACTCAGGGATACACATGATCAGGGATCAATATCTTACCATATTTGGCCCTCCACATATAAAGCAGCAGAGAAGGTCAATGCTAGCCAAGAACAGTTACAAGTGGCAAACAGATACCTGGTTAGAAGTGCCAGGTATCAGAGACTCACAGAATGCTTTGAGTTGGAAGGGATGTTTGAAGATCATCCAGTTCAACCCCCTCACTATGATAAGGAACAGCTCTCACCAAATCAACTGGCTCAAAGCCCCATCTGACACGGCCTTGAACAATTCCAGGGATGGGGCACCCACAACTTCTCTGGGTAACCTGTGCCTGTGTCTCACCACCCTCATCATAAAAAATGCTTCCTTATGTCCAGTTTCAATTTACTCTTTCAATTTAAAACTACTGCCCCTTGTCCTGTCACTACAGGTTTTGGTAAAAAGTCTTGTTTCATCTTTTTTTTAAGCCCCCTTTATATATTGAAAGGTCATGATAAGGTCTCTTCACAGCCTTCTCTTCTCCAGGCTGATGAGCCCCAACTCTCTCAGCCTGTCTTCACAGGTAAGGTGTTAAAGCCCTCTGATCATTTTCATGACGCTCCTCCAGACTTGTTCCAACAAGTCCATGTCTTCCTTGAACTGGGTACCCCAGAACTTGGTGCAGTACTGCAAGTGGAGTCTTACCAAATCAGACTAGAGAGGCAAAATACCCTCCCTCAACCTGCTGGCCACACTTCTTGTGGTACAGCCCAGGATACAGTCAGCTTTCTGGGCTGTGAGCACACATTGCTGTCTCATATCCAGTTTTTCATCCACCAGTATGTCCAAGTCCTTGTCTACAGGGCTGCACTCAATCTATCCATCTCCCAGTCTGTGTTGATATTTAGGATTGCCATGAACTAGGTGCAGGATCTTGCACCTGACCTTGTTGAAATTCTCAGGGTCCACATGGGCCTCCTCCTCCAGGTGATCAAGGAATTTTCAAAGATCATTTATTTCAACCAAATGAAGGTGGTATATTGAGGGGAACATCCAGTGGTAACATCTTTAAGATCCCTATTAAAAACACACTTTGACACTTAAGTTTTACTGTGATCTACTAGTGGTTTCAAATCTCTTCCAAAAAGTAACTAGGAAAAAACATGTTACTCTATGAAACTAATGAAAGAATTTTACTTCTGCAAAAAAAGCTGAAAGTCTGCAAAGTAAAAAGTCTGTATCATTTTGCTTAACAAATATTCTGGTAATTCTGAATGAGGACACAAACAACATACAGAAAAGAGCACAGGGAGAGTTAAGTTTTGTTCAGTAGTCATTAATTTGTGGGGAAAAAATAAACATGTGAATCAGTTCTTCCACAAGCAAACTCTCCAAGCTAAATGATTCAGAAACCTTCAAACAGAAAAGCAAATCCTGTATTTAACTGAACATAAAATTAAGGGTATTTCCACCTTCCTGGTAGTGCATGGACAATATAGCCTTCCTACTAGAAAAGTCAGACTTATGGTACAAGTTATTTACACTTCCTGATCGTGATGAAAATTAGGACAAGTGTTTTACAGAAAAACTCCTGAATGAAATGAAGGGGAAAAAAAAAAACCAAACACACAAATATTTTGCTCCAAGGTCTCTTACAAACCATGTGACAAGCAAAGTAAAGATTAAATTCTGTTGCTGGCTAATAAACAGCATTGTGGGAGGAAAAATATTTTATCATTATTAATCTGACTACCTGGCATATAATTATGACAATTATTTTTTGGCTCAGTTACTTCTACTTAAGTTTGTGTGGTTTTGTCTGGCTCACTGCAGAATGTTGTCACAATAAAATCTGAAAACAAATTGTCTTCTATTAAAGCTCTTATTCCCCTAGGTGAGATTTATTTGGCAGTACTTTGGAAAAACATCTTACTTCACATTGAAAAATGAAATCCAGTGTTAAGCACTGCACTGCTTTACACCAGTAATGATCTTTCTTACATATCTTTTCAGAAGAAAAAGATGTAAGGGCTTATTTTCTAAATTAGTAACACTTTAAAAGATCTGGTTATTAATTGACAGAGAGATCACTTAGGAGCAACTTATGGTTACCATGGTACTATAAAAACCTCAGTCCCCTCCGAACTGCTTTTTACACTAGAGCTGGCTGATGAACAGCCTGGCTGAAGAATGACCAACCCAGTGTAAAAAAGAAATACAATTTTTTAAGAGGGAAAAAGAAACACAACTTCTGAAGCTTAGCTCACTTCACTAATGTGCTTTCACCCAATAAGACAAATAGATGTACTGTTCCTGTTCCATTTGTTGGAATGGATATATGTACTGGAATGGTATAGATGTATTGTTCCATTTGTTGAAACTGGGTCCTTTACTTCCTGACACATATTGTAACTGGGTTTTCTCTTACAAAACAGTCATTTTGAGAGAAACTCACTATTAATATTTCGTGTGTGATGTAAATGTGTCCTCATTAGATGTCATCCTTGGTACAAACCTCCTCCCTTGTTTTTTTCTGACTGGAGGTTGTCAGTACTGAATATGATGGAGCTGTTTATTGGGAAGGGGTTCCCTGATGCTGATCACAACACAGCAGGAGGTTTTAGCTCCCTTGGGCTATTCAAATTCTTAAATGCTGTTTATTAGCTGAGCACTGCTGGAGCACATAATTTCTGAGTAATCGCCTTTCTTTTCTCCACCCATGATGGAAGAGCTGGCTGCATTACTAGGTTATCTGATCCACTGTATATAATAATAAATGTCTTAGAAATTCTGCAGTCTAGATTAAATCCCAATTTCACAGCTCTGTGTCCCAATTAGTACACAGGACGGAGGGAAGTAGAGGAATATAGGATCACAATGTCAACTGATTAATCATTCACAGGCATTAACATGAATAAACAGGAGAGATTCATGAATTTCACAGGCTACTGTGTGTTTCAGCAATCCATATCACTCTGTAACTTTTAAATCTCTTGTGATGACAAGCTTCCAGTCATACCACAGTGCTTGCTTGTGAGACATGAGTAAATAAGATGCAGAATATGAGGGAAAATTCCTTTGCATCTCCAGCCATGGGAATTTGATCTGAGGAAGGATAAATGATATGTTTGTGCAAATGCTCTAAAGCACTTTCACTGCTTAGAGTCATGCAAAGCATGAGCCTTCGCAAGGGTGTCACTTGCTAAAATACAGACTTGATTCTCCACATACCTGAAAGATGATGACTGAGACTGCTCTCCACTTCCCATTACATTCTTATTCAGAAGGAATGATCTCTGAAGTGACCATCCCAAGTGGACATTTGTCATCTCTTGCTTAATACTTATAGAATTTCTCAGTAAAAAAACCCACCTGGGACAGCTACAACAGTGAGAGAAAAAGCTGCCTCATGACTGAAATGCCCAAGTGGGAAAGAGCCCTGCCTGCTGCCTTGTGCAGTCATTTGTTTCACTGCATCATTAGGAAAACATCTGTAAAATATTCCAGATTGAAATGACAGCACTACACTCTGCTTTCTTACTGACACAAATGACAACACAAACTGCAAAGCTGTGAAGAATCATGTTTGGTTAGTTATTTACTAACTATTGGAAACAGCTTGGAAATAAGACTCTGAGCATGGCCACTGATAAGATTAAAACTGAAACATGACCTAATAAAATTGGTCAGGGAAACATTAACAGAGAATTGATTAAATTGCAGGCAAATTAATCACTGTTCTCACTCCATAAAACATCTCAATCTGCCCTTATGTATTGAAATCTCCCTTCACAGTGAGATGTGTTTACTATCACCAAGGATATTACACTGGAAAAATTTACTGTGAAAAGCACATTCCCCAACGATTTTAAAGCTTAAAGCAAGCTGTTGATTTGTATCACTGCATCTCTGTAGCCTGGCTCACACAGAACCAGCATTCTTACAAGGCACAGAAACAAAGTTAGTTACAGGGATGGTCTTTCATGAGTACATGTTAAACACTAGTTTATAGTCTACATTTGCTGTTTTACTGAAAATTAAGTACTTTTTTCCAGTCTGGTGATTAAATTCGTATTAAACTAACTCCCTTTCTGGGTTAATATTTCACTGCTGAGTTGTAGAAGCTGGGGGACTAGGTTCTATTCATTTAGCACAGTATTTCAGTGAACTTGGCTCACAACAGCATGACTACTGCTTACTTAAATAATGTCCAGCAGCAGAGCCACAGTATAAAGGCTTCTAAAGAAAAAATGTTATTCTGTTCTGATAATATGCATTTACATTTATAAAGCATATTTAAACTTCTTAGCCTGAAGTCACACATGTGGTGACCATGCTGCCATGCCTCAACTCCAGCATGGTGTAAGCATGAAGCAACGTGTAACCCCTTGGTTGAAACTCAGAATTGCCTTTTTAGCCAGTCACAGACTTTTTTTCATGACAAGCCACATGTAAATTAACAGAACAGGAACACTTCAACCTCTTTCAAAACTGCTACATCTAATGACACTTTTGAATTACTCTGAATTTAAAGGCTGTATAATTTTTACATACAGTCAAGAACAAATGCCACATCACTTTCCCCTAGATAGGAGCAAATCCTTTCACTGTTGGAGAATACCCATGAAGACTTACATGGATATTGTAGAAATTCTGAACCATATTTCTGGGATAAAGAAATGTCAATATAGCATGAATACAGCCATTTAGAGAATTCCTAAAGTATTCTGAGTTTAAAAGATCCCGTTGACCCCAGATGTATTTGTTCAGAACAAATTCCCATCATTATATTTCCCTTGCCTTCAAAATACGAGCAACACTTCATTTCAGACTTTTATTTCCTTCAGAACCATGTACCAATGGTTAGAGTATTTGCAAGCACCTGCAGCCGCAGTTTTCAACTAACTGCATCTTCAGAAGGACTTCTGAAATAGAGCATTCTCTAGAGATAAACATGTCACCTTGACGCAAGACAGAGAATTCTGCTGCATCTTATGGCCCATATATCTGTGGCCAGATAAAACAGCAGCAGGCTGTCCTGCTACTTCTGCTCATCCTCTCTGGTAGCAGCTGTACAAAACATGACACAGTTTTAAATTCTAATTCAGTTCGTGCTTTGTTGATGAAGGAAGTAGGAAGTAAGATAAATTGACTTCGTTTCACTCTTGGGGCAAATGAGAATTTTGTTGTGGATTTCAGTGTCCAGGATTTAAACCTGTAAGGAGTTTTCTAAAGTAAACCCAAGGTACAGTTGGCTACAGATCTGACTAACAGACACTACTGACACTACCGACAAGTGCTGACATTTCTCTTTGTAGGATTCATTTCACTCAAACATGTTTTCTCAGACTCTGCATCTGACATCAGGACTTGCTCTGTTCAGCCTATAGCTGTTACAGATGAAAGATGTTTTTAAATCAGTCAGATATCTTAACAATACTTCCACTTCAACATTTTTCTCACTGTGTTCAAATGTATGTCAGCTTCCTAATGAGGGTAATGTTCATAACAAAGTAGACAAGACTCTCATACAAAAAAATGGGAGGCCTTGAACTGTAGTAGCATGAACAACTCTGGTGTAACACCAAGGTCAGATGGCATGGGCCTGAAAAACACAATAATATTGATACTAACAGGCTGAGGAGAGACACAGAGCACTGTGAGGTATTCCTGAAGAAGGGGAATTGACAGTGAAAAGAAGAGTTAATACCAAACAGATGTACTTGCTCAGTTACTTCATTAGTGCCTCCATTTTCAAGACTTAAGAGAATGTCTCAGCAACAGAAAAAAATCCAAATTTGTAGTCTATCATTATTATTATTGAATGTTATTTGTGATTTCCACACCTGCGTCATTGTATACTACACACTAGTTATAACCAGCACCTGAGTAACACAATTTTTATGGAAACACTGAATAACTATACATTCCACCCTTCCCTTTCCTCTGCATGCTCCACAATGCACTTGCACTTGCATCAAAACTCAAAGACAGACCCTCGGTTTAATCACCTGCAACAAATCTAGCCCTGGGTGCATGGCAAGAAGCCACAGGGACCACGCTTCTCCCTAACTCCAAGCATTCCTACAGAGGCCACACAAGCAGTATAGTCAGTCTGTAAAGCTAAATAAGACACAAAGTCCTAATGGCACATACTCTTGTGAAAGGAGCTGAGGAGAGCTGGAGACAGTGCATGAGCAAGAGAGGGTCTATGCACCTGGGAGCAGATGATGGGGGAAAAAAGTGGGTATGGGGAGAAGGGAGTGTGTCTGGGCGGAAGAGAGCAGTTGTCCTCCCTCCGGGAGCAGCGTGTTCTAGTGTTGGCTCAGCTGCCATGAAACCACTGTCTGAGAGAGCCTGCAACATCTCTTAAATGCTGATGCCCCTTCAATGCCCTTCACACCATCCCCCTGAGAGCAATGGCATTTCCTCAGAACTGGCTTCAAAAAGCTCTTTTGGTTTCTTGACTCAACCAAGATACATTCAGACGGACAAGCAGCCAGAGCAGAAACAGTAAAGGAGCTGAAACCAGGTCTGGAAAACAATAATCAGCTCACCAATGTGACTTGCTACCTGGAGAGCAAAGGCAGTATTTGGCTGGGCTGAAGGGGCTGTGGAGGGAGCAGTACCCACACAAGAAAGGAGGCAAAGGCCAGGGACCTCTTCGAGTATATTTACCTGTCAGTGCAACAGAGATTTCTGCTGTTGGCAACAAACTTGCTTTAGGAGGTTCCTTCTTGCTCTCCCCATATGTAACTCTTTGTTCCTGTCCCTACAGGGAGGTTCCCTCTCTGGCATGGGCCAGATAAGCTTTCTTTCCCATGCTCTGAATGAGGAAGGGGAACTTTTGTAAGAAGAGAGTGGGAGGATTAATTCATATTTTAGATGTTTCTATCATCATGACTTCTGGTTGAGTTAACAGAGCAAAATTAATAGCCCTGCTCTGAAGTGCTACAGAAGTGCAGTATAGACATATGACTGCTGTAGGGAATCACTGTTTAAGTCACTTAGTCATTATTTCAGGTAGCTGCATCAGATGCACACTCTCTGAGAAAATGTGGTTTAAATAAAAAGAATGACTGTTTTTGGGAAATTTCAAAAGGCTTTGAGACTTTTCTCTTTTTATTATTTTTCTTTTTTTTCCCCTGTTTTACACACACATACATATATATTTGCATTATTGAAAAGCAAGCAAGTGAACCTGCAAGTAGAACTAGGTAGCTAAATTGGCTAGAGCAAAGGTAAGCTTGCAGAATAGTTTTGCACTGGTAATAATAAAGAACCCCTTGAAGCAATGAAAATAAATCCAATTCCCATTCTAATACCTTGAATTAGACTACATATTTACTATGGTAAACTGGATTTACTATGGCAAATATAACTAGGCTACATATTTTCCTATGGTAAAATGAATTAGAATTATCGGTTATGCTTTCTGATATTTACATAAATTAAGTTCTTACAAAGCCATTAAAAATAGAGCTCACTGAATATCAGCATTAATTCCCTAATAGCCTAGGTTTTTGTCTTGGAGGTGTGCCAAGCAACCTCTATCAGACTCAGAGTCCCACCTGCAGGTGTTCAGATGGACACAATATATGCCCTGCAGACTTGGGTAACATTGCAACAGCACCACAGGGCAATGGATCTCAAAGAAGTGTGTCTGCACAAAGAAATCATGTGCTGCAGCATAGTAGTTCCAAAACAACAGGAAAGCAGGTTCAAAGCTCCAACTCCTACAAAGTGCATGCCCATCAATAGATCTGGAATGGGCCCACAAAGCAGGCAGAAGCCCCTCCCAACTTAATTTCAAACATAAAATTGGGTGACTAGCATATAGTTCTAAGCTTTTATTTCATATTGTAGGCAGGTAATTTTTTATTATTATTTATATCCATTATGTCATGTAGGTTAAAGTTGTGTTACATTTTTAATGAGATGTATTTTTCAGGGAAATCCAGTGTGCATGGATGATGCAGAGAATTTTTAAAGTCACCCTAAATTAAACACAAAACTTCAGTGTCTTCAGTAACCTCTCAGCTGTCAAACTCTATGGTTCAACATCACGCCACTTTGGGACAGCCAGGACTTGGATCACAAAGTAGAATGTCTATTTTGTCAAAAAAAGATATCTCTGTCACTCCCATCCTTGTTGAAATGTCTCTGTTAAGCAGAGTTAGACAATCCCTCTGACTTCTCCAACAGGGCACTGGCATGATAAAGGAAATTTTGTCTCTTTCTGATAGCTCTTTCTATATTTATCTCCAAGGGACTCTGAGTACAGAACAGACCTCCCCTTAATCCCTCAGCCACTTTGTGGGGAGTTCATCTATAAGTGGAACAGCAGAAATTGGGAGGAGGAAAGGGAAATAGGATATGACTCGAGGACCTGCGTGGTGACCACAGATGTCCACTGCTAGACAGACACTGACGTCACGAGGATCATGCCCTCAAATTAGTTCATAGAAAGAGAAGAGGGTTGGGAATTTTGAAACTCTTCTGAGTTGTATTTACTTAACAGATGCCATTAGTAAAAATGCAGTTAAAAAATAGAGTTTTGAAAGAACCCTCTTCAAAGCTGATGCCACTGATCATGTATCTTCCCCGCATTCTTCTAGGGAAGCAGTTTTTTACATTGGCCCATCCTCCTCTATACAAGGCACCAATCACTCTTCCTTTTTGTGTTTTTTTTCTCTCATCTTTTGAGATTTAATAAAGTCAACATTCAGCAGAATAGTTTGGTATTTTGTGAACACAATTCTTTTTTTATCCAATTGAGGCCCTATTGTGATCATGAAAAAATGAAAACTGTTGTGAGCTACAGGCTGTTTACACTGTTAAGAGGTTGATATGGGTCAGTTCTCTAAGGTTATTCTTAGTTCAACTGCTATGTAAACTGTTGATGTCACTGACTGGAGGCTGCTCTCCAGGACATTATATATATGATAATTATATGACAGAAAATGCAACATATAGTTGGATCTGACCTTCAAGTTCACTAGCATAAAAAGGGAAAAAATTGCGGTAAGAAACTTTCTGGTTTTCCCATCACTAAAATGTTATAGATGCTTTCAAGTTTATACTTAGTCTATAGCACATACAAAAGTCTTTCCTCACATGGACAGCAGTGCCCCATCCATCTTCAAGTTAGGGTACATTGTAAGCCTCAATGATCACTGCCTCCAGAAAGCATTTTTGAGACAAAACAGACAAAGTCTTTTGCATAACTAGACAATCATCCAAAACTAGGATCTTCACTCTCACATAAACATTTTGTTTCTCTGCAAAACAATCTGAGACAGATTTTCCTGAGAAATAACAAATCATCAAAAATTAATCAAACAACAAACAGGGGATTCAAGAAAAGCACCACTTCCTCACTTAGCCCACTTTGCTTGATCTTCATGAGCATTCGGATTTACAGCTGCTGATATTGCCACAAGAGCAGGCTTTTGTTGGTTTTAGTTTTATTTCCTGCAGAGCAAGCGCAGCTGCTAAAGGCAAGCTCATTTCTAGCCTTATTTATACATCACCAGTTCCAGCCATTCATAGTTGTGCAACACCCCATTGGGGAACTGGGATTACTGCAGTGTCACAGACAGTTTAAGTGAGGCTCATGGAGCTGTACAATTGTAACTATGTTTTATATGTATAATGAAACAATGCATGACATGGAAATAAGCCAGCTATTCTGAAACAGAGCAAACTAACTGCTCTGATGCAACAGCTAAGCATCTCATCAGTTATAAAATAAAACAGGTTTAAAGCAAAAACTATACAGAGAACAGGATGCTTGACATCGTAAAGTAGCATGTTCAAAGGATCATTTTTAGAACATTAAGGAAACGTACTCATCCAGTCAAGTTCTCAAAAGAATTCCTGGCACCAGAATGCTCTCTTCTGTTTGCTTTTTTTGCCATGTTGTAAGAATGGATCACTCTTAGAGGGAAATTCTTAGGGGAAAGAAAATCCTGTGTGCAAAGCACTGCATGAAACTAAACAATCCTTAAACATGGCTAATTTCCACGTTGAACTGACGATTTAGCATTGTCATCCTTCAGCAGAGGAGAAAGAACTGCCTGTCTTTATTTTACTTATTTAAGGTTAAAAAAGAAAGAAGGAGTGCAAATTTGATCCTCCTTCAATTTACTTCAGTGGCAAAGCTCTTGCCATGACTTCAGTGGGAGTGAGACTGCATCTTAATTCATTCAATATGGAGAAGAACAAATCAGCTGAAAATAATGTTCTTGTTTATTAGATTTAAATTGCTACCATAGCTGTTTTTAACAGTGTTAAGTAAGTCCTGTTTTAAAAGCCAAAGGTTGCCTTCAGTTTTGTCTTTTCCTATGTAGCTTGTCACAATGCAGGATCCTGGTCCTCTGGCCAACACACCATTGCTTACAGCAAGCATGGCTCACTTTGGGACATGGTCACATTCCCATATGGGAATGATATATGTTTGTGGATGTCAGTGTGGATATGTCACTGGTGACAACAGCCAAATCTGAGCTGGGGCATCCCCTCCAGCCAAGAAACCAGGGTGCACACTTTAGCAATATAAATGTATTCGTTGAGAACACAACTAGACTTACTAAGACATCCATGAAAAGCAACAAAGTAAAGTGAATCAATAGGTTAAATTTGCTATTAGGAATCTGCATTTCTACTGGGAAATTTTTAGATAGCCACAACAAATTGAAAGAAGTTGAATTTTATTTCTTTTTTTTTCCTAGGAAGCAATCAACCTTCTGGTCTGGCTATTTGCTCCCTCTCCCTATAAAGTAAAACCTAGAAACACACACACAAAATCTGTATTAAAATACCTGTCAATGAATTAGCAAAGATTATGACTCAAAAGATAGACAGAAATAAGACTGTCTTTCCTGTATAAATTAAACATGTCTACATGTGTAAATTAGGACACAGACCCTCCTGTTCTTTAGTAATAGAACTGATGTTCTCCTGTAAATGACATTAATGAATGAGACTGGTTTATGGAAACCTTCTGCATTTGCTGTGGAGGTCAGAATGAGGATATAAAACGAGGTAGCAGACAATGAGGATGTGCTGCTTAGGGAAGCTGAATGTCACTTCTGTGCTTGGGAAGTTCTACAATTTCTCATGTAGCTGGAGATACCCTGAGACCTTCATGCAACTACTGATAAATGCACACTGAGACTGAACGCAGTGCTCTACAATGAGTATTAAAATATGGAATATTACTCAAAAATCATCCCCTGATTTTCTAAAGATGGTAATCTTCTATTAGAAGACAGTTTGTTACCTTCCCCTAATATTATAACATAACATAAATATAACATAATAAGAATATCTCATAATCTTGTAAAAGTATTTAAGAGATACAGATTAAGTACAGTGGGAACACCCTAGAAATATCAGAAGTGCAGTTATAATTTCTGAGATATCAGTGACATAAAGCAGTACCTAAAAGCTAAAGACTAAGTAGAGAAGTTAAAAAGAAATATTGAAGAATTATTCAATTGATGGATCAGGGAAAATGTGGGAATATGAGATGAGGTATGTGATTAAAGATCATGTTGTATTAAATTAACAAGTGGAAAATACACATATTACAAGATATTTTAATTTAACTGTATGTGGGTTTAGTTTTATGTGTGCATGATTTTTTTTAAATACATTTTTAGAACTGAGGCAAACAATTATAGAAATCTATCATATGACATTATATTGTTTCTTTCACGGGAATATCTGTACCTTAACATTTTCAGCACAGATTTCCACCCTTTAAGTTATCTCACAGAAGACAAAGCCCTACAACTGTCATTCAGAGGAGCTCTAAAATTTTAAATGCCGCCTGAATATGAAGGAGCTGTGACGCACCGTGGTTTATTGAAGCACTCCTGTGGTTATAGACACTTCTTTTAACTACACCACCCTCTCCCTCTTGATCAACCACTGACTTTTTCTCTCGCTCTTTTCTCCTTCTCTGTGTTCCTTTAATAGTATTCCCTCTTTCTATTTATCTCTTTTGGTCCCCCACGCTTCTTCCCCCTCAGCATTCATCACCTGGCATTCCCATTCTTCTCCTTAGTGCTACAGGGCATGGGAAGAATCAGTTTCCCAGCCCTCAGCTGAGGTGTGCTGGGCTGTGGCTGGGAGACTCAGTAACTGCAAAGGCCTACTTGCTTCCAGCTTTCCTGCCCCATTGAATACTCACTGGGAAGATGGAACTGTGACATTCCATAAGCACATTGCACCTGGAAGGGGATGAGACCTTCCCTTCAAAGACACATGTGTGAGCAGGTCTTTGAAGCTGCCTGATGTGTCCAGTTTTGGTCAGTTTTCCATGAAGAAGGAAAGAGCCCTGTATGTGCCTCCTCACGATATTTCAGGTCTTAGTTCCCAAGAACAGAGATGCCAAGACTTGTCAGTGACATGACTGTAACAATTTTATGAGAACTGGCAAGACAGTTCATTTCTCCTACATCTTATTCTCAGAAACCTTGGAATTATTCTCGCTGAAATACTTAGGGGGAGGAAGGTAGACTTAATTCTGACTATATTAAATAGTCAGGAAATCTGGCATGCTATTATCAACAACAAAAATATTATTTAATTACAATAAGCCATACAACATTTACAATACATAAGTGTGAAAAAATAGCGATAACTTTTTTTCTTGTTCCATGTAGAAAAAAAACCACTCCCTCCCCCCTGCCAAAAAAGAAGGCAAAATAAATTTTGATTATTCTCTTTCTTCTGGATTTTCAGTTCCATCACTGCTCTCCAAATTAAGATTTATGTGCCATTTTCTATCTGTATCTGTTGTTGATTTTTCTCCCCCTGCAGGGATATAGGTGGATAGGTTTGAACAGGAAACTGTATCCCTCAAGCTAAACTGAAAGGTTTATGAAGTTGCTAATAAAAGTTTGGGTCAGGGCCTAAATATCAATCATCCGCTCATTGTCTTTTTAAACCAGCTCAGGTATTTTCCCAACCACTCCCAGCAGGTCTCTGCCACTACTTTAAACTAAGATTTCAACCATTTCTTCTTTCCCCATGTTGACCTCAATAATTTTTCTTTCTCCCCCCATCCTTACCTGCCAAATGCATCCATCAGGATTTTGCCAAAGGCTATCTGCTTTTGAAGTTGAGAGGCATTCACTAATCGTGAGTGTCAAATCCACAGTAAATGCCATCGCCATATGGTATATGCTGCTTTGGGGGATTGTCTCAAAAGGCCTGGCTGTGAGAAGGCTGGCTGTATGTTAGGAGGGGTTTATTGCTAACTTTCATAACTCATGTCAGGTTCTTTCAGTTTCTGTATTCATTGGCCTCAGTGAGTGCAACTGTTTCCTGAATTTATAAAAATGTTGTCAAGATCCCTTGATCTCGCTTCCTCTGTCTCTCTCACAGAATCACATCCAAACACATCCATACACGGTGGAATAGAAAAGGCACAGTGGCCTACAAATCTAGCAAAAGAGAAGCTTGTAAATAAATAGCATGTCACTCTGCTTACTCAATAAATTCCTCAGTGTGTTAAACTCATGATAAACATATCATAAGCCCTGACAAAGGCTTTACAGCCTGTCCCATCACACCATTATGAGTGTAATTCTGCAATGCATAGGAAGACATAAGTGTGAAAAACAGAGAAGAAATAGCTCCCATAAGGGCAGGGTGCTGACATAGCTGAAACATAACTAACTGGAGAGAATTTGTTTTAGTTAAAGAAGACAATATCAGTGACATATCTCTGTGCCTGTGGTGTACTGTACTTTCAAAGCAACAAGAAATTTACCTTTTATAAAAAATTGTCCATTAATACATAAATACATCTGTTTAAAACCCTCAACCTGCAACATTCTCAACAAGAACCACACACAAGATTAAGAAATTCCACAGATAAATATGCTTCTGTGATTCCAAGAGGTAAGGAAAAAGAAAGATGCATATCAAGAATACAAAAAATTCTTACAAAAATAAATTACATTGCCCTTTGAAACACTTGGGGCAGTTCTCGACTTTCTCTGACACTCTAGGAAGGTGTGAATGTTCTCCACGTCCCACCTCATCTCCACCAGGCACATGGGAATATCTCCAATGGGCCTCAGGGTGTTTCAAGTAGCACTAGAAGCTTATGTTTAGGCAGTGGTTCCCCTCTAATATATGTACAGTATATTAACATCCTCTTGGAGCAAACAGAAATAATGGATTAAAAAGACAGTTATGTTTCAGAAACGTGTGCCCCTACACACACACGAAAAGGAGAATTTAATACTGTCCCTAGGCAGAATTCATCTATCTTTAAGGCTTCTATTATGTATTTCTGGGAACTGCTGGGACAGTGTTTTGCTTTCCTAGCTAATAATACAAATGAACTGCTGGCAACATCACATCAAAACAAAAGTGGTAGAATCAGAAAAAACTACTGAAAAGTTTACCTTTATAGGAAAGCTTCAGTCTTGGGATATTTTGTTTTGACGTTCCAATGACTGGAAGGAACAGCATCACTAAAGATAGCAGGCTGCAGGCATGTGGCACTTGTAAAGCTCTCATTCTGCTCCCTTCTTCTGTATCTTCTTTTACACTATGGTGAAATATTCAAAAAATCCAAGTTTAATCTGGAAGAAAAAAAGAAAACATCTGTAGATCTCCATTTTCGTAGATACAACAATTCTATGAGCAAGCCAGACCTATCTTTAAAGAGTAACTGATTTAATATCTTTGTTACAAAAGTGTTTTTTTCATCTAATATAAATAAAAATGTCTTTAATCTGTTTTTGAATACTAAATTTGCACATTTTGACATTGGAAAAATATGTAAATTTTTCAAACATGAGTGTCTAGCACAGCTAAAGTTTAGGCACAAATTAAATTAATGCAGTATCCATAAAAAGAATATTTTCCATTCAAAAGTCACCATGTAACTTGTTAGTTCATACTGCTCCACTGGATATCTTAATGTTTTATAACTTTCTTAATCTCAGTACAGCAGTTACTTTATATTTATGCTATGACTAGAATGAACTGTAATATCTCAGATACCATGGGGGTACAAGCTGAGTTAACAGTCAGTACATGCTCATCATAAACTTTCATAAATAAACTGGGCAAATTGTATAGACCAAGCAGTTGTGTTTTATTTTAATAGAGAAAAAGGTCAATGTGGATGATGGATTTAAAAGTGCTTTCAGTATGATATTTCCAGCAGAATAACTGCCTCAACTCATCCACCAAAATGTCCTATAAACTTTAATGAGTGTTTCATGCTGAGGTCAATAGGCTGATATGGGACTTCATTAGCACAGCATGCAACTAAGCCAGCTTTGCAACACTTTTCACTTAATAACAGTCATTCATATTCCATAAATCTTGAAGTGTTTTACAAATGAAAGCAATTAGCACTGTCCTTATTTTCCCTATGCAAAAACGGAATCATAAAGCTGCAGTAAACCTATTTCCTCAAGGTGACACAGCTACCACAACTTTTTTTAGTTGCAGAAAGCAACAGCAATCCTGGTGTCCTGTTTGTACCCAGTTATCAGGGATCTCTTTTGCCCAATAACTCCACTTTTGCACATGAAATCATTTGAAATGACATCCTGAGTTCTGAAGGCAGAACTTGATGGTTAATAAATCACAGAGATCAGAGTATGAAAATATTTGTGAGACCAGATCCTTCCCCCTGCAAGTGCATGATGCCAGAGGTCAAAGGAGATAGTTGGTGAAATGACAAATGTCAGTGTTTGAGTAATGCTGTAAAGCAAGGAGTAAGGAAATGTTATGGTTAGTGGAGAGATTAATGGCCCATGACTTGCCATGAAAATTCTTTTGTGAAAGGTACTGGAACTGCCTGATTAAAAGAGTAATCCTAATGCCCACATCAGCCAGCACTTGCACGGACATCAAAGGAAAGGTTCCTTGTAAGTCCGTGAGAGATGTAGGGGCTTGTGGCCCCTGAGCCTCTCCCCTGGTCTGACACTCAGACTGCTGCAGTGCTGGTGTCAGAGGACCCAGAATCAAATTGGCACCTTGTGATGCAGGCAGTCCATCCTTCCTGGCATGAAAGGATGTAGAGGGAACCCCTTCAGTTCTCTCCACCACAGGAAATCTCTCTCAGATGAAACTTGGTCTTTCTGAGCCTCCATACCTCCTGTCAATAGCAAAAGACAAGGGAATGTGCAGCAAGGACATGACAGGGAAAGATAGAGGGAAAAAGTTTGTAAAACGCCCAAAGCATCGTTCCTACTGCAGAACATTGAGCTTCTTTCTTCTAAGTCCCTTCCTCAACACTCACATTCAATGTCTGAATGCCACTATATCTTCATGAGATGGCATGGAAAGAAAATAAAATAAACATGAAACACTCTTGTTTCATCTTTCCCTTCCCTTCCTTTCCTTTCCTTTCCCTTTATTACAATATTGGACCCTAAGAGAAGACCCTTATTCCTTCTATGCCAATACATCTATTTGAGGGTGGACCTTGAAGGACTGCTGTTGGTTAGACTATCTTGGGTTATATCACCCTAAATAAATTTATTTAGGGGTAAGAAGGGGAAAAGAAGGGGAGAGAGGAGGGGGAAGATGAGACACCCACCCTGTTCATCTCCAGTAGGATGAAAGTGACAAACCATATTTCAAAAAGTAGCAATTAAGAGGGAGCCAGTCTCACTGCAAATATGTTGAGAAGTCATGGCCTGAGGGTCTGGGCCTCAGCCAACAGGGATATCACCAAAGGATTTGGGGCTCATTTTCCTGAGGCAAAGTACAGTAAAGAATCAGGACTAAATTTGGCACTTACAGAAAAAAACAAAACACCAGTTGCCTGAATGCACTGTCCTATGCTGAACTGATTGAGAACCAGCATCAGACTTGGGTCTTTGGCCATACCCTCTAACCTTATTTTTTCATGTAGGCTTCCTTTGCTAATGGGAACCTTCTTTTTTTTTTTTTTTTTTTCTCCTTTTTTTCCCCCCTCTTTCCCCTTTTATTTGAATAATGTCTGTGAAAAACCATTTGCTTTCACAAGGCGGTTAGTTTACACTAGAGGCAGTTGCTCTGTGAGCTCAAGCCAACTCTGTCCTGTCTTAAATTCACTGCAAGCTGGCCAGATTGTCACATATATTTTTAGCTTATGATGATCCTCTAATACAATTTCAGCTTCCACACAGATTCTTCCCAACAGTCTAATGACTAGCTCAGGTTAATGAACTTCAGAGTAACTAACTTGCCATTAATCTTGAGGAAATATCCTTCCTTTCTGTAACACATGTAATGTTAATCAGTGTCCTATGCTTAAAAGACCCACAGTCACACTGCTCAGAAGCAAACAGACCCATGAACAGAAATAAAATATAAAACCTAAAAGCAGATCTGACTCTCTCATTCTTTCCTCCCCTGAAAAGTAAAAAGAGTTGTGTCACGGAAGGAAAAATTAGAGTTTCCTTTAGTTCTTCAATACTTTTGCTAGGAACTGAAGTGTTCTAGAACTTCCTCATCATGAACAGTCCCAAAATAAATGAGGAAAAAGAGTCTGAAAAGAAAACTGCTGAAGCTAAAGCTGCTTTCCCACCTTGGCTTCAGCTAGGAAATATCTGCACTGTGTTAATTATCACCTGCAGGACTGACTGTGGAAGGAAGTTATGCACACACCTCACTGAAATAGGGGCATTTCCAGAGGAATAAAGGAGCTTTTATTTGCCCCACGTAGGGGTGGGAGGCGTGAGGCTGAAGAGGGGCCGAGGAGCCCGGCTCCATCCTGCTTGGACCTCCCTGAGGGGCTCATAAATTCGTAACGGGCTGTAGGTTAGACTGCCAAAAGACAAAAAGTGGAACTGCTGGTGTCCTGCCATCCTGACACAGAGAGGCGGCTGGACCTGACTGGCACAGGCGTGATGTCACGTCCCCGAAATGAGGTGTCACCTCCCTGCAATTGGTCAGATTTAGTGGAGCCTATAAAACAGATTGCTCCGAAGCTACTGTCTGAAACAAGAAAACCTGGAGCCAATTTACTAAACATAATTTATTCCAGGCCCTTTGTGGCAATAAACAGAGCTCTTCAGCCTTCTCAGACACACAGACAGTGAGGAGCTCTGTGCTTATGGGAGGTTTTTCAGATCATTCAGCTCAAACCTATCTAAATTCAAAATCTCGCATTCACAAATACTGTGTAGTTTCCGACTTCTCCTGGCGTCATGAAGTCCAGAGCTGAAAGGACGCTGTCCCATCTGCAAACACACACTTTTTTAACTGTAGTTCATGTAGCTCTCAGTTAATTCCATAACAAAACCCTTCATGGAATTGGAGGATAATTTAAAACCTGTTTCCAGCATTAGTTTTCCAAGGTCATTTTAAAATTCAGAATTTTTTTATTCCGATACAGAGGTAGGGCTCAGTTTTACTGTATCTAATAGGAATGTTGTAAACTGTGACAACTGAGAGCAACCTTGAGTTGGCTCATGTTGATTAAAGATTATTGTTGATTGCTGAGTATTGAAAAGTATGTTCTCTCTTTACTATCTCTTTACTAAGTACATGTCCTTTACACATATGCATGCAAATTTAAAACACGTTTCTTTAACTACAAATACACAGATATACGTGTCCAATGTATATACCTGTAGATGTGTCACCTTTGAATTATCATACTTATGCCACAAGAAAAATTACTGTGGTTGTCTATTGTGTGGTCCAAAACTGTACTATAATAATGAATTGGATATTGAATACTCTTTGTTAATAAGAGAGAAAACTACAAGCATACATGACTCAGAATTAATAATTTATAAAATCAAATAGACTAAAAATAAAATTACATCTTTAGACTTAACATTCTTAACTTACTTCTTCGATAACAAAGATGACATTCATCCAGAGCAGAATGAAACTATGTCCTTGTACCCCTTAGATAGATGGTCTGTTGATATATTATTTGGCAGAAGAGGCTTTTCTCTTCATTGTGAATCTCAGTTAAAGCTAACTGCATCCAAGAACTGGTAAAGAGTTATTATTCATCACTATTCTCCTCTTTATTAAGTAGTTTTTGTGCTGTTTATAGTGCAGGAAATGTTCTCTTCCAAGGATTCTGAAAAATACTGCTTTTTACATAAACCCCAGATCAGCATTACATAACTTCCCAACACCAGGAAAAATTACAGAATAAAAAGACAATGGTACAATAAAAGAGCCTACAGTAGGTGATTTTTTTTTTTTTTTCATTTTGTTTTGCTTAAATCATTGGGTTTAGTGTTTCTGGTTTAGATGAGCTTTTCCATAGAAGAGTCTTTGCTATTGTTAAACACTGAGATGATTAGAAAACACTCATATGAAGCATAACCCAGTTTATAATGAGTTCTAAAAAGCTTTAAAGGCTTTATCTTTACTGAGCTCCTCACAGGATTTATACACTATCCATTCAACACCAGTAATTTGGAAGGCAAGAAAAATCACTGCTCTGATTCCCACCTGGGAAGAGTCAAGTAGAGCAAAGAAAAATGAAGGGATTGAGACACAAGGAGGATGCACCTAAGGGAACAAAGAAACAGCAAAAAATCTGGTTTTATTGCACAGAATAATATGATAATAAATAAAGCTCTCCAATACAGAGAAAAAATACATTTGAGGATTACACCTGATTTTTTGTTCATTAAGATAAATTCAAACTAAAGTAAAAATGGTGATGAAGGAAGTGAAATTTGAGAGAAGGATGAAGTAACACTTATTTTTTTCATTTTTAATGGTTTTCTGCATCTTTCTGAAGCCAATCTACTGATGGAAGCATTTCTAACAGGCATGTCATGTGTTTGGAGATAAATACAGGTAGGAATGGATATTTAATAGAGAGTGGTCCATGTCACATTGCTATGAAGAGCTTATCTGACCATGAAATTTACTATCGGGCACCTAAAACTGTTCACACAGGAAATAAGCACTTTATCCTCAAAAGATACGGGGATATTTTTCAAGTCAATGTCAGGGAGATCAGGATTACATCCAAAGATTTCACATAGATGGAGAAGTAATCCTTTCAGAAAGTGGCAGATAGAGAGCCATGCACACAGCTGTGTTATATATCACTAGGAATGGTGATTCTGAGTAATTTTATCTGTGGTATTATATCTTTTGGACATAAATCCAAGACTGGTAATAAAACAAATGCTACTTTTTAACCCTAATTCTTTGTACATTGTGTCTCCTGAAAAATAAAGAAAATCAGACACATAGTCTTGCATTCTATACCCTGTTTCTCAAGCACAATGTTTATTGTGAAAAAGGACGGAATGGGATGGGATGGAAAGCATCTTGTCATCTGATAATGATATTGCAAAGGGGAGGTAAGCACATGAATAAAATGTCCCACCAGCCAGATGCAGAGCTGGTATCTTCACACAGAAATATCAACATGCCTTTCACTCTGAAGTTAGATGCACATGCACCTCTGATGGATTACTTTTCTTCTTTTTTTTTTTTTCCATTTTTCTTATTTTCTTTTGTGGAAGGAACTATGACTTCAGGTATCACATCTGTAATAGCAGCTTCCCATAGGCTCTTTATTTAGAACGACATGAGAACACCCTACACATCTGACCATCAAAAAAAAAAAAAAAAAGAAAAACCAAAACCAAAACAGAAACCAAAGAATAAAGCAGTGTAAGGCACGATTTAGCAACACATAAGAATCAAAAGGAACACTAAGCCAAACCTCAGGGTTACATTATTTTAAGTACAACATGTTTCCCCAGCAGACCAAAAACAAAAAAAAACCTCTCAAGCTATGAAAAGTGATTCTAAGATGGGTTTTATAACTGTGGTATCCAAGAAAAGAAAAAGGCAGTAGCATGAAAATTCCTAGACATTAATGAAAAGGTAGACTAGATGGAAACCGCTTCCTGCCGAGTGCTGTGACGTCTGAAGGGTTTCAAAGAGAGAGAATTTTCCTCTGAAATGTCTGTCACCACCTGCAGCACTTGTGGTAGCTTGGCTCAGCTCTGACTACAGCAGACAGGGAGAGAATGCTTGTAGGATGCTTTGCCTGTGGAACAGTCTTGGCCTGCTTTTGGGAAAATACTTAAAAGCCAGAAAAGTGTCATGATGGCCATCGGATAAAATGAATGTTCATTTTGGGGAGACCTGCCTGGACATTTAACTAACAGATTGTATTTGTCCAGCTACAGCCTGAATTAACCCCAGGCAGCACTGTCAAGCCAGATAAACCACTGATACTGCAACTACCATTCTTTTGCTGGAAGAAACAGAAACCTACAGTAGCCAACTCAAAGGAAGGATTACAGTCTCTTTTTCACCTCCAGGAATTCTTGCCAGTGTTTCACTATGGAAAAACTGTTCTCTGTATTTCCTTTCATAGGAAACCTTCCAACTTCTGCAGGAGTGGAGCATGAGTCCTCTAGCAGGGGCAATTCTATCACCAGAAGTCTGAACTGGCTGATATTTTTGGGGGTGATCAGTAACTAGTGGCAGTGGGGTGTTTTACATATTAGTTACTTGAACAGACACTTGTCCTACCATGTATTTTGCATATTTGTGAAAAACCCAGCTTGATGGTGAAGTAGGGCAGCATGCTGGTGAAATTTGTCATATATCAAGTCCTGACTTACTGCTGCACATGACATAGCAGCAAGGTAAACCATAGTGTATAGTCTGAAAGAGTACAACTGAAGAGTTCTCTGCATGGATGTATCTAACAGATACAAGTAGGTAGGGTTCTTCTGTCCTTGATCCAAGCAATCCAAACCTAAGCCAGCTCCTACTGCTGTATGGCTCCATTAATTTATCCTATACAAAAGTGTAATTCACATTTTGGCCATAGATGCATCAAAGGCAAAACCAGCCAGTCAACTCAGCATGCAGGCAGAACCTGCAGCTACCCAGATCATCCATAGAATCACAACCCAGTAGACTCTACTAAATCAGAAACTTGACCACAAAAACCCCAAAACAAACAATTCCCAAAATTGAAAGAAATAAAGAACAAAGATTTACATTTACAATTATATTTATAATGTTAATTTCATTTCACAGCCAATGTTTTATTGTGCTAAAATTTGTAGCTAGATTTATCTGACGTAGGCAGTAAAGTATTGCCAACTAGTTTGCAATTGTGCTTAAATGCTTGCAGGCACTCACAGATTCACCAGCTGTATCTATAAGATGCCTGTGGGACTCTAAGAGAAAAACACAATGATTCCCCAGCTCTGTCTAAAAGTTGATTATGGGACTCAGAGAAAAACAGAATGGTACAAAGGTTAAGGCAACTGAGTGTTGTAGTTGCTATCTTAATATAATTAACCATTTTGGGGATTATTTCTATTTCACTAATGCTGATAGGATGTTTCATTAACTGCCAGTATTACTTAGTCCATTGTCAGCTGTGTAAAAGTCAAATCTTATAGTTTTCAAAAGAATTCAGGCTAATACAGTTTAGTGACGGTTAAACAATGTGCACTTCATATGGCAGCTGGGCTTTGATCAAATATGTTTGCTGGATATCCAATGGCATATTTTCCTAAAACTCCTTTCATCAACGTATGGCCTCATTATTTGATGCACTATCAGTGAACTCTGTACAGCACAGTCTGAAGAGCTTCAATATATAAACTATACCACAGGGAAAGACATGCCGGAAGGATTTTAATTTACACTTCCAACAAATTTTGATTTAATAATTCATAATGATATATTTGAACTCTATTGGAGGAGGGGTTTTTATATCCATTGTCCCACTCATTTTGAATCAACATTTTGTGCAGCCAATATGTAAAATGATACACATATGAACATGTACATTGCAGTGCAGTGATTTCTCTTGTCCCTTTAACCCAGTTATTTTATTGTTAGGCTGAACACATTTGCTTTCTTCTGAGGTTTTTTAAACATTTGATTTCATTTGCATTTGGAGGTTCTGTGACAGGGAAGCAGCAGTGCCTCTATATAAGCTTACACAAGTCACTAACTGAATGTGGATGTATTCCTCCTATGGGTTTCCCTCAGGTACTCATAACCATAGCACCTGAGCAGTTTAAAAGCTTTAATGCCTCTATTGCCTCTATATGCCTCTATCCTTGGCAGTATGAGTTAATTGATTTTTACCATAGGAGATGACATCCCTTGGATAAGGTCACACCAGCAGTTGAGAGCACATTTCCTCAACATCCAGGCAGTGCCTTAATCACCCGCCCTTCTCCGCGGGGACAACAGACTACTGGCTGTGATTCCTGTGGTGAGATCCATGACTCATGTATCACTTCTTCCAGTGCTTTACACTTGATTTAAGTTCTTGTGCAAACTGCAGAAAATTACAGGCAGTAACTGTTTCATTTTCTACAAAGAATTTCACAGAGCTGCCTAAGGAGTAAAATGCTGCCAGTGTGAGTTCAGACAGCAGGTAATCAAAGCTTTAACAGTCCTGTGTCCTCTCATCATCAACTTTACCACTTTTAGGGGCCAAAACATGCTGCTATCAGACCCTCAGAGAACTTTATGCTTGTGTTACAGCAGAAATCAATTTATATTTGGTGCAATAGTTGTTTTTGCTGGTCTATTTTTAAGCTGCTTTGTGAAGGATGCTAGCATGACAGTTCCTGGAATCTGAAACAGCCATACGGAAAAAGAAAACAAGAATTCAGGCATCACCTCCTCCATTCAACACAGAAATATTTCCACTTTGGTTTAAAACCACAATAACTTTCCTTTGTCTCGTGAGGACAAAGTGAGGACACAGAGTGCATGGATGAATCAATACTTCTTTGAAAAACAGGGAAGATTTTTAGACAGTTAACCAGTTAGTTCCTGGGAGGGTTCCATAACCAGAAGACCAATACAAAAATGGTAGGATGTAAAACGCCACTATAATTTCCTTTTCTCCAGCAATCATTCTCCCCTAAGATGATGAGGCAGATTTGACCTTGAGGGAGTTGGGTTTATTGCCTATAAGGACTGTCAACAATGGAACAGGGGTTCAGAGAAGTCTTTGCAGATACTTGAAACTTGACTGGACATAGCTCTGAGCAATCTGATCCAAAGCTGAAGTTATCCATTCTTTAAACTACAATCAGAACCATATGACCTCCTCATGTTTCTTTCAACCTTAATTTTCTACTAGTTCTTTTAACAGTTAATGGACAAATGAATAACTGAACTGAATCACACATTGAAGATCTTCCTCAACAAGTGTCTGAAAGACATCAAATGGTTCTTCCTACTCTCTAGTGATCTTATCTTCCCAAGGATTGCTCTGATGAGAGAAACCCCTGCCTGATCTTCTCACAAATCATCTACTTTAGTACTGAAATTGGACTGAAATCAGGATCACTTTCCTTTTATAAAACTGTCCAAAAGCTGCACCAATTCAAGAGCTGATTCACAAGCAGCTCATAAACCCCTGTATCAAGAATAGCAATGTATGCATAGGACAAGAGAAGTACACACAGAATAGAAACAAGCACCACATTAGCTGTATAACTTAATTCGATATCTCAGAGCTGCCAGGTATAGTTCAACCTCACAGTCCTGATTTGTCTATCCCATGAAAACTGAACACAGAACTGAGTGTCACAATTATTGACACTGTATGTGAAAGAAGGTTTTTGTCTGCACTGATGAGACAAGAAGGGGATTTCTTCCAGGATTCCCCCACTGGAGCTAGAAGAAGAAGCTGGGTGAGAAATGCCATTGAAAGATTGCTGACAGTCACATCAAGCCAATGAGTTCTGCTCACCCAGGAGATGTCAGCTGTGTGTTCCAGACTGACCTCTCTTTTCTGTCCAAATTAGCAGCTCCTTGCTGCTGCTTATTATCTCCCAGTTGTACCAAGAAGTTGAAGCCATTGTAGTTACCATACTAAATATTTCTCAAGGTTGAGGGGAGAAAAATTACTTGGAAGGATTTGGTCTCCACACTGGCTTAACCAGAAAAGAGATGTGGTGAAGAAGATTAAGTTGTGTTTCCATAGCCACAGCTGAGCAGGTGGCAAAAATCCACCACAGGTGCTTGTTCTATAGAGAATTCCACTCTCTGGTAAAAACAGCCACTCCTCAAAGAACCAGGGCTTGAAGATATCCAGGACTCTTCATGTCAGATGAGCCCTACGCAAGTTTATGAAGCCCTGGGATCATCATGATTAACTATCTTCCTTAAGCCATTCCCCATCAGGCTTTAGTGCTTTTAAACCACTGACCCTTTGAATTAAAGAGGTAGATTTCTCTTTTCACAGCTGTGACTCAACACAGGAAGGAATTCAGAGACATCTGAAAACAAAGCCAGGCAGAATTTAAAACAAAATCCTTCAATGACAGATTTAGCAAGTGATGGGCACAGCTGGAGCTTACAAATATAACTAGTAAATGAGCATGCATTATACAACAGCCTACACAGACAGACCCTGTGAAGGGCAATTTCTTCAAAAGGAACAAGAAAAACCAAACTACTAGGAATGAATCATCAGAAAAACTAGATATTGGCTGTTCAAAAAGAACCTGGGTCCTTGGATTTTTGAACAAACTAAACAGCAACCACTTATCTCTCAAATGAGATAGGTGACAACCACTTAAGCAAAATAAACATTGATTTTTAATAATCACTTAAGTCACGATGCAAAATCCAAACTCCTAGAGAGTAATAAAATACCAATAAGATATAGTTTTCAAAACTTTTATAATACCTTTCATACATTCAATTTAAAATATACAGTAACTAGTATATAACAAATTCCTGAGTCATTGCAAAGGAAATGCATTCCTACTGTTTCATTTTAACAGCTGGGGAAGCTGATGTTAAATGTACTCAGCTGACATTCCAGGAGGACTTGAAGTGAAAAGAATGGAATGGAAATGGAATGGAATCAGATTATATTAATTGCTAGTTACCAGTGTCACTATCTTAAACGTGATATGTTTCTTTCTACCCAGTCAAATGGACTACCTGACACAGCATATCAGTTTTAAATAAACAAGCACAAGTTTAAAGATGAACTTTGTCAAATGCAACAAATATCTTGAAGATTATCAAGCATGGAACATGATTCCAGAGGAATAAACCTACTGACCATCTTCACACAATACTGCGAAAACAAAACAATGACTTCTGGAAACTGTTCTTTCCTTGTCTGCTCAGCTGGGGTATGTGACTTGCATTAATGGCACAGGGAATAATGTACTTGCACTCAGACCCTGGACTGACTGATGTCAAATGAAGTTCAACCATTCATATTAATGGGGATCACCATTTGTCTGAGGGAAGGGAAGTCTCTTAGACCTCAGGCTCATGAATTGACAAGCTATCGAACATTTTCTCTGTAGAGCTGACCATCCTCCATCCTCACTGAGATCAACTGTCTAGACCCTTAGTCCCACTCCAGCTGCTTTGTGCTTCTCCTGAGGCACAGAAAGAGCTCATTACTGATTCCTTCTGTGCAACGTGTAGTGCAGGGCGAGGTCTCACAATTCCCCTTCTAGGTCACACTTCTGTGGACCCCCAGAAAAGCATAGAAACATAACACATAAACTGTGAGTTTTGTTACTCTGGAGATCTGTAATTGACTAAGCCATATGGTGACAGAAGTGCCATTAATGCCAAAAAAAAAGCCCACTGATAACATCATCTCAAAAGAACAAAGATGACTAATAACTTGTACCAAGAAAATGATTGCTAAATTGCTATCGTCTCTCGCCACTAATAAACTGGGAGGAGGCAAAAAACAGCTTTTCTTTCAGAAGGACTTTCTGGAAAAATACCTTCTCACAGCACTTTCTCTTGACAGGTTTCAGAGTATCTATAAGCTCGTGGGTTGCAATCATGCTAATGATCAGCAACTAGTTATTTCAGACAGCTGATACAAGTCTGTGGCTGATATTATCTGCCAAAACATTAAAATATGCAAAGAAAAACACTGCAGCAGAGTCCTGGTCTTCTCAATATCAAGTAGAGCAATTTCGGGAGTAAGGACAGTTATAATTTTCACTGCCATCAATAATTATAATAATATTAAGAACAGCAATAATAACAATGATAACCATAACTTTTTTTCCTAAAATTTTTGGCAATAAAAATTCTGCCAAATACAAATTCAAATTTTATGGATGATAAGAAAGTCAGCAGTTTCCAGTGACATTTACAAGTTATAACTCAGCTCTGGCAGTCAGGACATGCCAATGTGAGTGAGTCAATTCAAAAAGCCCACTCAAACCTTGGCATCTCTGTTCCTTTAGAGGCACCTCAACCACATTCTTGTTTTTCAGGAGTCCCTGTATAAACATTTAAAAACACAAAACAATAAAAAGATAAGAATCCAGCATACAAGGCCAACCCTAACAAAGGATGACACAAATAAAAAAAACCCCAAGATTAAAATAAATGCCTTATGTGCATAATAAATTTCAGTATCATGAGTCACTGGATTGACTCATGAACTATAAATTGACCATGCCCCTCTTAATTGTTACACATAAAGATCTTCTTTTTGAAAAAGAGGAACATCTTTAGCAGACATAGTTGCTAGAGCTGGTTGTTTGTTTATCAGTAGTATATGTGTACCATAGTGCAAGTTACGGAACTTCAGTTCCACTGCAGGTTTAGAAAGTGGCATGTAGGGTGTAGGAGATGTGCAGCTAGACCAGAAAATGCCTTCTGTATATACTTGGAGAATCACCAGTAGAAATCACCAAGAAAACAATGCAAATCATTCCTCACAGTAATATGAAATTTAAAAGCTAAAAAAGCAAGACTGTAAAGCTATGCAGTCAGTATCTGAGAAAGCAATCACATCTAAGCTTCTTTCAACATTAAAGTTATCTCTCAGTTTGCTTTCCTTAGCAGTGTGTATCACAAAACACCTTACTGATTTTCTACATTTAAGCAGTTCTGGGTTTTCTCCACCTTCAACATTCATTTCCTCTTCCATTGCATTTCCTCTCACACAACAACTCCTTATTTAAATAAGACTATAAAAATGTTTGTAATGGCAAGACTGAAGGCTCATTCAATATCTTTTCAACAGTAAGTGTAAAGAAGAATAATTATAGAACATTCATATATATTTCCCCCCCTTAGTGCTCCCCCTTCTCTCCATCTATTTTCAGCTCAGGAGATTTCCTGAGCCTATTGTGGCCTGTCTATTTTGTAAACTCCAAGTAGGTATCACTTTCAAGTACTTATCCAGCGTCCCTTTGAGCCCTTGTAAAATTCTTGCATCTACAACACCATCTGGCAAACAATTTTATATGTCTGCTACCCCATGTGTGAAGAACCACTTCCAATACCAACAGTGCAATGTAGCAACGTATTTATTTTCCCTCATACACTACCACCTCGATAATAGGAGCCAGAAAGTAGATTCCACTAGGCAATAAAAAAAAAAAAGAAATTCTGATTTAGGTGTGATGATCATCCAACTGTTTCAACATTAGGGGCATTACACATGCTACCTCATTATTTTATTTTGCATTATATTCTCACAGAGAAATTAAGTGAAAATTGGTCAGAGAAAATTAAGAAGGTGATAGTACTAGTCAGTTTTAATGAGTGTTTGCTGCCAAAGAAAAATATCTGCTATGACCACTGCACAAGATGTAACACTTCCCAACTATATCTTTGATGAGAATCCAGGACCAGCTTTGAACATTGAACAAAATGATGTTTTGCCGATTTTGGCAAATACACAGGTGGGGAAAAAACCAGCTTAGACCAGTGAAAGAGAAACTCCCACAGATTTTACAGACAACAGTGGCTCAACATAGGTAGCAGAAGGGCTCCCACATATCATTCTTGGTACCTTCAGGCAGGTAGGACGGAAAAGGCATCCAGCACCCTGCAGTTGGGAGCTCTGTCACCTCTCTCTCTGACAAGGCCCTTTGTCTCTCTCACATTACAGTAAAATTCACTTTCAGTTTAGTGAAATGAACAGGTTTTCTCACATCCTGAACTTTTACTTGAATAAAGAGGGAGTGGGGGTGAAGGGTTTTACTTTTTGCACAAGCTGATAATGTATCTTTAAAATCTTCTGTTCTCAAAATTGTTAATTTAAGAAATGTACTTTAAGATTTATGCTACAAACTGACTATGTGGAAATAGAGTTATAAGCTCTATTAATCTTCATGTTTCAAGGTGTGAGTGATGTAAGAAACACCATGTTGCAATTTAGAACAGTAAAATTGTGAAGATTTATGCCTTCCGTCGAAACATCTGGTCTTACCCACACTCAGTGCCAGAGTGGCAGACTGGATGAGCTACTTGTTTATTCCAATCAAGCGTTTCCTTGACTTCTGGACTTTATGTTAAGACATGATGAACATCTTACTCCCAAAGGAGAATTTTTATTCTCATGAAGTCAATAGGTCAGAACTTGAAATTTACAGCTCGTGAAAGGGATTCCTCCTTTGAGTTTGTTAGATTCTGCTGGATCAGTAGATACATATAAATACTTGAAACAATTGTACTTTATATACTCCATACTTATGCTTCATACATGCAGAGGCATTAATTTAAGGGCCTGTCAGAACACAACCTTTTTAGCAACATCCCACAGAGTGAATCATGAGGGGTAGTAAATATCCAAATGGGTTAATCTCACAGAAATACTGTAGTGAGTCCTGTCAAAAAAAGTTCCTTTCTACAAAAACAACGAAGTTTTCAACTCAGTGTTATAAACTGTGATTATTCCAATTTAGAATTAAAAATTATTTAATTATTTTGATTGTATCTATCAAAAGTCAAGTTTCAAGTTAAGTTAGTATATGCAGTGGATCAACAATGTGAAGACATTTCTGTCACTGCCTAGTAAGATTCAGAACTGTTTCAAAAAATACATGCATTCAAAAGTTTTGCGATTTTTTATCAAAAATTAACATTGAAATGATGATAGAAAGCACTACACTTTCTGAAAAAAAGAAAAAAAATGTCCTCATTAGGTTTTAAAATACAAAAGTTACAGCATCATTTTTAACTACAGCTACTTTTAAGATTTTCCAGAGGTAGCTACAGTTTGGCTTTGACCCTGTTATTGAAAAGTGCCAGAAATACCAAATTATAGCAGGGAAAATGTTGTATGTGCACATATGTATGTGTTTGTCTACAGTCTGCATGAGCAATTGAAAAACATCCAACATATACACACAGCAAACCACATAATTAAAATTACTCTTATGCAGAATAAATTTGTCTTTAAAGTAGAAAATAATGAAAGGACAGCAGAGACTTCTCAGTACTAAAACCTAATGCTTCATTTAATGAGTAATCCCTTGAGTACATGGATGTTTACCTCACTCTGGGCAAACTCAAGTGCATAGACAGACAATTACAGCTTCAGCTGATGTATGATAACTTGTTAAGCTGCTGTAAAGCAGTGACATTCTTTCATGGTCTTATAGACTGCATTTCTACATTTTCCTCCATGCCAATATGGCTTTTGTCTTCCAAAGATTAAATGGCTAAAAAATATCTGCATGTTCAAAGTCAGAATGTCTGAATCTGGATGCACAAAGCCCTAGAAACTAAAAAACTGGAGTCTATGTCTGCAGTGTCTCTGAGTTTGGCAGTTACTGTGTCTGCACACACTCTGCTTTCAAAAAAATGAAGAATAAAATTTAGGAAATTTAAAAAGAAGACAGACAATTTTGCAATAAGAAAAACACAATAAAATTGGTTGCATTGCTTCTTAGATGAATAATAGCTGGAGAGCAGACTTATTTATAAGACCTATTGAATATGGTTCAAAAAAAAGTTTTAGTATGCAGATATAGACTGCAGATTAATAGTAAATGCTGGCAAATGTCTTCAGAGAGTCTCCAAGTTTTGCTTTGGGAGAATGGCAAAAGGAGAAAAGAGATTGCTAAAGCTTCTCTTCCCACCACTTTTACACTTCTGTCTCTTGACAGAGCTTAGGGTGCTAAGTTCTGAGACTGGTATTTGGCAAAAGCATAGCTTAAATTATAAAAAAAAATATAATAAATTAATCAGGAGTTACAATGAACATGGAACTGCCCAAAATAACATTAGCTTTGTTTCAGCTGTGTTTTACTTGTTATTCATGTACTCAGGATTCAGATTTCTCTGCTTTGGGCAATCCCCAAAGAGCAACTGAGCACATCCTTCAGTGTGGTGACTCTTCACTCCTCCAAAAATTTGTGAAAGCTGAAGGCAGTACTTCAAACTACTTATTAATATTCTAAGCTTTTAGATACTATACAAAAATCTTATTTTTCTATTCTATATTACTTAATAAGGAAAGTTAAATACAGGGATTATAAACTGTACTGCTTGGTAGTATGTGAACTCTAGAATCTCAGAAGCGCCCACTTTTCTGTATTTCTTTAAATTTATTTGATCAAAAATTCTGGCTGTCAATGTAAAAGTAGTTTTAAAGTGATTTGTTACGTTCTTATATTCATAATAGTCTAAAGATATAAAAGATACAGGATTCACAAAAAAGTAACTCACGCACAATCCATAAGCACACTCACACTCCTCCAGAAGCACTCACAGCTTATGCAGGTGTGCCCTGTTCCACAAGAAACTGTTGTCATTCACAGCACCTGAGTATAAGTTTCCAGATTATTATGATCATATTCCTTAAATATTAAAAATATATTGTATTTTAGAAGTTTTTTCTTTTTTTTTTTTTTTTAACAAAGCAGAAAGTACCAATCAATGGTCATCTGTATTTTGGTTGGCATAGTTCTGTATTTCACACAAGAGACCTTTGACATCAAAGCATGGCTGAAATATCAAAATTCCTTCAAATACTTATCTCTGTTATAAGGATAACTACAGCTGCACTCAAAACCTGCTGCCTTTGGTGTCACTTACATTCCCACAGGACAATAAATCTCCAGGTTTAAAAAAGTATTGGTCTCAGGGTTCTGGAGAAACACACAGCTTTATTCTTTTATGCTGCAATAATATTATTGGATTAATAACGGCCAGACTTCGCGAACGAAGAACTGTGGAAGGTCTTTGTACGCCTTCCAGCCTGCGCATTGGATTTATTTTAGGTGGGACACAGTGTGCGCAGAACTGAGCCCACCCTTTAATCCTAAGGTTCGTCTGCCGGGGCCAAGCGAGCTTGGACAGTGGCAGCGAGGTCCTCAGGACGTAGGTGGATTGCCTTACAGGGCTAACGGGCTCCACCTACCCGGGGAGTGTCCCTGACCGGGAATCGAACCCGGGCCTCGGCAGTTACAGTGCCGTATCCTTAACATGCTGAAATAAACTTTCTTTCTTTTTTCCTTTTTTTTCCCCTGAAACTTATCTAGTCTCAAATTATTAACCTAAAAATAGGCCAAAAGAAAAACCAGGAAGGGAGATACAACAAATTCAGACCTCAAATATGGTCATTTGGGCCACTGAACACCTTCCATGGAAGCAATTTAGTCCAAGATGTGGGAATATTGAAAAACAAACATTATGCAGAGATACTACTGAAAGCTGGCTGCTATCTGTTTGAGATCAAATAAGATCAAAGCAAATATGAAATTGCCTTGTAGCTGAAGTAATAATGTACTGAGTGATCTTGAAATGAACTGTTTAAAAATAATTATTTCTTCCTTTCATTTTCAAAGGTGTGCATTTAAATCCCATGAGTAATCCAACTACGATAATCACAAAATTGTAACATATAATTATATTTAAAAACGAGACCTATTCCATTCTTGAATCAAAATTACTTCTTTCATCATGGTAATGCCATATTGTTTTTAAATCCTAGTGACTATATTTATTTAATTCATAAGTCCTTGGTTGACACTGTACTTTTACTCATAAAGTTACGAGTTCTCTCATGTGCACTGCTATAGCTGTTTGAAGCATATTTCCAAAACCAGAAGAAAGCTAACACTCAGAGACACATCACCACCTCTTGCAGAAATGCCACTCATGCTATGAATAAAGCATAAGCTTAGAAAAACATCATCACCCAGCAAACAAATGGCGTTTGCTGAACCAAATACATGTGTCTGGAGTTGTGCTCCAGAGCTAATTGGAGGCAGATTCTCGTGCCGTGCTTCGGGACTCTGCAGTTGAGAAATCCCTCAGGATGGTCATGTGGAGTTCAGCATGCTGTGCAAGGGCAATTGGCAAACTCTGGGGCAGGAGGCATGGTGAGAAACCCCAGAAATGGCTGGGAAACGATGCTGTCATCTGTCATGGACAACCTCGGTGGTGTGAGGAAGGCAGCAAGGGCAGGGACCCGGGGAAAGCTGCAGAGGGTGAGCCCTGCTCTGAGGGATGGATGGGATTGAGGAATGGTGGAAGAGCACTGGGGGACATGAAGGGTGGGTGAGAGCAAGAAGGGATGATGGCTCCTGAGCAAACAAGGTCAGCACCTGTTTGTGCAAGGGGTGCCCCAAACCACTTCAGCAGTGGTGTTATTCAACTGTGTCAAACTGGGATGGCACAAGACTATACCAGGGAATCCACGGTGGTTGGAATGGGAGGGATTACTGTCTCTTTTTAGTCTGCCTCAAACCTGGAGGAACATTTATATTACACTGAAATTATTGATGATCCATATAGCAGAGGCTGAATGGGAACAGGTATACATGCAGCTGACACACTGTCTTATCCAAACAGACTATCAAACTCAATTACAGGACACCCAAAACCTCTGTGCTCACATTAAGCATCTAATTTTAAACTGATATTTAATCTAGAAAGCTAGATAATTAGCTACAACTTCCTGGTATGTCCAAAGACAGAGAAACAAATAAACAAACAAACAAAATCCATTGAATTCTCAGTTTAGAACAAGCCTGATCTAAAAACAAGTAATGAACTGATGGATACATTCACAGGGATTTGGCCCAGCCTCATATCCAAGCTGGAGGACAGAAAATTTCGAAACTATGCAACAACCCTTCTCCTGCTTTCCTGTGTGTCAGACTAACCCCAACCCTGAGTGTATCTTCGAGTTCAGCCTTGTCCAACATATGGTTCCAGGCAGGATGTTGCCTGTAAAATGCTTATGCACTTATTCCATTAATTAGATCATCCAAAATGTAATCAGAGCTTTTAAGGGGGGACAAAAAAACAATGTTGCCTTTCTGATGGAGACATGCCATCAGCCACAGCCAAGGCTGGGAACTCACGTGTCACTGAGGTACCGAGCTAACACATCGTCACAAAAACCGTGTGACACAACCAGCCAAACTGTGGACCTTGATTTACCCATCTGACAGCCCCATTCAGCCCTGCTGGGTTGGACTTTGCCCAGCCCCACTGCAGGGACGCTGCAGAGTTTCCCTCTGAGAAACACCTGCAAAAGGAGCGGGGAGGGAGGAACACTCAAGGCTTGGTAAAATAGGTTTAATAGAGCTGGAAGTGGAAAAGGGCTGAGCTGATTACTCTGTGTGAACTGAATATAGGAACAATATCCAAACAAAAGACAGTCTCATAAAACTGTCACAACAAAGCCAGGTCTGAAAGGCATCTGACAAAGCAACATCTATTTTAAAAATCCTCAGGATATTAACTGCATTGTTGTGTGTTGTATTAAGAAGACTAACATCATGAAAATGGCTCAATTTAGCTCAAACAATAGGCCAATAAATACAATACTAGTGCTTTAAAATAATTAAATAACCATTTGTTCTTGTATTTATGTTGCTTCCAAATACTGGCAGAATTCCTTCGAATAAACAAACAGCTTTTTTTTTATTTTATTTTTGTCGTTTTGTTCTTTTTTTTTTAATTTTTAAAGATTACATGTTGGCAGTAATTTAGACAATTCTGGACATGTCTTCCATTCATCAGAGGTAAAAAAAACAAAGACATATCTATTACATTGCATTTTCACTCTTAGAAAGCCAAAACTAAGGCTCTCCAGGGAACAAGAAGTTTAATTATAAGCTATCACTGCACAACAAGATAGACTCTGGGACATATCTCTGGGAACACATTCAACACACTCAGCCAATATAATTTGAAATGACCATGGTTCTTTTTTTTGGTGTAAAAGGAAAAAGTCAGCTAAATAATGATCAGTTACAGAGGGGCAAATTTTATTGCAAAATAATGTTCATAATACAGTTGGTGATTCTTCAGAAGCACTCACAAGAGAAGAAAAACATAAGCAGTGTCATTGATTAGCAATCCATTTGTTGTTTAAATGGTGCCTAAATTTGTGCTGTGCAATACTGAGAAAATCTGAAGTATAAAATGAGAGTCACAGCGCAAAACAGCATTGCCTTTTCTGTACTGTAGTTTCCAGTTTCTATAGAGCTTTTGATAATTGTTGTATCAATTGTGACAACAGAAGCATCTTAATGAAAAAGAGAACTACCCCCATGGTTGTTTTTTTCCCTTTTCACCCTGCTCATCAAGAAAAAGTAGGGAATTTATTCCAGTGACTCTGGTTTGAAATATTTCTTAATTGCCCATAATGATATTTGGTTTGTTTTTTTCCACAGAGAACTCCCTGAATAGGAGTTCTGTTTGTTAATAAATGAAATTTAAATTAAAAAAACAAAATGTGAAAGCATTTGTAACCATCCTACAACTCGGCGAGGATCTTTAATGAGGCTCCATTTTAGATTTCCGTCATGTAACAGAGAAAAAAATGAGTTATGTCAATAACACTGTCACCAAGGTCAAGGCCCATAGGAATCCCTATGAATTCCTTCTAAAATCCCGGGTAGATCTATAAACTATGATCTTACCCACCACATCGGTGAAGTGTGGAGTTTATTTTAAACAACTGCATCCTGACAACCTAATTCTGTTTTCACAAAGATGAACTGGTCTTTAGAAAGGCACAGAACTGTCTCATCACACGCGAGGTGTCCGTCAGGTAAATTGATTTTCCCTGGCAAATGAGTTGCAGAAGTAAACATGAAAGCTTTGTACTGAATCTTATTTAGATAAATAAATTCTGAAGACCCACACATGACATTAAAAGTGAAGACTAATTTATCTTTTCTAAGAAGATACGTGTCTACTGAGATCAAATACATAAATTGATATGAATACTATTACCCATGGTAATACTATTGCCCATGTTCAATACCTTTGAAGGTTTTTAAATCTCTTGAGATCACGCAATTTCTAAACATTATAACATGAAAATACAATTATTTTGTTTTAATAATGATGACCAATTCTTTAGAAAATCTTACAGTTGCAAATAGCAATTACTCATTCTCATTTTCCTTCTTTCTTTTCCCAGAAATTAACTTCCTCGTGAGCATCTTCACATTTCTAGTGAAAGTAGAAAGAGATTTATAATAAAGATTTATAACAAAGTTTCCTCTGTGGAGTTCTAGCACTACAATGCAGAGAGGAATCACTAAGGCATATATTGGTATGTGTCCACTGATTTTACTGAAGTTGAAGTAATTAGGTAGAAAAGGATCATGACCATCATGACCCTATAATACTGGTGATACTTGCGTTCACTACTACACAAATATTCAATTTATTGTCTTAGTTCCAGTTGTAAATTATTTTCACAGAACAAGTAGCAAGCACATTCATTCAGATACCTTGAATGAAAGCAGAGTTCTCGTTTTTAATTAATTTAGTGTAAAAGTATTTGATAATATCTCTAGCATTCAGACCCGTCTCCACTCAATTTAGATACCTGACAGCAGAAGTTGTCAGCCTGGTCGCTCAAAGCTACACAATCAACAGAGAGAAACAGTAAAACTATTGTTTCACTACAGAAAGTGAAACTACCAATCTCAGCTGCTTAGTGCCTTCCCATGACTCTATTTAAATTTCAGATTCTATATAGAACATAAAAAAGTAGGTCTGGGTTGGCAATTGTTCATATATTTGACAATACTCAGATCAAATAAATGCTTTCAAAGCTCACAAAAACATTACAAGAACAATTTCTTTTGTTTCTCTTGTTCCAAATCTACATGCTACTCCCTACATAATGCCCTTCACTGAGTATCATTTGCTGAACCATCATAAACCTCCCTAACACGTCTGAGCATGGTCCTCTGCTGTAGGAGGTAAAGGAATGAATACCTGTGATAATTGTGTAACAGGCTCTTATCCTCCTGCTAATAAGATAGAAAAGTATATCAGTGATGTCCTTTGTACATGTCCATACTGTGGTGGTATTCTCACTTGAGAGGAAATGAAAGAAAATGTCAGGTTGCAGAACAGGGATTTCATCATAAATGAACTAAGAAGATGACATAGACAAGAACTGAAAAACTACAAAATTACAGTCGGAATGAATGTGATGGCAAACAAGGTGATCCTGTCTGCCACAGTACACTTGTGAAGCTGAGGGAAGATAAAGGCAATGTTTAACTCAACTCATTTAAAAACAACAAGACACGTTCTCCTTCCTTGGTGTCTTTCTCATTCAGTGTCCACCCTCTGCAGGAATGACCCAGGGGTCCTGAGGAACACAGTCTTTCTGACTGCATGGTTAAAAAATGCAGCCTAGTGCATATACACTAGAGAGCAGCAAGGAATGGAAGCATGGACAGTTATCCTTTGGGATGACAACTATGAAAGCATTTGTAAGTTATTTCTTCTTGTTTCCAGTGGAGGGGAGCATGGATGCAAATCACTGAAAAATGACATATCTACATGTCTGCTAGTGATTTATTATTATCAATGAAAATAAAAACAATTGTCTTCAATTATCTATGCAAGTATACCCTCTGTATTCAAGTATTAAAAGAGGCTTGATTAAGGATTAAGGGTTCTATTCCTGCCTTCTCTTGTCTTCCAAAGAGTTGAAGTGTTCTGAGCAGTGGTTGTCAAAGAACCAGACTATACTACAGAATTGCCATGTCAGGTAGCAGAAGTCTTCTGAAAATGTAGCAGAACATTTCTGTCCTGGAGGTACAGGAAATGATATGAGCAACTTGCCCCAGTCCCAGATCAGAAACTGCAGGTAAAAAAAAGAAAAATCTCGATTTTTCTTTCTCCTAAGCTTTTTTGTTTACAAACTTTATAATTCTGTTCTTTTTGTGTATATAAACTTGCAAACGTAACTGAAATAAACTGATCCAAGGAACTGAAAACATATCATCATTGTTTCTTAAGAGCCCATATTAGTCAAACCATGCCTGAGTAGCTTCTGGTACTACTTCTGTCATTGAGGTTTGGGTAAAGAGCAGAGTAACTTTCTCCTGGAGGGTCCCAGGACGTTTCACTTAATCTTTCGCCTCCCACCCTGGGTTTCACTCACATATTTCAGTTTGTCTCCCTGTGTGGCCATACTGGGAGCACTCACAAGCTAAACCCACAGGAAAGAAACAGAGAAGAACAGGAATTGTACAAGAGCCTGCCTGGGCAGATTGAATAATGCTCCCAATTTGTTAAGATGACTGAACTTCCCCACTGTTATTGTTTTACCATTCTTTTGAAATCATAACTTAATACTTTTATTCTCTGTGAACTAGTACACTAGACACAGTTACTTAATGGTGAAGTATTAGAAAAACATTAATGTAAACATATAATAATAATGTAAATGTACTGACATATGCTTATGATTATTGTTGTAAATGTCTTTTGGGAAAGCCATATCAAATTTTTAAATTTATCTTTAATCGTGGCCCAAAATTCAGGGTTCTGTTAAATACACTCAGACTGAATCTTTATGAGTCTCCATATGAAGAAAGTGTAGGTTTTCAAAACAGACTGAGTCTGGCCATAACACAACAGGATCAGAGACATACTTCTCCCACAAGGGAAAGCACTTCTAACACCAGAGTGCCAGTCTGTCAGCACTTATCACTCAGTGGGTTATACTATCTTTCCAGCAGATTCCCCTTCCAAACTTATACTTCATCACACTCCTGACCTTGCTGCATGCGGTTCCCTCGGCAGAGTTCAAGGCTGTATCACATAAGACACAGAGAGCTTATTTATCGCTTCTCATTATCATCTCAGAGATTTGTTCATTGTAAGCAACAATTATTTACTCTGCAGTTTTGGGGGCCCTCCCTGGAGGAGGAAGAGACGAAGAAAACCAAGAAAATATTATGCTGCAAAGAAAATGAGCAATGATCTGCCCCTTTATGAATAAATGATTGCTTCTGCGCCTGTTTGGTGAGCAACTTTCCATCCAAAAATGGGATGGAAACTGAGGTGGCCAGGCCATTTTGCTCTCCAGCTAATGAAGTGTTTCAGATCAAGAAAAACAGGCAAGGCTGCATCACTCTGGCCTGCCTCGTATGGACTCATTCTTTTTTTTTCCTTTGAAACATTCCATTTGCTGTTCAAGCCAAGACAAGAAAAGAAACATTTTTAACCTTAAGGGTCTGACATAAGCCTACAAAATTAAATAGCCAGGACTGAAGTGAGGCAGATTTTACAGTTCTTAAGAGTCTACCTTTTACTCCTTCCTTAACAGTGCAGTTCCAGTCAGGGAAACCTTTGCAAGCTGAAAACAAACAGGCAGGAGCAGATTCAACTGCTTTTATTTGAACTGAAATCTATGCAGGTCAGGACCACATGGTGCTAAATAGTCCACAAATATAGAGCAAGAGTCAATACATTCCCTGATGAGCTTACATCTAGGAAGACAAAACAAACAAAAGATGGTGAAGGGAAAGCCTGTGCAATTATAGGAATATGGGTCAGTCACCCTTAGAGTAGCTTAGACTTGAGTTTCCAGACCCCAAGTCTAAGTCTGTATCAATAAATAAAATGTGCCAGACACTATTTGCAGACCCTGAGACAAAGCAGATTGGCACAGCTTCTGTCCATACAGCTGAACACTCATTCCCTTCAAAACAAAGTGGTCTCATCCATACTGTCTCCTGGGAGCCCTCTGCATCCCCCCAGTTTAAGACAAGGCAGTTTGGAAATGTGATAGTTGACAAGAGCAAAAACCAGTCCAGTGAACACGCTAACAAACATCACAGGCTAGTACAGGCCAAAACAGTCTTTTGACCTTGTTTAACTTGCAAATACAGATGTGACCCATCTGTCTCCCCTGCAATCTGCTCGAGAGTCCCTGCACCCACAAGGGAAATGTGCCACTAAAGCCATCAGTCAGTGACACAGCCAGCAAAGCATCCCATCAAGTTTTGGCACTTAAAAAATACTGCTTTTCATCGTGTAATTCCTGTGGAAAATACAAGATGTGGCAAAACCATGCAAAATACTCCAACAGTGTGAACGTACATGTCATAATCAGGCTAAAATGGCCATCAGGGAGAAATTAAAAAGGGAAGGGAAATCTAGGTTTTATTAATATAATGATAGATAAATTACAGGTGAAATCTTTCGTATTTTACCTCTGGTTTAAAAAAAAAAAAAAAAAAGGCAGTGCCAGGCTAAAACATCTGCTGTTTTTTATGATCACTGAAACTCTTTTTGGAAAAGCTTTAGCAAACCTGGAAAGGAACAGCAAACAGCTGATATCCACTACAGTGAACTAAAGTGTCCTCCTACGAGGTGCTGCTGTTTTTAGAGCAGAAGTTCCCCAGCTTCTTCACGGATGTTTTTAGTTCACCTTCCATGAGACATTGACCTTGAAAGAGAGGTGATAAAAGCCATGCAGGCAGCACTGTGACAGCAGAACACTACTGATCTCCAGTACTTGTCACAGCCCTCGTGCCACATGTCACCACTTTTCCCTTGGACCTGTCCTTGGAGTCCATCTCAGCTGCAGTCAGCACTGGCTGATTTATTATAAACACCTGACGTTCAGTGCTGCTGTGCTTGCTGGAAATGGATCCGCAGGGCTGAGGACAGAAGGCTCATGATGAAGTGAGAGTGGAAATGTGAAATAAGCTTTTAAGATGGTAGGGCTCCAGACAAAGAAAGATATGTGATGAATCTTTTGTTCTCTTCTACCACATGAACAGAAGAAGGGATTAGTAACTGATTACAGTCAAGAAACTAGCAAAATTTTTGCTACCATCCTCTTGTCATATTCAGAAGATGGGATTTTTTTTTTTTTTTTATTAAATCAATTCATGTGAAAGAAAAACAGAAACAAATAATCAGCTTGGATCATGGAAGAAGGCATTTCAGGAAATATTTTATGGTAAAGAACAGCCCTTCTGCCATCCAGCTGTTGGTTTTGTTTTAACAACTCATGAAAGTC
Organism: Pachyramphus minor; assembly: GCA_013397135.1. Classification (NCBI taxonomy): domain Eukaryota; kingdom Metazoa; phylum Chordata; class Aves; order Passeriformes; family Tyrannidae; genus Pachyramphus; species Pachyramphus minor. The sequence continues at coordinate 404,976 of VYXB01002394.1, forward strand.
GAGCTTCTGCAGCTTCTTTTCTTTTTTCCATTCTAGAAACCTTGTGGGCTTTTCTCCTTTAGTTCCGAGCCCACTCATGAGCTGGGAATTCTTTTCCTAACATGTAAGTCTGAATGATATGAGTGGAGATTGCACTGCTACTTCTTCTCCTGATGCTTGCTATTTCCCTAACTCTTCCTGAGAGCAAAAAAAGAAACCTTTTTTCTTTCATGGATTTATTTGGATCTGTGAAAACCAGACTCAGTCTCCCTACATGCATTTATAAAGTCTTCTGTAGAACAGAAGGACTTTGTGTAATATGAAGAAACTCTGAAATCAGGAGCTGCCAATTTGTCTGATACAGAAAGAATTAGGAGTCTCACTTGCACTTGCACCTCCAGGGATCCTGGACATCCAAAAAGCTAATAAAAATACATCATGTAACAGAGAGGTCTTGCTCTTCCAGCCTGGGTAGAAGGACAACAGGAAAATGGCCACAATGGCTCCAGCCAAATCATAAAAGATTAATGCAGGATCTATAGAAAGCAGATAAATAAGAAGCTGTGTCTTTGTTTTCCTGTGTAGGTATGTTGTGCCTGTAGACACAATTTTGGATTTCACAGGCCAAATACAACTCTTTGAAGTTATGGTAAATGCCTTGGTCTCTTCAATCACTTTCTCTTTTACTTATTAATTTCATTTGTGATGTGACATAAAAGCACCCAGCAAGCTGTTATACTCCCTTCAACAAACTGCCACCCAGATGTTCAACAGCCATGGAAGTGATGATCCTTAATCAAATCTTATGATTTCGTTTTCGCATACTAAAAACCATATATTCCTGCAGCACTAACACAGTGAACGACGGGGGAGATTGGCTCTATCAGCCACCAGCATGGAAGCCTGAGACTGAACATGCTACCTCTGCTCCATTTTAACAGCATGTTTTCCTAAAAATAAGGAGAAGGGGGAAAAAAAGGGGGGAACCTAGCAGAGACATTATTTGCTTGAACCTTCTGGCAGTGGAATAGTCTCCCATGTTGACAATTAAAGAGATTCACTCCAGCTCACTGCCTCAAAGCACTGCATCCTAAATGAACTAAATATTTTGGTCTAGGGTTTGCTGCCAGAGATGTTGCTTTCCAAGCAACTCACTGTCATCGATATCCCACTGTTTGCAAGGGCAGTTAAAATTAAAGAAACACTTCTATTCCTTCATTTTAAAATTAATTATCTCAAAACTAAGGTTTCCATTTACAGTCAGTAAACAGACAATTCAGAAACTCTTTTCTCCCAGACACTTAAGACTTCTTGGACGGGAAGCTGAGGAGTCTCCCTCTCTGCTGATTAGACAGAGCAATTATATGGCCATCTTAATTGAGATATTTAGATCATGCCTTTGAGAACCCTTGGTCAAGGTTACCAAATGGACACGGAGCTCCAACAGGTGGAGTGATGGGTCAAACAGAAAAGGACTTGTACAAAAGGAACTTTAAAATTAAAGTGGATTAGGCGCCTGAAAATGATCTCAATTTCTCTTGGAAAGCGTCTGAGAATTGGAGGTACAGGTCTAATGCTTTGTTCTAACAAGAAATGTATCCTCAGTGGCCATGGACTTGTCCATTTCCACCTTCCAAAATCCCCCTCAGCAAAATCCCATCAAATTGATTGCGAGGAATGATTACCTACAACTATGCAAGAGCAAATCACTGCACCTTCATGACTCCAAGATGAACAAGAATAGCAATACCTCATTCCTGAGGTACATCTTTGTTCTCTAACGTGCTTGTTAACTTTTTCAGGAGTTTTGACCCTTGCTCTTCGTACATAGCAAATAGTCTAGTGAGTCCCTGAGTGCAGATGAACCTTACTAATACAGGTGATCATACTGATAATACCTATTTCTCTTGTGTATTGCACTTGCACTCCTCAAAAGCTGTCTGTATCACTTAGTTAAATTGTTTTGCTTAATGTAATCCTGCCTGGCGCAACATGAACAATTAGTGCTGTGTCAAGAGAGAAGAAACTGCTGTGAACACTTGGGCCATTGCAGCTATTGCTGCAGTTGAAATTCGGTCTGACTGCTTCACTTCCAAATTTTCGGTTGGTATTTAGCTATTAACCTTGGAAGGACTCCAAAATAAACCTGATAAAGTCCTGAACATCACAAAAGATGTGTTCTTCCACATACTTGTAAATCATTTTTGGCACACTTTCCCATTTCAGTAATTGCAGATTTCCCCCAAGCCCTCTGCACATTGGACATAGACACAAGCTTTGTATGAGCTGTCATTTGATTTAGAAAACTACATCAAGTCATTGCACGAACCCTACGTTAAACAGTAGAGCAATTCAATACTAAAGCACTCTTTAGGTCCCTGTATGGTTTTCTTGATGGATGTCACACTGTTGATCCATTTTTATGTATTATTTATACTGGGATAGTGCCTAGAGGCCCCAGTCAGGGGCAGGACCCCTTAGTGCTGCACATACTCTGAAGGAGGATGCAAGAGCCTCTCCTCCTTGCAGTTTACAGTCTAAATACATAATGAATGATACCAGATGGATAAAACATTCAGAGGGAGCAAAAAGTGAGACAGTTGTTAATACAGTAACAGGCAGAGCACAACAGCTACTTGGTTATATATAGGCAATGTAGTGTTACTGTCAATGTTGTCTGTTTTCTCTCTGTCCTCTGCACTGAGTTCTACAACCTGCAGCAACCTATGGACAAACATGTCTGAAGCTCTGGGAACTTGGAAACATGTTTCATTGCCCACATCAGGCACCTAGGTGAGATTCAGAGGATGTAAACCAGAGGAAAGAGGTAGGTGCTTACAGAGGAGGACTCAGAGCACCTGAATTAGGGTACAAAGTAGGTGATGTGAATTCACAGGTTTGAAGTGACTCATGGGAAGGATTAGGACTTTAGGCTGCTAAGGAGGCACAGAAAGAAGCTGACCTCAGTACAATTCACATAATCACTTTCTTTATCCCCTTACATATTGACAGTGTAGAATACATATATATATCTGAGTTTCTGCAGCAGAGCAGCCAAGAGTCCTTATGGTGTCCAGGAACATAGTGCTTAGTTCAAGCCCAGGCTCTCTGGGGAACCAGCAATGGGTGTATCTCCCATCTAATTCACTAAGTCTCACTTAGGCTGAAGATGGGCTTTTCAGCTCACAGCCTCATGACCCAAATATATGTCCTAAATTAGGGAGTACTTACTTCACACCCTGATCTGAGTCAGGATTGCTTTACACCCAGATAAAATCCCCACCATGTTTAGGTTCTGTGTGCAAACCCTAAATCCTCCTCTTAAGTTTTTAGGACTGTTCAGCTCTGATTTCCAAAGTAATGGGTGTTGGGTCTGCAAGATCAAGTAAAAACAATAAACCTAAACTACTGCAAATAGTTCTGAACTTGGCATATTTTAGACATTTCCAAGCATAAATCTGGTCCAGTATCATAGTGGAGATCCACAGGCTCTCTGACAGCAGGTTCCTTGTCCCTGAAGTGACTGATTGCTCACTTATCCCTGTCTCTTCATCAATGGATGAGCAAGAAGATAAGGACTGAATAGCAAAGGTTTTCTTCCCTTCCCTACGGAGCCAGTGAAGCAGGAAAGTGGCAAGCAGTTGTGAGGGAAATCAGATTCCACCTGCGTGAAGATGAGCGGTGGAAAGGCTAGAGGTGGGAGTTGTCAAAACAAGAGGGACAAAGCCTGAAAGCTGGCTTCTTGTTTCAAGAGTGCAAACATAAAAAGAGTAAACTACCCACAAAAAGACTGCTGTCCCACAGGGTAATGAATGTAATAGTACAAGGGAGGACTCTGACAGTAAGTCATAACTACAGCAGTAGAAATTAAGTTCCTCTTCCTTTGAAATGAGAACTTGTGACACTGCATGGGTTAGCAGGGACCTCAGATAGGCCATCTTGGTCTTCCTCATGAATCTGTATTGCTTAACTTTTCCTCAGATCCCCAGTATCCTACAGCTTTATACAAAGACTTCCAGTAGCTCCCATAGAAGCTCTCAGAATTTTTGTAGCTCTTCTCTGAATAACTTTAATTTTCCCACATTTTTTTTCTTTAAATTCCCAATGCCCATAACCGTATTTCCTCTGAGGATCAGTCCTTTTCAAGGAGGTAGCTACCACCTAGAGCTAACACAGGTTTTCTAGCCACCAGGAGGCTGCTGCATGAAAGCGAGAGACTTTTGGAATAGATTGCCAAAAGAGCTCAGCTAGCATTTTGTTATTAAGGTCTAGATTTTCAAGAGTAGCTTTAGGATACTTGGAACATGTAGGCTGCACCGGACACAACATTTAATTTATTATTAGTATGTAGCACTGTTGGCATGTTTGGGAGTCTGCATAAGGAGTACTTCATGGAAAGAGAAGTGGGAGCTCTGTCTTGTAGTTAGTTGTTAATAAAAGACTTCCTGAATGTTTTACAACAAAGAACAGGGGAGGGAAAAAAACCCACACAAGTTCTTTGAGGCGGTTTCTGTAATTCTTTTAAAAGAACATTTCAGTAAACACATTCATTAAAGACATTTCTTCCCCTTAAAATCAAGCTGAGTTGATTTTTTTTTGATCATTTTATTCTTAAGATAACATTCATCTTGCCTAATTTCAACCATCTAAAATTCAGGCATTGTCTTGGCTCCCTCCAGAGAGGGTGGAGACAGGCACTGCTGGGGTGAATTGATCCCCTGGCTCAGATGCTGCGTTGCCCTTGGGAGCACCTCATCCCTGTGCTGAAAACAGAGAAAGATTAGGTGACCACCTTACACTTCAGACAAGTGAAATAAATCCCATTTTAATTAGTTTTTCTACCTTCTATAGTTGCATGGCTCCCATTGATACAGCATCTGAACATCCATACTTTTCAAACCTGTCATTCTCACACTCTTTCTATGACAAAAGTCAATTTTTACTCATTTACAGACATACACAGCTGAGGTAGGTAGAGGCCAAGATCTAGACCTGCAAAGGTATTTAGCAAGTTAATTGTCTAAATTAGGTGGTTTTCAGTCAGCTGACTAACACTCAATGATGTAGACAAAGAAGTGTCAGTTGGGTGCCCTTAGGAATTTGCTAGGATCTAAGCAGAAATGACTTGCCTAAGGACATATGTCATGGAATTAACCCCAGGTCTCCTGAGCTGCTGTCCTAACCTTTGGAATGTCCTTAACATCAAGCAAATCCTCTGCTGTTTTTTGAATAGAACTTTTGAAGTATTTACAGTCATGTCTTCTTTGTCAGAGTCAAACAAGCTATGCACACTCAAAGCCTTTCATTTTTTCCTTATAAATCAAACCTGACTGAAAGCCTCCCCTCTCATTTTTATTGGTCTTCTCTAAGCTCTCCTTAGATCTTAGCAGTAATAGCACAATGAGGCCAAAATTCCAGGTTGGATTTTTTAGGTGTTACTGTGATACAAGTAAATACAGGAACTGCAGAACAGAGTTGATTCTTTCACTAAAATTGGTGAAAATATTATGTTCACTTCAATAATCACTGAGTTCTACTCTGGTATGTGGCACCTGAGCACTGTGAATCACAGTAGAGTGCATTGATATTGTGTCTCTTCCTCTTATAGAAATAATTGACCAAGAAATACTTAGGGCATATCACCAGGAGAGTCCAGACACAGTAAGATGTGAATTAGCAGCACACTGGCTGCTCTGCAGTCACATCACACAGTATTAGATGTATTAGATGTCTATTAGATGACTTTTAATCAGGAAGCAACNCCTCCCCTCTCATTTTTATTGGTCTTCTCTAAGCTCTCCTTAGATCTTAACTTAGCCGTAATAGTACAATAAGGCCAAAATTCCAGGTTGGATTTTTTAGGTGTTACTGTGGTACAAGTAAACACAGGAACTGCAGCACAGAGTTGATTCTTTCACTAAAATTGATGAAAATACTATGTTCAATAATCATTGAGTTCTACTCTGGTATGCAGCTCCTGAGCACTGTGAATCACAGTACAGTGCATTGATATTGTGTCTCTTGCTCTTATAGAAATAATTGACCAAGAAATACTTAGGGCATGTCACCATTAGAGTCCAGACACAGTAAGATGTGAATTAGCAGCACACTGGCTGCTCTGCAGTCACATCACACAGTATTAGATGTATTAGATGTCTATTAGATGACTTTTAATTAGGAAGCAACATAGTTCACCTCAACAGCAGCCTTAGGGCATACACCCTGCAACAGGTCATGCAGAGACTTAGTGTGAGAAGATACCACTGCACACTGTTATTGTAGTTGAACAGCACACTGACTTCCTCCTGTAGACAAACCTTATCAGCCCAGAGCAGGCGTCAGTATTGGGTGATATGTGTTTCTTAGAATAATCTTTGGGAGAACTGCTGAATGCTAAACATGTCCTCTGGAACTTGCACCCAGGTCATAATAAGGGTCAGTTTCTAAAATAACCTCTGTTCCTTTCATCTGGGAAGATTTTTTTTTTTTTTTTTTTTTTTAAATTATCAATAAGGTGAAACAGGAAACAAAGTTTCTGTAGGGAGAGAGAGGTGTCAGTCCCATACTATTCAAACAAATGACAAGATAAAACACCATTTATTGTACTACACACAAGTGCAATTCTCTCCTTCTAGGACAGCAGCCTTGATCCCTAACTAATCAAAACCTCTATCAACCTTGAATTATCATCAAAGCCTATCCACGTTTTGTTTTCAGAAACCATAAGCCTGTGGGAAACATACAGGTAAAGTATCATGAATCTTTCAAGAATGATGTCTAAATAATTGTAAAAGGTTTTCCAGACTTCAGATTATTAGAGGGACATTTGATTAACCCCTGTAATAAATAGACCACTGAAACCTTACACAATTACTCTTATTTTGAATCCGGTAGCTTGTTTATGGACTAGCTCTTATCATCAGAATAGGATTCAGTTTCTGGGAATATCCAGAAAATGAGATTCTGCAACATCCTTTACATGGAATTGCCTTGTCCACCTTCTGAAACTGAAAAAGTTAAAACTCCTATACCAAAATGACAAAGTTCTGCCCAATCACCCAGCTTCAGAACAAGAAAACATGCTTGTTCTGTGTCAGGGTTTCCAACCTGTGTCTTGTGAACCACAAGAGGACTAGTGTATTTCTGAGTTTTACACACACACAGAACCCCACACATCACCATATCTCTGTAGGCAAATGAAGAGTAAGTGATTAGGCATCAAACACTGCCAAAAACTCAAATGCCCATTTTGGGACTTTCTCCCAGCCTAACAGAATAGCAGGAGGTGGAAATGACAGCTACACAAGAAAAGACACCCTTGGGACTTAGATCACATCTTCAACTCCATCATGTCCAAAAAGAGCTCTGAACAATTGCTGCAGCCCCCACAGCATAGCTGGGTTTTCTTTCTGAGCAGTAGCACGAACAGGCTAAGCCTGGGAAGATTTCCATAACATAATACATTTGTAGCTCAGACCAGATCCCATCAGTGGGATCTAAAAAAAACTAGCTGGAAAAAAGCTACTGATCAGTGGAGACACTGACTGAGGATCCTGAATCCACCCGAACATAACACTCACAGAGTCTTTTGGTGGCTCTTCAGAACAAACTGTTTCCTCATTGTCAATCATTAATTTCTCCATGCTCTATCAGCACCTTTTCAGCTTTTCTAACTGCTTGTGCTCACACCTCTTCTCCCACTTGGCTCAAAGTAGCACGAAGAAAGTCGGCACAATTTAAACAGGGTCATGTTTTCCAAGCATCAGAATGCTATTTTGCTGAGAAAAGAATGAAAACAAATAGTACAGTGCCTACTGCAAGGCCTTGTGAGATTCCCCCAGGGCCATCACAACAGGCCACTGTAATCTCTGCTGATGCTTGCACCAAAGATAACAACACTGCTTGTATTCAAAGCCACTGTGTCCCAGTTATTCTGGCCTTACACACTACTTCACTTATAAAGATGAGTGCAGCACTTTATGGATAGTCTAACAGTTTATCTTGGAGGTGTTAAGTCCCACTTTCCATTGTGTCATGTTGAATTCCTGGATGGAAAACAAAACACAATGAATCTGAACACATTCCAAAATGCTCTTCTCACATCACTTCAGTGGCATTTACTCTGTTTGCAGGGAAAGGAAGGAAGGAAAGCACAGAAAGGATGGAAAGTCCTTTTTTTTTTTTTAATACCAGTTATTAGAGCAGATTTTATTACTCTCAAAACAGGTTGGAAAGCTAGCATAAAAATAGAAATAAAGCCTGTCTTTACTAAGAAAATTGCTATCCATATTTCACCACTGACCAACTGCAGAACAGCTGTGCCTGTCATATCAATGTTATCACAAAGGCATTTCTACCATTGTCTTGAAAACCTGACACAAGACCTGAAATCTGTCTGAATTCTCTCCCTTTAACAGCTCAACACCCCACATGTAAGATTGCTAGTGAGTGGAGTGTCCCCAGGGAGTGAGGGATTTTCATCATGTCAGGACCATTTCTGGGGATTGACAGAATACAGGATAATTGTGCTCGAAGCTTTTACAGAAGCACAAGAGAGAGTTAAACTGTAGGAAGGAGGTGAAATTTCAGAGGGGAGAAGAGTTTGGAAGTAGGAGCAGCTTGTCCTGTGCCTTTAACCACCTGCAGAACTGACGCAGCAAAGAGGTGAGGATGGGCAATTCCAGTTAGGAGAGACCTTGTGCCCAGGATGTGCTGGCAGTAGCACCGACCAGCACAATGGAAAAAACAAGGATAAATCACAGAATCTCACCTTGGCTGTTAAACTGGGTAAGACAATTGCATTCTGCTTTTTTTTTTCTTTTTTCCTTGTCTTGAAACCAGATGTTTGGGATTAAGAGAGACAAACTCCCTGCAATGTTTGCTGCACGTATCTCCTGTTTTTCTGTCAGGCTGTGCAAAGCTACAGAAATTGGAGTTGGAGCTTTCAGCGGTGTATTGTGCCTAAGTATTTATTCTTCATCCTTACACATCAATTTACAACAGCAACAAATTGTGAAAAAAAACAATTCTTCCATCGTTCCATCCCTTTAATAGCCAAAGCACAATAACTCATCTATCACCAAGTAGGAAGGATTTGGTTTTAAGTACCATTGAAGAGAAAACTGTCTGTGTTATGAGTTTGATAATGGTGCTCATGATGCCATTTAGGAAAGTAATGAGCTGTAGCAAAGCCTCAGGAAGCAAAGCACACAGGAGCTTCAGGCTCCTGAGGACAACTGATCTGTACTTAAAGTGTAAAACTCTCTAGAGAAGGAAAAACAACCAAAACCAAAAACAAACCCTAAAAACTAAATTACAATACATGATTTTTTTCAGACAGATACCTTGAGAATATCTGTCCACCATTTTCCCCTTCCCATTTATTTTATTTTTTGAGTTTAATCAATCTTCAGCCTAAGCACTTCATAATGATTTTATCTAAAGGTGGAAAATCTGCCCATGCGAAAACTCCCTTAATTTCACTGAAAGTTAAACAGATTATAGAGGTGTTATATTGGGGAAGATATTCCGTTTCCACAGACCTATTATTTAATTTTTTCAAGCTGAGGCAGCTTTACAAGATGAAATATATCTGCTTTTTGTAGATGTCACTAGAGGACTATAAACACCAAATTCTAACTCCAGAACAAACCTGTACACTGCAGACAGCATTTCTGTCAAAAAGACAGAACAGAGCAGAAGAGCTAAATGCACTTTTCCTTCTAGAGAGAGCACCTAAAAGACCTTTAAGCCTGAACAATGTTATTAACTCCCTCAGATGCATCAATTCTCTCACTTTTTCCTCAGTTAGGTGGAGCTGACATTCCAAAAATTGCATCGAATCAGCTTTTCCTTAAAGCCTTTAAAGCTTTGAGTTCAACTTGCAAAATAATAAATTGGGTCTTAAAATAAACACCTTGGATTTCATCAGGTCTGAGAAAATCTCAGTTCTGACAAGATTAAAAATTGTGTAAGACATCAGATCAACTGACCACAATGATTCAGGCTATAGCTATGTAAAGCATCCTTGCCTATTAAAATTGTTATAGACAAAAAATCAGATTAATAACAGAGATTTATAATATTAACTGACTCTCCAGTCAGCCAGGTTCAACATTCAAGACCAGGACAAAACCTCTCTTCTGCCATTTCCAGGCTTTACATGTAGCCAAATCTGCTTAATATCATGTCCCCACGGCACCTGGGCCACTGGGTGCACATGCAATAGAGTTGGGATTGTTCCAAACTGCTCAGTGCCTGTGGTGTTGAGACACAGACATTGCTCTGCCCCCCTCCTTTGCAAAGCTGGGGTGGGCTCCAAGCATGCCCAGTTCTCCCACAGACTGAAAGTAGATGATCCACCTCTCCCAAAACCTTTTATCCAGCAGCCCCAGGGTTAGCACACTCCTAGGGGAACAGGTAGAATTGGACTCCTAATGGAGTCAATTCAATGGCATAGTTCAGTATCAGGCAGAAAATATCAACACTGATACCAAAATATTAATGGGACCATATCCAGCAGGAGAAATCTTATCCCTGGCAGATGATGCAGCAACTATGCCAAGCCACAGTCTCTTTCTATTGGGTCTTTGACAACAGAACACTTGTAAGAAGGTGGAACTGAGGTGGCTGAGAAAGCCACACTGCTCAGCACCAGTAATATCACTGCTCAGACCTGCACTGGAAACTGCCTTTCCAGGCCACCTCAGCACCTGAACCACGGAATGCTTTTTTACAACTTATTTTATTTAAAATATTGTCACAAGGAAAAGGCTGACCCTACATAGTCATGGACTAACGTGCTGACCCTCCCCAGAACTGCCTGCTGGGAGAGCTCAGGCCGAGGATCCCAAATGAATCTGCAGCACAGGGTTTAAGCTGCAGAGTGTTCCTTCTAACTTTCTACAGGATGGCTTACACAACCTTTCCTCATGACTTGTGGCTCTTGGGGATCCCACCGCAATCACCCCAGCAGTGCACAAGGAAAGATAGCACTTGTTTAGTACTTCAGTATCTAGCTGCTCTTTTCAACTCTTCTCCCCAAATGCTTTTGATGTATGTCACTAACTTAAATCTCTGCTTTCCCTTTTCAGCTTTCAGACCTGGTCTTTTGTTCTAAAGACATAGGACTGCCCTTAGCTATTACAAATCACTCACTAATTTCAGTTATGCATCTCTAATTTACAACAATTGAAGATACTGCTTGTTATATCTTGATTTTTTTGGAACATAATGATGTTTTGTGCTACCTTCATTCCCATGGACACTGTCCAATTCCTCAGTGAAGCAGTTTCACTTGCAAGCTGTAGCAGAAGTTTGCCCCTCAGTCCCAGAGTACATTACATTAAGGGGATGAGTACAGGGGTTTGTGCTAAAATAAATCTGTGGACAGCTCTCCTGTCATTAAAATAATCATTATGAGGCCCCCTCACCCAGGATTACTTTTGCAGGATCCAATTCAGGAATGATACTTTATTAACTTAAAACTCTGAAATGAAGACACACAGATTTAAAAAAATATTGACCAAAAAAAAGGCTTATTACAAAATAAATGGAATTACATCTCACCTTTAGGAAGGGGATAGAGGTAATAAAAGTATCTGCTCATATTTTCTCACTCTTTATGCTTGGATTTCTGTTCCTTTCAATTGTTCCATTCTCCAAATTAACTACTTACAATATTTTGCTCTTACATAGCAAACTGGACACAATCAACTGTCTCAAATATTGATGCACTGAGGTACATTAACAGATGTAAGATATGAACTGTGTGTTCTGTTTCTTGGTAAGTTTGTGTTTCTGCATAGTATTTCTAGCAGATTCTTTTTTCTTTCTTTTGAAGACAAGTTCTGTTCCAGTTGAAAAACAAAGACTTAGTCTCCAACTCAAAGTATTACATGGCTCAATGGATCCAAGAATTCCAGGTTTGTTCATGTGTAGACTTTGTGTATCTAGAAAATCCTCTAACTTACTTATAATACACCTCCCAGAATAAAGTGGATTTTTTGAGGCTGTATTGTTCAGAAATTAATCTGCTAAACTAAGGAGGTCAAAGGAACCAAAAGTCAGGTTAATTCAATGTAATTAATTTATTGCATCATTAGGCCAAATATGCTATTTATCTTGCACAAAAGCAGATCTAATAATGCCATTAGAAAGTCAACTTTGCCCTGATGCTTATATCATTCAACAACAACAAAAATAGGCTGAGACTTCTCTTTGTTCTATGAAATAGAATTGCTTTTGTTGTTTGAGGAACCCACATCTCTTCAGTCTTCTGTGCTTGCTGACTCTTGCCCTACACTCTGGTTGAAAATGGGGTTTGGTTTTTTTTGGGTTTTTCTGCAGTTGGATACATCACCACTGCTAAATATAAGAGGACTAGTGAAAGAAGTAACACTGGAAGAGGGTAGGTTTAGATTAGATAAGAAGAAGAAATTCTTTACTGTGAGGGTGGTGAGACACAGGAACAGGTTGCCCAGAGAAGCTGTGGCTGCCCTATCCCTGGAAGTGTTCAAGGCCAGGTTGGACAGGGCTTGGAGCAACTTCCAGGGCTTGGAAGGTATCCCTGCCCATGGCAGGGTGGGTAGAAACTTGATCTTCAAAGTCCCTTCCAACCTAAACCCAAATTCTACGATTTTATAATGATTTTGTGATTTTTGTCAGGATCCTCCCACAACACTGAAATATAGCTAATAAATTAACAAAAACTTCTCTCAATGAGAAAAGGTCCACTGCTTGTAACTAATGACTATATAAAGGTAAAGGATGAGTTTGTTCCTGTGTCTCTTATTTCTGTTAAACAGCAATGGTTCTCCAGAGATGCAACAATCACTCTGTTAGTAGGGCAGGGTATAGTAGCAGCTTTGAAAATTTATTTATGTCCTTAATAAAGGTTTTCAAGTACCTGCTTAAAAAAAGAAGTGAAACATAAAATTAAGTAAAGGATTAGTAATTTATATGTGTGTGGAACATTTCTTTCAGAAGTCAGAGAATGGATATAGAAATGTTATGTCCTGCAAAGCTACAGCTTATGATAGTGCAGAGAACTTTACAGTCAGGGCTGGTTCTTACTGTAAATCTTGGAGAAAAGGAACTGCATTTGCAAGTCTACCATTACTTATCATTGCCCTTTATTTTATTTCTCTCTCTCAAAGTGGAGCTCTTTAGATACCAAAGGACATTATGAGCACTTTTCCTTTATTACACTGTTCTAAAACCTTTTAGTAAAAGCCTTCATAAAACCTCACATATGTGCATTATAAAATTACAAGGAATAAGTTCCATATGAAAAATTCATCACATTTCTTCTTGCTATGTTTTAGCAGAGATTCTGACATTAAGCATGAGAGCAACAGACATTGTTTTAATTCTTCATTGTGGAAGGAAAAAAAAAAAAAAAAAAAATCAACTTTTTGCTTTTGGTTAAGAAAGAATTTTTTACATACTCCTTCGTTGCAGTCTCTCCCTTGCAAAACCAAAAAAGGATTTTAGATGGGCAAAAAGTAACCACAATTATATGGAGTGTGTCATTGATAAATTCCAGGGGAATATAACAAGCTAGGTAGGCACATACCATTAGATCTAGCTGTTCAAAATCTTAAAATTCTAGCCAAGATTACACTGGAATATTTGGCCACATCAGCCCCCAGGACTGCACTCAACTTTTAAAAGGCTTGATCTCACTCTAGATTTAGACTTCAGGAAAGCAACTCTTTCAAGAGAGCATTTTACACAGCAGTCTATCTTTAAACATGTGCTTAAGTCCCTTGAAGTCACTAAGTACAAATAGACTGAGAACAGGCTCAAGTCTTTCATTTCATGACAGCCTTAGTTTTGTATAATTTTAGTTAATCCTAGGCTTTCTGTTCCCAGTGCATTCAGTCCTGAGTTATGTTGACACAAGATGAGATCAGACTCAGAGCTGCAGTGTCTTAGGAATTTTGGAAAAGGATATTCCAGCAGAATTGGTAACTTCTCTTTCTTTTCAGAGGAAAAAAAAATAAGAAAACAACAACAACCTGGCACATTATTGGAATATGTCTAGATTTTCAGAGCTTTTAGCCTTTCTTCAGCTGCATGACATCTGATTCCTGCAAGTCCCCTGATTCACTGACCAACTAAATTGGAAACAGTTTAATTATGGTTATTTATTTTGCCTTTAAACTGACCACATCATAAGAAAAACTCACACAACTCGTCTTTCTGTTTATAAAAACACAGGAAGAAAAATATGCAAAGATGTACAAAAAGGATACATGTTACTGAAAGCTGAGTAATACATACAGTGTGAAATTCTTGCAGTGCAGAAAGTCCTCACGCGTTACAGTTCTCCTTGTACACATAAGCTCTAAAGCATGAATTTGTCTTTAGCCATATATATCCTGAAACCTTTAGGATTTGTCCTGCAAATTAAGATTGAAAATAAATGCCTCTAATGTCCTATGCTCAGTCTGACCAGGGAATCTATTAGGTAAACTGTCAGGTACCAGCAGAGCTCTGAACATTAATCACATTTTCCAGTTATGTTGTGGGGAAGTGCAATGACTTAGTTAAGGCCAGTATAATCTCCTAGGTTTAAATACCACACCCATCACACTGATAGTCAAATTGAGTCAATGATTCAACCCAGATGGGAATCCAGGTTCTTCTTGGCTTACTGTTATCTGTTCTGCCCATTAGGTTATGTGACTTCCATAAATTATTTTGCAGTTCCCGTTAAAAGAAAATAAATCCACATGATGCTAAATGCTACCTCCCAGCTGTAATGCAAACTGGAATTTTGGACCACAGCACTGCTCCCTGACTCATTCTGGAACCCCTCCATGTGACGCTGGATCCATCTAAGCTGGAGAGAGCAGAATAGAAGGGCTGTGTTTTTTTATTTGATTTTTTTTTTTCCTATCACCCACTGTCAGATAACACGTGGATGTTGTCACAGCATGTCTCTAGAATGTGAAAAATAACAATATCAGAGAGGGCCCTTTCTGAATACACAAGGATAGAAAGGATGAGATAAAAGGACTAAAGACTTATAAAGGAATCATTTAAATCACTGGCATTGCTAAGTTTATAAAATATATAAAACCCAAACAGAAATGTTGGGAGGAGGGGAAACTGTGTTAAGAAGTGCAGCAGAGGTGGAGATCTGTAAAAAAGTTAAAAATAGGACAGCCATGGAGCAAAATTTCCTTCACACATAGCTTAAATACAGCCGCTACACTTCAAGCCTTGTGCACATGGCTTTACTATGAACTGCTCTGTTGCTTGTTTGCAGTTGGAGAAAATCCAGAAAGCAAGGAAAACAAACACATCACACGTTCCCTGCGTCTGTTTGATTTAAGGACACTGAGCACACACCTTTGGCTTCTTCCAGGGGTTAAAAAGACAAAGGGCCAAATATAGCTCCGGCAATCCCGCAGGCTGCCTTGCCAGGAGAGCGCGGTGGGAAAGCCTGCTTAACCAGCCCCAAAGGATTCCCTCATGTAGGAAACCTCAAAGAGTACAGAGGTGGCTCAGTGGCCAATTCCAGCACCAGGGTTTTTAGCCAAAGAAATGCTGGCATGTAATGGGAATTCAGCTGATTCCCTGCTGATGAATCAACCTCTCTGGAGCCACAGGTGACCGGCATGTCTACATTGCAGTGGCACACAGTGAAGAGAGATCTGAGATTACAGCTGATGTATTTTTAACAGCAAAAAGACTGAGAAAAAAAGCAAAACAGGGATTCAAAAAGAATCCAGATATACATCATTATTTTGACTACCCTGAGCTAACAGCAGGCTAACAGGGTGACTCAAATGATTATGGCCTTCTGCAAATTAAACTGTAAAGGTCCTAACTGTGTAGGACATTCACTCCTCCACTTGTTCTGTGGTAGAACATGGAAAGAGAGGCTGAGTACATCCCTTCTGCAAGGATCAAAATAGGGGCAGGTGTTGTTGGGAGTTTTTCATTCTTTGGCTCTGCTCTTTAATACCTTGCTGTTTACATGGTTGATCTGCTTAATTATCATTAATCTCTGAGTAATAAAGATGCAGTATCCTCAAATGCTTTAAAGAGCTCTTTCCCAATGAACAACATCTATTTCCACTTAACATTCTACCTTAATTAAAACTTCCTCCCCCCTCCCCCCAGGGCCTTGTTTCATGTAATTCAATTGCAAAATCCCAGTAGAATGTCCAGGGTGCAGTAAAATTTGCATAATGAATACAGTGGTATCTGCAGTGAAAACATCACCCCTCAGAAAACAACAACAAAAAAACCATTGGTATGCAGAGTAAGATCAGGGCAATTACAGTGTTTTGGAAGGTCGGCTAATGGCACAACCTGCAGCTGGACAGAAGCAGGCACAGGACAGTACTTGGGATTGGGTCCAAAAGTGGTATCAGTCTTATGGGAATCTGACAACAGCTGCCCACTTAAGCTAAAGCTGAGGTTAGAAATAAAACTTGAAATTATATCTTTCTGATATTAAGTCACATTACTCAGTACTACTGAAAGGCTCTTCTGTCTTCCTGGGATTATTGTCCTGAAAGCACCACCCAGCTCTTTTAACTGAAGTCACTCTTGTATTTTGAGACGCAGCAGAGGATATTGGGGAAGCTGCTATTTCCATTTCTGGTTAAAGTGCTTCATGGGCAGAGCCCACATACTGCCTGTCAGAGTATGTCTTTACTGCCTGGTCTAGAGCACATCTCTCTGTGCTTCAGCATTGTACCTAATGCAAACCTGCTCTGTTGCCCATATCCTGAGGATCCCTGTTGGATCAGTCCAGTGGTAAGAAGAGGGAAAGCAAATTTAGTTCCTGGATCTCAGGCTAGTCTGGATGTCTAAGCCAAAATAAAGTTCAACTAAAAGTGAAGCCAAGCTGCTCAGCCTGATCAAGGCGAAAATGCTTCAATTTATGGTGCATCTCAGAGCAGGACTTGTCTTGGAAATTTTAAGAAAAAAAGGTGTGGCACCTGCAGAATTTGGGTACCTCTGTTTGACAGCAAGTTTACAATTATGGATTAAAACACCCTAACTCCTTCTTAGAAAGCTCTTTAGACAGCCAGCTTTCACAGTTGTAATAAAGGCTTTGACCCTTACATACTTTACAGGAGATGATGCGCTTTTCTAGATCAAGCCCATAATACGCTAAATAAACTAATTAAAAGGCAGAGATGAAAATCGTATCAACTATACCAAAGAGGATCTGAAAAACAATATTAAAGTACACAACCATACTGTATTAAACACCTCCAAATGATAAACAGTGAAATCAAGTCTCTTTACTTGTTCCCTAGATTTGCAAGTAAGGAGTAAAAGAGAAAATCTGACATGTTAAAATTCCTGCAGTTTCTTGTCTGAATCTTCCTGGCCTCTGTCTGAACCATAGAAATGGTTCTAGCTGCTACTTTCTCAGCAACATACTCTCTGCTCCTGGTCAGACTGTCCCATTGATCTCTACTGCTCTTGGACAAGTTGCCCAAATTCAAATCAAAGTGAAGCTTTTTTGAGGAAACATAGGTGGCTGCTTTGTGCTTCTCCAGCACACGGTCACCGATTACCTAAGGTGCTCAGGAATGTTTCCCTTCTACAAGTAACAACTTTCATTTTGTAATATTCCTTGCAAAATAAGGAGCTTTCCCACCCCCTGCGCTACTGAACAAAGTGAAGTGGAGGTGGTCACTGTGAGCAGAGGAATAATCCTTTTTCAATGCGCACCCCTGGCCAGCCAGGTGCTCTGCAGCTCGCGGTGATGGATACGCTCAGCAGTCGCGCTTATGGCGATGATAGAGGACTGCGTGGAAAGGCAGGAATTTTGCCGCCGCTCCAGCAAGCAACAGTTCTTGCTGATGAGCATGGGCTGCTCATGCCCTGCTGCCCTTCCCACCGCCTGCGGAGCCGGGGCAGGAGCTTGGATGCCGAGAAGAACGGGACTCCTCTCCCTCCGCCTGCGCCGCTCCCACCTCCCCAGCCTTTAAATCCCCGCTCCCCAACACTGCCTCCTTCTATCCCGCCACCCCGCACACCCACCACTCCTGGGCTCCCAGGGCAGAGCCCCGCAGAGGGGTTCTCCCAAGCCAGTGCCCCTCACCACCCCTTCCCTCCTGCCCGGTGACATCCAGGCAGGTGGCCCGAGGGCCGCCAGGTGCCGGCAGCGCTCCGCTGCTCCCGGGGCGGCCCCGGCGGCGGCCGGGGCAGAGGGGAGCGGTCCGGGACAGGCAGAGAAGGTCCGGGACAGGCAGAGGGGTCCCCGCACACTTTCCCACACCGCCCTCCACGCCTTTCCCGCGGCGGCGGAAAGTGCCCCAGCTGGTACCTGCCGGGGGCCGGAGCGGGCGGTGCGGGGCGCGGCCGGCGCGGGGCCGGGGCCCGGGTGTCGGAGGCGCTGAGGGCGCTGCGGCTCCT
>VYXB01002394.1:423364-444930 GCA_013397135.1 Pachyramphus minor
GGCGGCAGCGGCGGAGGGTCTCGCTCCTTCTGCGCCGAGTGTCAGACTTTCCCTCGGCCGCCCTCCCTCCATCCCGCCACCCCTTTCCACACCCTCGCACGCACATGCACACACCCCTCCAGCAAATGGGCTGCTGCCTGCGAGGGCGTGTGTGTGGTGTGTGTGTCAGCCAGCTCAGGCACACACCCACTGCTCCCGCCGCAAGGTCCCGGCCTCGGCACAAGGGACATCGGCTGCCTGAAAAGGGGTCGGAGTGCGAACACAAACACAGAGTGTGGCAGCGATGTGCCCACTCTGCCGAGACCGAGCGCCCAGGGACTCTGAGCCTGAGTGCTTTGCCCTGGACCACAGACCCCTCCTGCCCTGACAGATCACACACCTGCGAGGTCGCACGGGAGCATCCCGACCTAGCGCTGGGATTGCCCTGCACAGCTGCAGCTCCTCATCGACGGGTCTAAAGCAGTCTCAGGTCCACTGACGATGTTCCGGTGACACATTCCCCCTGGGGCTGAACTGCAGGACACGGGCTTGTAGATTGAGAGTGAGAAAAAAAAAAGCCAGCTTGCCATACTTACTGATAAGGGGGAAACAGCTGGGCAGTGGCCCGGAGGTCGGGGCTGGTGCACATTTAGGAGTTTGCCTGCATGCAGAACTGTAGCTGCCAGAGAGACATCTGCCTTTGCATTTATTTGTTTTGCCCCTGGAATGTGCTACACTGGTGGTTCTCCGGCTTTCGCATGCTGCAGACCACTTCCTAAGAGAGAATTTCTCTCCTGGACCAACCCACTCCCACACCAAACCGTTCTCTCCAACATATTTCCTTCTGTGGCTGCCCGAGGAAGAGCCTTCCTGCCCACAGGCTGAGAGCCATTGCACACATGGCACAGAGTGTCAGACCCTTCCAGACAAGACACAGGGGTTCTTTCAAAAACTGTGTTTCCCGTAGTGAAGAGCTCAGATTGAAAGTCATCAGTTGGCGACTCAGTTGCAGAACAGACCCCGACTGTTGCTCCCATGAAATAACAGCAGAACCAAAGAAGTCCAGAGAAATATATTGGAGTTTCCACCATGTTACTCACCTCAGCAGAACTTCATCTTCATCTACCATTCGCATAGAAGTCAGATGGGTGGTCTGGGCATACAGGACAGGAGCTAAATAGCAGAGGTTTTTTTAAGTTCACCAAAAGTCAACTTTACATTTTTTTTACCTAAGTTTTTTTAAAACAGTTTGTTACTACAGTACAAACTGTTTTTATAAACTCTGCACACACAAATGCAGACTCTACTTATCTACATGTGTCTTATATTCCCACAAGACAAAGGGAGGAGTTTGAAGACAGGTTGTTTCATAGTTGCTATTGGCTTTTGCTGTTTAAGGCCTTAAAAAAAAAGGAAGAATATTTTATACCCAAATTTCCACATTAATTTCATTATCATTGATAAAATTTCCCATTGCTTTAATCCCCAGATGGCACTGTCCAATACAAATATAATTGCAATGAGTATGATGCAGATTTGAGCCCAGTTTGTGTTTTGAATTTATGTAGAATAATTCTTGCACTATACCTTATTCCCACTCCCTGAACGTCTCAGGCACTCTGCTGGTAACCACCTTCTGCACCTGAAGAAGCTCAACAAAGAGAAAATGAGGAACAGGTTGATAGCAGACAAATCCTTTTGAGTTTTTAAGCATTCATTAGGACTACAGAATTGGGCTTTGAGGTACTCTGAAAACATGAATCCTGATAGAAAGAAAACATACTGGAGAGTTCTGTTTGTTTCACATTCTGGAGATGTTTCAGACTCCTATGAAAAAGAAATCAGCATGAATGTCTCCTTTTCTCATTTGTTAAACCAGTCTACAGGCTTTGTGAAAAGTAAAAATAAGTAAAAGGTTTTGGAAATGGTTTTATTTTAGCAGCTACTTTTTCTCTTTTTCTTCTTGCAAATAATAAGAACACCTTTTTTTTTTTTTTTGTGGAATATATAGCAGAATATTTATCTTTCAAGAATTATAAAACCTAATTTATGAAATAGTTAAGCTCCTAATTGAGTGAAGGGGAAGAAACCAGGAAAAAAGCTGCCCTCTTGTGGCTGTTGGCTGAAGGAAAGTTGATAAAGTTCGTAACATTTCTGTGCAGACAGCAGAGAATGAACATGCTTTTGTGTTCCTGGTTACTAAGGCTCTCAAACAGGGTTACACGAGGTCATGCCATGGACACAGGCTGAGGAGACAGTCACCATCTGCACAGTATCATTGTAAATGATCAGTTGATGCATTCCTTGGCAATGTATTTTAAACCACTGTTCAGAAATTCCCAGAGCAAATAAATAAGTACAGCTTTACTAGGAGACATCAGTTTCTCAGTGTCTGCATTAATGACACCTCTTTGAGTGACTGTTTTGATCAGGACTGCATTTGCTTTTAACAAGGTATTGGAAATATCCCAAAAATATAGGAATTTCTGCCAACCTCACAGAAATTGTCTAAAGTTTTCATAGGAAAAATTTCTTTCCATGTTTTGAAGATGTGATGATTATAATGGTGGTGAACATGATGATATTATTTTTCCTGCAGAAAGGACACTGACAATTGGAGGGAAGAAGTATTCAACAGGTTCTTTTAAAGATGAATTTGAAAAGTGGGGTGGTTTTGCTCCATTTTTTTTCCTTTGTAGCTAATTTGAAGCTCTCCTAAGACAAAATTCCACACCCAGTTCCTGGAGCAACTCTTCAAATTTCCTTTAAAACTGAGTGGCTCATGAAAGAACAGAAGTTCATCATCGGATATCTGTGGTTTTGTTTTCTCATTGGACAATAATACAAGCATGAATTAAATGAGCAAATAGATCTTTCACAAATAACTAGAATTAGCAAGAGAATTCAGCTGGTTTTTTTTTTTACTTTCCATTCCCTTCCTTTTGTGCTTGATCACAAGTCTGAACTCTGTCCAGACACTGTAATGCCAAACTGGCACATTTCAGGCAAAACTATTTTCATGTGAACTAAATTGTCAACAGAAAGACATGGAGTTTTGGTAAAGACTGCAGGAGAAAAATGAGGCAGCAGCACATGCTGCCAGACTGCTGTAGGTGTTTATGCTGAGCACTCTTATTCCTTCTGTAAGCAGTGACAAATGCCTGCAGAGTGATGCAATGCAACGTTGCTTAAATCTCTGAAAGAGAGAGATTGTTTTCCAAATGTTGGGCTAAGTTGTACCTAGTAAGTCTCTTTCAGTTGAACAACTATTCATTTGGTGACTTTGAGGTCCTTCATGAGAATATCCTGTAACTCATGTTCAATTCTGAAAGTTTTCAAGGAGACCTTCCATTCTTTACTGACAAGATGAAGAAATAAGGTGCTGATGTACAAACCTGGATGTCCTTGAAGTGTTTGTTCCCAGTCATCCACCCCTACCTTTGCTTCTAGCAGCAGACACAAAAGTGTCAAACATCATAAATAAAGGCATCAAAGTGCAAAACTGGTTTACTTGCATCTACTGGAAGACCAACAGGAGCAATGAAGGATCCGCAAGTGGGGAAGCCTTTCTAAGGATGGGGATGGAACAATTCACTGGACACAGATCCAACCAAGTGCCTGTATTTGTGACTCAGCCACCAAATTTGCTTCCTTGGGGAGCCTTGCATTACTAAACTCCTACAGTTACTCTGCAAGCATGTTGGCAGACTGGGTTCCACGCTTGCAATAAAGTCAAATTCAGACACAACACTGACCAAGAGTCCTCTGCTCACTTCCCTCTCATCAGTTTGGGAAGAGGAGAATCTGTTTTATTCCAGTGTTGGCAATCATAACACAACACCTGCACAGTAGCACACACCGATTTTATGTCCCACCTCAACAAGCCCTAAAGCCAGGGCAGGGATCTGCTCCTTTCATTATAATATAACTTGGGCAGATTCTTAGCATTGCACTTGTAATCTGATTTATTCACGGTGGTATTTCTTCTTAAACAGATTTTTGTCTTGGTTTGTTTGTTTGTTTGTTTGTTTCTTTCTTTCTTTCTTTCTTTCTTTCTTTCGTTCTTTCTTTCTTTCTTTCTCATTTTAGAATGAAGGTATGCAGGTCATCCCATGGAATCAAGCATCTGTATTGCATCCTGATTCCACACACGCAATGCTTGAGGAATATAATACCTTAAACACTGACTGTGCCTGAAAACCCTTGTGGATGAGGGTCTCTGTAAGCCCTTTAGTTTTATATTTTACCTGATCATCCCAAGTTCTACCTAACTGTAAAGCATTGAGAACAAGAAGCAGTCAAAGCAGAAAGAGAAGGTCAAGGCTCCTTCAGTTCTACTAGTTTGTGACATTGCGTGAGGAGAAATCTTATTGGGTGTGAGAATGTATGAAGGGAGGCATTTCTAGCCCCTGCAGCTCCCAAATAAGAGCTAGAGATAATCTGTCTCCATTTAGGTGATGTTTCAAAAAAANACTCCCAAATAAGAGCAGATTTCAGTTTATTCATGCTAGAGATAATCTGTCTTCATTTAGGTGATGTTTCAAAAAAAGGGCAACTTTTATGAAAAGTGCAGAAAAAAAAATCTAAGATATGAAAAAATATCCCTTAAAAATTTAGGTAAAAGTATAATATCCATCTTTCTCTTTTTGCTAAATTCCTGGCTAATTATCCAAACTCAGTCATAAAGGATCTGATCCTGAAACACTGAGCATGTTTAAACTCCTTTGGGGCTCACAATGTTTGACTTTGCACAACACATCACAGGGTTAGGTACAAATTAAGCAATGTCACATCCCATGTAGCCATTATTTAGTCCCCATCATCTCCCAGTACTTCAACTCTCTCATGGAGCACTTACAGTTTCAAAGGACTTTAGTTCAAGCTTTGGCACTGTCAGGGTTTAGGACATTCACCAATTTTAGGCCTTATTCTCTTCAACCTCTTCATAAATGATTTGGAGGAAGGACTGGTAGAGATACTAAACAACTTTGCAGATCACACAAAACTGGCAGGAGCCTTTGACTCTCTCAAGGCCAGGGAGGCCCTGCAGAGAGACCTTGACAAATTAAAGGACTTGACAATCACCAACTGTATGAAGTTCGACAAGGGGAAGTGTTGGATTCTGCACTTGAGATGGGGCACCCTGGATGTACGGACAGGGGGGTCCTGGTGGATGGCAAGTTGAATATGAGTCAGCAGTGCCCTGGCAGCCAGGAAGGCTGTCTGTGTCCTGGGGGGCCTCAGGCCCAGCATTGAAAGCTGGGCAAGGGAGGCAATTGTCCTGCTCTGTTCTTTGCTGGTGTGGCCTCACCTTGGGTATTGTGGCAGGTTTGGTCAAAAAACATTGTGCTATTAGAGGGTGTCCAAAGGAGGGCAACAAAGATGGTGGAGGGCCTTGAGGGGAAGCTGTGTGAGGAGTGGCTGAGATCATTTGGTCTGTTCAGCCTGGAGAAGAAGAGACTGAGGGGAGACCTCATTGCAGGTACGACTTCCTCAGGAGGGGAAGAGGAGAGGCAGGCACTGATCTCCTCTCTGTGGTCACCAGTGACAGAACCTGAGGGAATGGCCAGAGGCTGTGTCAGGGGAGGTCTAGGTTGGATATTAGAAAAAGGTTCTTGCCCTTTTATTAGAAAAAGGTTCACCCCCAGAACTGGGCACTGGAACAGTATCACCAGGGCAGTGGTCACAACACCAAGCCTGACAGAGCTCCAGAAGCACTTGGATGATGCTCTCATACACATGGAGTCACTCTTGGGGTTGGTCCTATGCAGGGCTAAGAGTTGGACTCAATGATCCGTGTGGGCCCCTTCCAACTGAGCATATTCTGTGATTTTGTGATTCTGCAGTTTAATGTTCATACTGAAACACCCCAGATCACAGATGGCTCCTCTCCACCCTGCCTCCCCCAGTGGCAGGATGGAGAGGAGAACTGGAAGCATAAAAAGATGCCCATCAGAATGGATTGAGATAAGAACAATTTACTGGAAGCAGCAGAGATATAAGAAAAGAAAACGTAACAACAACCACACTAATAACAGAGTGCACAAGACAAGCGAATGATTCACAAGCGATTGCTCACCATGTGAAACCATCACCACCTGACCACACACCCCCCTCACCCTGGCCAAACCAGAAAAAAATACCATCCCTGTTCCATCCCCCTCGTGCATGGCATGAAGTGGTACCCAAAAATCCCGGGGTCCTGGCCACACTCCTCTTGGTTGCTGCCAAAATTCACCCTGTCCTGACTGGAATCAGGACAGGCGCACAGTGCATTTGGGATCTGGCCCAAACATGGTGAGAAGGATAAAAAATTTGCCTACAGATCACATCTGGGATATGAATTCAGTCTCTGTAAAATAAATAGTATGTCAAGAAAAGAGTTTGTTGCATTTCCACTTATGTCCAGGATAGGAAAGAAAAAAAAAAGAAAATCAACCTTTGAGAGCTCAGGGTTTTATGTATTTTATGAGTCAGACAAGAAATTAATTTTCATGAAAAATTAACTGAAGCTCATTTGCCAGCTTTGTATAAATTATACTTCTATATTTCTACTTCCAATGAAACTGGTGGTTGAACTAATTGGTTTAAGGTATTATCCTACTGTCCCTAAATGGCAACGACTGCTGTATTGATTTATGGGCTTCAGCACCAAGCAGGGGAGGGTAAGAATAAAATCAGCTCTGAGCTGTGTCCAGGGAACTCGACTTCCCCTCAACAGTGACTGTAGAAATAATAACCCCCCTCCCTCTCATTTTAATAAAACATGAATACTATTACAAGAAGTGATTCCATGTATTTTCTTATCTCAGAACACAGGATATCTAGTTCTGTTTATCCTTAGCCTGAACAAATCTTTGTGAATGCCCGAAAGTCACTTTTTTCAAGTGAAAATATGTACTTGTGGTTAACAGAAGACAGAAATCCAAGCAATGCTTCTATAGATAGAAACGTTCTTTCTGCCTCTAAAAGATAGCTTTGTCCAAAACACACCCTATTTATTATTTATTCTTGGATATTTTTGTTTCCTACCCAATTTAGGGAAAACCTTACCTCTAAGTGATCACTTTTCAAGCAAAATAGTGTTAAATGGAACCACATGCCTTAGTGATTTACAGCATACATTATGTGGGCTCATGTTCACTGTCCTCAATAAATAACTATTTTGATTGTATTAGAAGATAGTCTCCCTTAAAGTCTAAATATTAAATTTGTTATAGCCTCCTCAGTGAGAACAGATTGTTGTTAGTAGCTTGGGATAATATACTACTGGCCAAGTCAGTACAAAATTTGTCTGGAATATAGGAGTTTCAACACTGTCAGAAGGGTGAAAACAGTAAATTGTTATAGTAGGTTTGTTTACATGCTTCCTCTGTTCTGTCTAAATCCTTTCCCAAAATACCTGCAACAGGTTTGAAGGAAAGGGGCTTTTAACTTGAAGATCACCCCATCATTTCTGATGCAGACAGGCATATATGTGGAAGCTGTGGATTTTGAGAGCTCTAGAGGGAAACTTCAAAGGTTTAAGTTTGGGTTTCCCTGTACAAGAAACATAGCTTAGCCAAAAGAGGTTATTAAGGCATCTGAATCCCAGCAAATGGAAGGCAAATCCCAAAAGCTTAGAGAAATCCCTGCATCATCATATTTTGAGTATCTTGACAATCCACAGCAAGCTGCATTTTGAATTAGAAATGTATTTTGTGGGGAGTTGCTGGGAAAACACCAGTACTATTTCAATAGAACTTTTTATAGGAGCCCAACTCACTTTTCCCACAAGGCCTGGTGCAGATTTATAGCAGATGGACCCCTCACCCCACTGCCATCATTCTGATCCATATGATGAAGTGGGTCCTTCTTGCATACTACTCCCATTTACACCATAACTGCAACCAGATCTGACTGTACTACAGCACCTGTGGCCTTTAGACTACCACTTTCCAACCAAAGGGGGCATCATTCATTACTAATATATACTTTACACTAAATAAAATGATGGATATTGTGATGATTGGGTCTCTCCACAGGTAGCTCATTTGAATAGTGTATGGATTGCAGACTTTACTCAACAAAAACATGCACACTCAAATTTGCGGATAAACTCATTGCAAAAAACCTAGGGTTTGAATTATAGCTGCTCCTTATGCAGTCAACAGAGGTTGATGCCAATTTCCCTCTATGATGATGCATCCCATCATTTTAAAAAATAATTAAAAATACTTCAGACAAGGAATACAACTTGTTCTTTAGCGCTTTATGTATCTCTCCTTTGACTGCAGAGGGAGCCTACATGTCTGCTTCTAAATATCTAACGTTAAGTGAGTGAAACCCACCCTGAAGTAGTAGAGCTGAAGCCAACATAATTACACACAAAGTGTTTTCAGGATCAAGTCCAGAGGTTATTGAGGACTCTCTTATGAAAGGTGCTATTCATCTCAGCATTACAACCTGGAAACAGAGTTGCCACATGTTGGTGTTCCTTGTTGAATGAAATTACCATCAGCATCTGACAGAAAGATATTTTGTTCAAACTAAACAGACAGATTTTTAATTAATTTTGTTTATTTCTACTCTAAGTATAAATCATTCATTCGACTTTATACTAGATTTTATTCAGTTTACATCAGCAGCATTTCTAGATGTGGCTATGCCTGGCTGCCATTCAGTCTTAAGGGCTAGGGCTTAAAAAATTCAAAAAACAACAAAAAAGAAAAACAATCTAAAGAGTTTACCATCATTGAAAACATATGCATCTATATAAAATGCTTATATATTCAGTGGGTCTATCAGCTGAGAATACTGTAACTTGAACCCAAATGGGAAGCATCACAATTCATTCAAGAGCCAGCATTTGATACTGTGGGTTGGGGAGGCAGCTTCTGTCCCAGCAAACTGCAGATAGGAAGTACAATGCACTGTGAAGGTCAGTCTGGTTTGCTGGTTTTTTAACATTTTCTCTTTCAAATTTTCTCCTTTCATTAAATGAAGACTTTGGTCATTGATTGCAATGAAAGCTGAACCTGAGGGCATAGAAAGAAGCTGCAGTTTAGTCACTACACTCACAAAGTGCTATTGAAAACAGAAGTCCACACCAAGTGTATTTACATGTGGAAAGCTGCTTTAGCCAACAAGTCAAAGGTGCTTTCATGTCACAAAGAAACTTAAGTAAAAGTACTAAAGTAATGAAACAGTGCTTTATATTAAAAAGGAATGCTGCAATTTCTACAAATCAGGTACTTCTCAACGGTTTTGTTCAGAGTAGAAAAAATATTATGAGTTTCATGTTTTCACAGTTATATATTGATTAAATTGGAAGTAGGAAATAAAAGGAAGTTAGGCTTAACTAATATCTTTTCTCATTGATACTAATGGACGTATTTCCATAATTTATTATTGTTTATTAACTATTGCAGTCTAAGCTACTGAACAGCTACACATGAGGGTCAGTTAGACAAGAAGACTTAATTTATGCAGAAAAAGACTTTAAGGCCAAAACTGTGATTCGATCACTTAACTCTGACTTGACTCAGGAATTTCAGTGGATGATCTCTGAGCTCAACCTTCAACCTCAGGCTGAGCTAGAACAGATACATACAAAAAAAAATGCCAGTCCTGGGCTAAGTAACTGGAAAGAATATAAATAACCAAGTAACTAGAAAGAAGATAAATCCTTGGAAGAATTGTTCCAATAGCTAATAGCCGAGATCATTATCAAGATAACTGATTTCTAAGTGATGTTAGAACAAATCCCATTGTAATAGTATGTTTCATCATCCTGATTTTTGGAAGGCAAAGATACAACAGCAAATTATTTTGGCATGTAAGGCCTAGGAATACATGAGACTCTGTAGACCATTTACCTGACGTAAATGTATTGTCGGCAAAACTGAAAAACAGAGCAGATCCAGATGTATGTTAGGGACCCCCAGGTTATGTCTAAACAGGCTAAAAATACCTGATAACTTTAGAGTATACTTGGGAGTATTTACATCTATCCTGCATTTGGGTTTCAATAGGGATCAAAGAAACACGCTTTTGTTTTTGAAGCTCCTTGTTGAGAAATACCCAAACCCCATGATTAAAAATCAGTGTTTCAATAGAAAATAATAAAACACAAATAAACTAGAATGAGGGAAACAAATGAAGTGATTGGTCACAACAGAAGCATCTGCAAGGTCATAAAGAGCTTAAATATATAACTAAGCTGTGACTTACGTGACCAAGGGACAGAGACTGGCCCAGCTTTCTCCATTCTTCCAAGATGTATATTGTAACAGTGAGGACTGCTGCCAGAGTCACTCTACCTTAGAGCAAATCTTTTCTAGAGGAGACCAAAAATAAGATAAAGGAGGAATATTCTCATTAAATAAGCATTTTAAAAAAACACTGATGAAAGTGCACTTTTGTTTCCTCACTTCCTATCTTTCAGCTTGTGACCTCTTCTGTTCCTCTCTTTGGGATATTCCTTGGTCATGCAGAAAGCTCAACCATGCAAGTAAAAGCCAAAAATAAGGCATTAATTATGATCCAGTCACCTGAGACTACCAATTAGTTCAAGAAGGGAAACAGGCACCTCCAAAGAATACATGATCCTGCTCTAGAAAGGTCAGATGACTTCTTCTTTGGAGAAGCCCCCCAAAGGCAATGCATGGTGACTAGTTCATTGTCTGAACTTTAATCTTCAGATATGTCAAGTCAGGTGAGGTGCCTCTCACCCATAACTAACCCACAGGGGACATTTGTATGTATACTGCCTTTCTTCTTATAACTTTTGATGATGAGTTATTAGTTTCTGATTAAAATCAGGTGTAGCCAAGGAAAAGAATGAATTTTCCTGTGTATTTGTGTAACATCTGATAAATAGATCTAACTCTTCCTTATCTTTCTAAGTCTTTAGTTATGGTATCAATAATTATGTTTCACATATACATAAAAGAAAGCAGACTGATCTGGCAACTACTCTGCAGAACACAGAGGAAATTTTCACCTGCGTATCTTACTGGCAAGAGAAAGATTAAAAGCAGTGTGTGCCTTTGTTGATTAACGTTGGGTTTAATTCTTTCATTTACATAAATTAGGGAAAATTTTTTATTTAAATTGTACACTGATATATAACTCTAAGGATCAATGAGGATTTATATTCACACAGTTGAATTATTAGGTGCATAAGTTGTTTTCTTTTGAATACATTTCTATAATTTAAATTAAGAAGGCTGTCAGTCTGAGTTATCAAAATCTTTCTTCTGGCTTTAGTCAGAATGAAATCCCAGTCTTCTGACATCGATGGTAAAAGGTTCCTCTGAAATTCAAAAACCAGAATGCAAGAGCATGGCTCTGAATATTATCAGTATGAAATAGCAATAAAGATACCCACTTACCACAAAACTTTCATAAACCATAGGTTCATACCTTTACTGTCAATGAAAAACCCAGTGTAAAAACATGTCTAAAATCTTAGATAGTTTGACTGAAAAAAGAGGGATTGTTCTGCCTCAGGAATATTCACAAGCCTTTAGTTTTTGGACCAGAACTAAATGCCCAGGTTGGTCCCCATGTTATTTGCTTTTATTTTCTATGGAATGAATTTTAATACAGTTTTCTTGGCCTGCAAATTCTGTTTGGAACTTCAGATCTTTGATATTTTTATTCATCCTTTACACATAACATCATTCATCTGCCTGGTTTTATAAGATGTTGGCTGTCTGAAAGCACAAAAGCTGTTTCTTTTGGCAACATTGTTCAGGATCTCAGTTTCAAAAGAGCACCATAGTTAAGGAATATGCACTTTGTGTACATGTAATGTAGTATTTTACTGTTCTAAAAAATCCAGCAAATTTATATTGCAGGTGCAAGTTGTCAAAACTTGTGGTTCTTTCAATGTGGCCCAGAGACATAACTGTATCTATATTTTTATGAAACACCAATTGCATGTTCTAATTGTAAATTACATGCATACTGTTCATTTGATGACCTTTTCTTTGTGTTTATTGACTCTAGAATTAAACTATAAAGGAAAACAGGCTTGGCAAGGATATAGGTGGTTTTTGGAGTTATCCAAAGCCACTTACTCCTGGTTTTTGAGGTGCTTGTGGAGGAAATTGGTTCTGTGCTCATGGCTTTATGGAATATCTTTAGATGCCAATGCAGTCATACATTCTTCATTTTCCAAAAGAGTTAGCCTGGAGTTTATTGAAAATAATCCAAGCCTAGTTCTGTGATACCACACCACTGACAGGGCAAAATGCAAACCATGTATCAAACTGGTATTTTTGTAATGGACAATGCCCATTAGTTCCACTCCTTTCATGTGTGTCCATCAGAATTAAGTTCTGTGCATCAAGAGAAGCAGCTCATGTACATCAGGTTTATTTCTGGGATAGAAGAATGAGAGGGTTTGCAAACCCTACATTAAAAAAGAATTAGCAGAAGTCATTATAATCAGTTTTCAATACAAAACTAACATGCACAAAAATAAAAAAGGAATATCCCTCTGGGAACAGAATTCTATGTTTTGCTTTCATCTAAAGACAGTCAGGAGATCCAAATTTTCGTCCTAATCCACAAAAAACATCAGAAAACCAGAAACAATTGCAGAGATGCAATCTGTAGCACTCTGTAGTTTTTCAATCTAGGACATGTTTCTTCTTGATTTCTTTTCCTAATGAGCTACCTCACACCAGAGGCTGCAATGGGTCAAGTGACAAATAGCACAAAGGTGAGGAAGAGGGACGTGTTGGAGAACACATCATGCAAAAAGGAGGTGAACTGAGAATGCAGTAACGACTCAGCCAAATTTAGAAGGACTAACTGAAGAGAACAGCTGTGGAAAGGAGTGTGTGTACCAAGCAGCTGGACAGAGATGAAGGTGGGAATTTCTGCCTGCAAACACTGCACTATGAGCTCCCCTCAAGGCTGCTGTGAAAAGTTGTCTCATGTGAAGACCTCTACATAGCCCTCATTCACCACAGCTACTGATGTAGAGGGGTAAGGGCCCTCAAGATTTTGGTTTTTTTAAGCAGGAAGCACCATAGCCCCAGCATGTCACTGTCATTCCTGTGCAATCCAAAGGAGAACATGGACAAGTTAGAAGTATGCAGAGTAATTAAGGCAAGATAGGAAACGCCAGGGAAAATTCTCAGAACAAGCCAAATTTCACTACTCCCCTGCAAAACAAGGGAGGTTAAGACTCCTGGTGGGCTGAATCTCAGATCCCATGAATCACGGGATGGATGCTTCAAGTGCTAATCTCAACTTTTAGGGAATGACTCCTAAAGTTTTGAATAGTCACATCTTCAGGTTAGGAGAAACAACAGCTGATGACTCTCAGGATCAGCCACTTAATTAAATATAGAAAGTCCACTCAATTATAGTCATTCAACCCCAATGACCTCAAATTTTTAGTTTCACAGTATTCCTTTAAAGTGCAGCATCCTGTCCATGAACACTCAAGAAGAAAAATGTGACAGAATTTACAACTGTCATATTACATATGTTCTCCAAAGACCAGATAATCTTCTGGCAGACATAAACTCACCAATCTGTGAGAGAAACTGTAGTATAAAAACCTCCTGTATTTTTCTTAACTGATACCCCACAATGGTACTAACATTTTTCACTCATGGTGTGATATATATTTTGAAAGATTACGTGTGAAAGTAGACTTAAGGTTCAGTTCTACCATTTTTCAGTGAGGACAACATTCAAAAGTGGTACATATTTTTCTAAGCAGAGTTGCCCTTCTAGTAGATTATTTTACATGTGTCCTTTAGAGGAATCCTTACACCTTCCTCCAAAACCTGACAAAAAAGTGGCATTTGCTGGAGCCAGTATGAGGAAAGGAAAAGATTTGTTATTGCTTTGAATGGTTGTGCTCTTTTTTTCATTTCTGGAACCAGAAAGAGGGATTTTACCTAGATGCTTTAGATTCTCAGATTTGATTAAAACAAACATACTTTTTTGTTTTAAAAAAAAAGGAAAACATTTTACATTTTCAACTCTTTTTTCATGTCAAGCCTTGCTGCTGAAATAAACAATAGACTTCTGAGAGGGGATCTTTTGTTGTATTTTTTTTTTTGTCCTGGTGTCTCTGCTGATTTCTCTATGTCTGTGTTTCATTATGTCACTTTGCCCCTTCCTTGACCTTTGAATTGTGTTATTTTCAGTATCTGGTATATACAAGCAAAATATCCCAAAACAAATATCTAGTGTAACTTAGTGAAGAGTGAATTGTGAGTCATTGAAATTAATAATAACTGTATAATTTGTTGGTTGCAGGAGTTTTGGTTTTTTTACTAGGGACTCAAGCCTTTGTTCTTGCCTTTTCATTTTGAATAGAGCACTTTTTTTTGTCTCTATATGTTACACACTAAATTTGCAGCTCAGTTCAATAGCAGATCCTTGGCTGATGCAGCTTGTTGCAGCAGCACTGACCTGGGTGAAGCTGTGCTGAAGCATTGCAATGGACTGAAAATATGAACTCTGTTGTGTCTTGCACAATATCCTACCACTTACGCCAAGTAATACAGCCTGTTTTCTCAAAAAAGAACAAGTGGTGAAATAATTTATTAAAATAAAATTGGCAATTACCCATTTTCCATTGCAGGAGTGGGTTCGACCTAAACTATACTAAACATGTTAGTCTTCTCCGTATAGTAGCCATAACTTCAGAAAAATCAATTCAATACAGAATGGCTAATTTGTGCTATGTGTAAGCAGACCCCACGTGATATGTGAAGTGAAAGCAGTAAAATACCTTAAAATGTCAACATTTTGTAGTGAGCAGGGTTTTGGTTGGGGTTAGTTTGGGGTTTGTTTTCAGAAAAAATTAAAACACGAACTTCAAAAGCCTTTTTACTTTGACAAACATAAATTTCCTCAGTTTGAGTTTTGCTTTTGGCTTTTAATCCTGATTATGAAATTGGAATTCTACACAGATCCTCTTCAAGCTATGAGCAGAGACAATCAATCGTGAAATATCAGCAGTGTTCACAACATATTACTTGTTCAGATAAAACCATTTCTTAAGTGTTCAGAGCCATCATGATTTTTTTTTTTCCATACCAGTTTGATCCTATCTTTGCTTTATTTTCCTTCCATTTGTCAGGCAAACCCATACCACCAGCTCAGTTTTGCTTTTTGTCATTTTATTTTTCTACAACCGTATCTGTGTAAGACTCAGAATTTCTGCTGTACTTTGTAACATAAAAAGAGACCAATAATGAGCATAAAAGTCTATGTAGCACACAAAAGTTTTCTTAAATCCTTCTTGATACTTAACCCACTGTCTTGATTAATAATAAATTCGCATATAACAAGCAAAACCAGAAGGAAGATTAAATTAAATATAGCCTGAGGATCCTCATTTTGTTTAGACCATGGGAAAAAGAAAAAAAGCTGTCAAAGTCTGAAAGTTGACTTTTGAATGAGGTCCCCACTGCCTGAACCCCAATTTTTGTTCCAGTCATGGGTAGCAGCAGTAGGTTTTCATCTGTGGACTCAGAAACTGCGAGAGGGAAAGACATTCCTACACACCGTGCACATTGTGGTCATCACGAACAGGTGTCATCAGCTGCCACTGCTTCTCTGCTGACCTGCTGAAGTAAAGAAATTGCACCAAGTACTTTTCACAGATATATATTTTTCCATTCCGCTGTCTGTCTCCATTATTTAAAGGGTGAAAGGAAAGCTGCATATATTTATCCTGCTGTGCATTAGCAAAATGCAGAAATTCAAGTAAAGTAGAGACTTGCTGAGAATAACTGAAAAGTTGTGCCTTTCATTCCAAATAAAATAACGTGTAAAACTATACAAAACAAATTAAATTATAAATGGATGGTTTGTCATTTTTTCGGCCAGTGGGGGATCTTTTCTTTATAGCAAAAGATGGAGTTAAAAAGGTTTCTTGAATATCTCAACGTATACATTTTGAAATGTTCTAAATAGCCTTCCCCAGTGCCCCACTAATTTTAAGGTTGTCTTACCCTTTAAGTGACCTGATTGTAGTCACTTGTGCAGCCAACTAATTCCCTGGCTTGTTCATTAAGATTATTATTGAAAACCTTAAAAATTCATTATGTGTGAGCACAATGAGAACAGGACAAGGTTTTGGCTCGCTGCTAATAAAAGATAAGTTTATGTTTTACCTTGAAAGGGAAAAAAGAAAATACTTTCTATTTCTCAATATAAGCCTATAAGAAGGATGATTCTTAAATAACTTTAATGTATGCACATAAAAGACACCTAATTCCTCCATATGGAAAGAAATCTGTGAAGGGATTTTACTCTGGGGCATGAGTTGTTGAGTATATCAACTGAATTTAAATAAACCATAAGAAAATTATGGGATAAAAGACAAAGCAAGCTATTCAAACTTTGGGAAATTGAGCAAATCAGGCAGGAAGTTTTGTATATACAAAACTATAAAAGATATAGTTTAAATCACTATAATTACAGGAGTTGATGCCCTGTGGAATAAACTTCTTCAGGAAGTTTGTTTTTATGACCTCAACCTGAGAGAAGATAAGTTTTTAAGTTTCAAGAGAGAGCTGAAAGAGGTGGAAAATCCATGGTAGAAGACCAGTCTACCATAGTAAGGGTAGCTATATACCTGCCTATATATAAGTATAGCTGGGAGGGTAACTATGCACTAAATGTGTTAAAGAGTGTTGCTGGCCCTGAACAGAATATTGAGCAGCCTTGAATACTGTTTCCACATTCTTTTCATTTTCATTATTAATTTTTACATGATTACATATGTGCTAATTACAAAATTCTGTGAAATGCCAAAACTAATAAGCAAGATGAAAAGTCATAGCAGTTTAAGAAGGGCATTTTTTTAATACAATGATAAATGAAATGTTCATTTCTCTAGATCAAAGCATCTCTTGTTGAAAGCAGTGTAACTTTGTATTTAAATATATCGCTGTTGTTAAAACAGCCTTTTTCAGATGAAAACTTGCTGACAACATTTTTATAACCATGATGAACATCTCTCACATGCAAATCATCTCCATCATTGTTTCCTGTCAAGAAGGAGAATAAAATGCCCTGTGCAATGTTTGGATTGATTTTACTTATTCTGTTTGTTGAACAGGTAAGTACAATTTTTTTCATTTTCAGGACAAGCAAAGTTTGTGGTGTAATCAGTTTTGCACTTGATAACAGCAAGGGCTGAGTTGTCCCTGGATGAGTAACAGATTTAGGATTGGAGCATTTCTCTGAGGAAAAGGAAAAGGTTTGAGAGGGGTTTGAGGATAATGGGAATATCTCTTGAAAAATACCAAGAAAGAGGACAAAGCTGCCTGCTAACTTTGTCCCTTCTAAATTCAAAGTGTAGTTTCTGGATTTCAGGAAACATTCTGATTTTTTGAAAAAAAGAGAAAATATTATTAGAAAGACCTTAAGTTTTGTTAAAAATAATCTTAGAAAAATTTTTGCTGTATTTCCAGTTGACAGAAGGTTTTGAAAAGAAATCTTTTAGTTTGATTTAGGCACATAACAGATTTTCTTTAAGAAAAACCTTGAGCACACATCTCCCCATGATTTAATTAACCTTATAGATAATTATAACAAGCACATGAACAGGTTGTACAGAAAATTACATTCCACTTGCTGTTCAAATGAATAGTTATGTATTTCGTACAAAATCAGTTTTACTCTCAGAGGAATGGAATGTACAACCTAGAAAATATCCAGTGTATGGGAAGGTATCAACACTACATTTATTGATCTGTTTTAGAGTTAGACATGCAGGTGGACTAGGCAAGACAACAGGATGAAGTCATTCTGGAGGGTGAAGTCATGAGTTTAGCACCTTGCTCCTGGACATCCTCAAAATAGACATTTCCTGACACAGAAATGAAAATGTCTTGGACTGCTCCTAAACTGACCTGGAGCTCTGCACCATGGAAGACCCTGCAGTGTTTCAAAATGAAGACCCTGAACAGTTCACCATAGATGACAGGCAGCCTGTGCCTCAGTTATCTTTTCCCAGTAAATAAGATTTGGGAGATGTCTGGGGGGTGCTTAAATCCCACTCTCATGTGGAGTTAGGACAGGCTAAGATTTACAATCAGATCAGGAACCTTCTGCTCTGGAGTTTCTCAGTTGAGATGTCACATGGGGAGTTATGTAGAATAATCAAGAAAGATGGCATGTGGGAGACTAACGTCCATCTTTTTATTCCCTGCTGAGAAAAAGGATCTGCCCCGAAGGGCATTTCAGAGCTAAAGCCTAATGCAGCCACTTGGATTCGACCTGTAGGAGTTACTTTCTGTCAATAAATAACAGAAAAAGAAGCATGATGTTAAAGTTCTCTGACTGACACCTTAATCTGTTAAACTAGGCACTTCAGGTACTCATATGTGGGATTTTGATGAGTGTTAGTGGCACCTAAATTATGTCTTGGCATCCCTAGTGCAGCATTCAGATGCTGAAAGTGTTTCTGAGATCACCTGTCATCTCTTTGTAGCTGTGAATACTAACCTTAGGCACTACTTTTTTTTCAAATAACATAGGGACTTTCCTGGCACAGTTTTTTTCAATCTGAGTACTTACTTCCTTATAATTATTTAATGATAAAATGACCTGCTCTCGGAATTTTTGTTTAAAGTTTTTAAGTTTTA
This sequence comes from Pachyramphus minor, assembly GCA_013397135.1. Taxonomy (NCBI): domain Eukaryota; kingdom Metazoa; phylum Chordata; class Aves; order Passeriformes; family Tyrannidae; genus Pachyramphus; species Pachyramphus minor. Next base: position 441,964 of record VYXB01002394.1, read on the forward strand.
ATGTTTCATATGATTAGAAAGAAAACTTGGAAAAAGTAGAGGAGAAATTATTAACGTCTGAAGTTAAGTCATATTTATCACACAGAAACTTTTCTATACAGCTGGATAGGGTCAAGACTGGGGCAGCTGTACTCAAGTTTAAGAAGAAGGGAATACTGCTTGTACAAGAATGTGTTCTCTTTTTACCAAGAGATCAGTTTGAAGCTCTACAAATGTGCTTTATTTCAAAAATGTTACATGTGGTTGCTTCATAGCTCCACACTCTCAAGATATTTTCTTTTGTTCCTTCCTTCTAAGCCAAAAGAACTATTATAGCACCGAGATTAAAGCATCAGATGAGGTGGTTCATAGTGGAGCACTGAACCCATAAGCTATTATAGTTCAGTGGTCAGAGCATGCTAGTTGTTCCAGAGACTTCAGAAGGCCTACTCCCTTTGACTCAAAACATGCAAGCAAGTTTGGGAAGAAAGACAGGAGGAAACTTTTTTAAATGACTAGGTTCCTCCACTGGCATCAGTGACAGTGACCATCTGTCCACTCTGGCTCTCAAGGTCATGTCCACCCAAACACCCCATATCCAGGCTGGCTTTGTTCTGCTTAATTCACAAGTTGGGTTAAACTGCCATATAAACTACCAGGGAGTCAGAATTTGAAGTCTGTTTTTGAATTTTTCCCTTCTTGAGTTCCATTCTTCATACCTTATCTGAACAGCAAGGCTCCTTGTGATTTAATACATTGAACACCATATGTAAATTAAAAAAATATTGCTTCACAGAACCTCAGAACAAAAGTCCTGGAACAGAATAAAGATCCATCTGTATCAGTATCTGATCTCCAGCAGTGACAATCACAGGAAAATAAGCAAGCAGGTGGTACTCTTATGCAAGACTTTCTTGAACAACCGAAGCCAAAGACCTCATTTGCAGCTAAAACGGCCTCCTCAAATGGCCTGAGGTAGTGTCTCCATGTGAGAAAATCTCTCACATAGTTAATTCTTTTCATGAATTGATCAGTTGTACTTTTTGATCTTATTGTCCACAACATTTCATGAGTTCCATTGTTTAATTGTATGTTAATAGTCACCTCCCTGTGATTCTCTGAGCATTCATCTTGCACAGTATTTGATGCCCATGTACCATAAAGCTCACGTACCTTGAGATCTTGTCAGCAGTCGCTCCCTGTTCACCTTTTCTCATACTACTTATGGTTTAGTTGTTTTTAAGTAACTGCATCAGTATGGAGAAAAAAAATTGGCTTTTTATGTTGTTCATAACACCTTATGGATATAAAGCATTCTTGCAGCCATTTTTAGGCAGATGGTTTCTCAGAGACTACAACTAAGTAAGCAGAGATCATGGATTAAGAACACAAACGAAGCAGATTTTTTTTGCAGACTGTTACATTAAGAAATGGACCTAGAATGTGCACTTTGTATATGGATTTAAGACAGAGATACTTTTAAATATTAAAAAAATCTCTTTTGCTTCATAATAAAGAAATACGCTAATAATAAAATATATTAATAAAGAAATACATTAGATTGCCATATTAGTAAAACCTTTTAGTGATGCTTATTTCTCTTAGTCAATGAAGTTTGGGCCAGATTCTTAATTCTTTTGGTATAGGACATATTTTTATCAGATCAAAACTCAGACAGTGGTTATTATTTTCAAGTATCTATTTTTAAGTCATCTAAATTTAATCCAGCAAGTGCCTGGACCTTGCATTTGTTCTTGTGGAGCTTGACAAAAATAATTTCAAGAGTCTAAACAACTATTTTTATGTTTTTAGGGGTATGGATAGTTACTCCTCTTTTTGACTTACCTATTAATACCTCCTATTATGTTCTAATCATCTAAACAAAACAGTCAAGGAACTGACAGTTTTACACCGGGGTTTGAAGGCAGAGTTTTAGCCTTAGCAAAGTGTTCATTTTAGGAGTTCCACAGAAAAGCTAATTTTCTCTATTTCTAGCACCGGATATGCAAAACTGTGAAGACAGGGGGTTTAAGTCTAGAAATGTAGATGCCTGTGAGAAATACAACTACTCTACTATATTATATTCTATCACATCCTCTGAAAATTTGTTTTTCCTTCTCACAATATGTTCTTACAATACATACATTGTATATACAGCTTTTCCATGCACGTCTATTAAACCTTCATAGAACAGGTTTGTTTATGGAGTGCTTTTGAATCTATGTTTACCTACAAAGCTTGTCAGTCTCTGTTCTAGCACAGCCTTAGCCTCAGGAGTAATAGCATTAGCTCTAATTATTACAAAACAAGTCCCTATCAATCTTATCAAGAAGTAATTAACAGCTTTGTCATGTAAAAAATGTCTGCTTCCATCAGATACAAGGAGAATGTAGATAAAGCTGTGAAAGGCAGAAGTCATGCTGCAGCATGGGAGCATTATTTAATTCAGTGAGGATGATTACTACAGCCTGAAAGTCTCCATGGAGAGGATTAAGTGTGTCCAAGCCCACTGCCTTTCCAGTTTCACACATCTACAAACAACTTTGCTGTGCAAAGGTAACCAGACCATTTGATGAAAGGAACATATTTTTGTTAACTTTTTTCATTAAAAACATTCAAATTCTATAAATGATGTTGTCTGGCAGTACTATAAAATGAACTGTCAAAGCAGAAATTAGAGAGCATGTTTTCACTTACTCAAACCAGTGTTTCTATTTAATGTTCTTAAATTGCTCCAAGAGTTGCTATCCCAGTGAACCATCGTGTTGGCACACTTGCATTTTCAGATGCTAAAAGAAGTATTGAAATAATGGGACACAATGCTCATTTGCTAGAATGTTCTTTTAAATTGTGTTGCCATCCTGGGAACAAGCTGTAATTGTTTTTTTTTTACATGCTTCCTCCTAACTTTACTAATCTTTCTCATTTGAACTGACATGTTTCATAGGCCTCTCTTCTAGGATAATCTTTTTTAATCTTTTTTTTTTT
>VYXB01002394.1:445094-492314 GCA_013397135.1 Pachyramphus minor
TTAATACTCTTGACTCAAAGCAGTTGTTTAGTCCAATGGTTTAGTTGTTTTGGTCTAGTAACTGCAGTGGTAGTGGATCAAGGGTTGGACTTGATGATCTCAGAGGTCCTTTCCAACCCATCTGATTCTAGGATTCTAGGATTCTATAAATGTAGGAATTTAGTGTTGTCTGAGGTGCCCAAGTACACATCTGCATGTGCTCTGCCTGCAGTGCCAACCTCAGCACATAGTTTCACAGGTAGGCCTATACATGTAGATGTCTAGATTAAGGTTTAGTCCATGAGCATAATCTCATTCTGGAAGCCAAAATAATTAGCTTTGCTTAGAGTTATCCAAAGTCTTCCAATTTGGAAACATAATTGCCTAATTATCCTAAATCCTTTAACATAGGATGTTAAGGGAGGATTTACTCAGGATTTATTCATCCTGAATAAACATCCTAACACTTGAGATAGCAAGTAAGCATCAAAAAGTGGTCACATTCTTTATCTATCACAAACTATTGACACTGAACCCTTGGCTACAGAAGGACAGAGTTTCATTTTTACCAGAAAGAACTGTATGAAATTCTCCACGCTCAAGAACATGCAATGGGAAACAAGAAGCCCAGATAATAGATTAGCTACTGGCTAGAATGGCTATGTAAATTGTTTTGTAACCATTCTCATGGCAGAATGGAATCTTTTCAAGTTTCACAATGATAGGGTGTTTTGCTAGCAGGAACACTACTGTTGCCAAAGTAGCCCAAGCAGTGTATTAACAAACAGATTGGAAACTGTGTGAAGAAAATTTGATCCCATTAACAAACACATATTGAACATTTCTAGGGAAAGCCAATGATGCTGCTTACATATTGCAGCATATGCACAGATCTGTCACAGGCAACCTGTGAGACATATTCACCTGAGGAAGAGCAGGGCTGTTATCAGGAACAAAAAACTCCCAGGGGTGAAAATGGCAGGGAGATGTTTGTTATGAATGAACTCTACTCAGCATCACTAAGTGCTTACACTTTGCCAGGCTGGACAATCTGGAAACAATTCTGAATGTACGTTCATGGAAGTGAGCGCTATGCCTGCCATGCTGACCCAGCTGGCAGGGGTTTTTGTGAGAGAAATACATAGCCTGCACCCCTGACACCATCCAAATACTACTGCCAAAACATCCACCTGCCTTTTCTCTGCTACACATCTCAAAATCAAGTCCGGGGTTTTATAGAATTTTCATTTCACCTCAATGTGCAGAAGATCCAAGGTTCCAGCTGTTTAGGCAACTCTGATGCAATTTCAGAGTGATGATGCTAGAGAAGAACAGACATTTTCTGACAAGTAAATATACTCACAGAGCAAATGGAAGAGGAGGTTATAAATAAAGTCATGAAAGTGTTATAACTAAAGTGTCTGTGACTATACACTAAAGCTTAAACAAACTATTTCTCAGAGAGGTTACTGTCATAAAGGAACTTATGTTCTTTGCTAGTTACTTTTGAAGCTAGTAGTTGTCCTTTAGGCTCTTTATCATATCTGCACATCAGATTTAGCTGTTTATCTGTGTTACTGTTGATCACATCATGTTGGAAATGACTGTTTTTTCCTCTGATGCAAGAAACAGTGTCCAAAAAATTACCCAGTATCAGGTCCCAGCTATCAGGAAAACATCTGCTCACACAGTTCAGGGTTAAACTATGGTGTATACTGTGGCAGGCCATAGTGGATGTCAAAATCCTACAGGAATTAGAATAAGGATTAAGCAAACTGGGGGGAAAAAAATCATAAAAATTGACCTTATATCAGAAGGTCCCTATCACAGAAAAGTGATATCACAGAAAAATGATATCACAGCAAGGAAGTTTTTCCTTATGTTCTGGTGGAACTTTCGGTGTTCTAGTTTCTGCCCATTGCTTCTTGTCCTATTGTTTGGAACCACCAAGTAGAGCCTGGCTCCATCCTCTTGGCATCTCCCTTCAGATACTTACAGACATTGATGAGGTCACCTCTCAGTTGTTTCTTCTCCAGCCTGAACAGGTCCAGCTCTCTCAACCCTTCCTCATTTCCTCTTTCCACAGACACCAGTGACATGGGATGCATCCAAAGAGAGTGAAAAAGGCTGTCCAGGTGATCACCAAGCAGTACTGCACCCTCCTAGGGATCAACTTCCACACAAGGAGCCCATGTGCAAGGAGATTGTCATCATCCCCAGCAAGAAGCTGTGCCACAAGGTCACAGGGTATTTCATCCATATGATGAAACATATCCCTATGTTGCAAGAAATGCTGAAAACATATCTGTAGTTGCACACAATACTCATAATGTAGTTGGAACAATTTCCTGATTTATTCTTCTACAGGTTTAGAAATAAGAAAAAATGTTTTCCAGACAGAATGATAGGATATAGGTTTGCCAATGGGATCCCAGTGAACACTTGGGAATTTTCTGATCGATACAAACAATAAAATATAAATTTTAAATTCAAATTTACCCCCTCTAGGCTCTTCTTCCAAAAGAAACTCCAATACAAACCAGAAATATTTAGTGTCTGTCCTGTTCTAGTTAAAAACTCCCACTGTGATGAAATTTTCCCATGTGCCAAGGAACAAATCCAGTAACTCTCATGTCTTATTTCATGGTTCCCAAAAATGACAATGCAACAAACTGCTGTGTTAACACCATTATAAATTGAAGTCATGTTTAGCAATCCAAGGCATAGTTGCTAAGAATGATTAAAACAAACCACTATGTAGAAACCCAGTGGCAGCTTCAGTGTTCAAAGAATTCAGTCCTCCTCTGAATAAGTCGCTCACTGTATAACAGTTTTCCTACTAACCTCAAACACTGGAGACTGAAATGTATTCCTTTTTAAAAATTGTATATATTAGGCAATTTTATGTGAAAGTACACAACTGTATATTGTGGTCCATAATGTATATTAGAGATTCCCTTTTTTCGGTAGATATATAAATTCAGAATGAGTTTGACTTACAAAAACAATAACAAAATTATTTCAGCTATTATATTAAAACTTAAATTTTGCATGTCAGTACTTTTTTGACAGTTTCAAAAAAACCAATAACTACATTACCATGAAGACTTTCATCACCTTTTGTTATTTTAACCTTTTTCCCCTATTTCTAGTGATGGATCGATATATAAAGAAATAGCAAAGGAGTTCTGGGGAACATTAAATAAATCAATAATTTAAAATATTTTTTCCCTCTGCTTGATTTGATAAAAAGTATGAAAAAAACAAATCTATGAGCTATCAAAAGTATCTGAGTGTGCAAGTTGTCATTGCAGGAATGTCAGTTGAAATTATCAAAGTTAGTTGCAGAGATCTGGGAGCTCACATTAGATTTCAAGCTGGCTCATTCAGAAATTTGAGTCTAAAATTTAGGGGTTATAATGTATTATTAAGCATTTTTTGCTATTCACAGAAGACTGGTTCTCTATAACCTTTTTTTGCTCCCACATAATAATGGAGTCAGCAGAACAACTCACATATGCAAGGGTTCAGAGCAAATATTAAAAAAATATTACATATTTTTATATGAAGGAAAAATGAAAAAATAATAATGCCCCCTCCCCACCTTATAGTCAGATGTGGAGAAATTCAGAAATCACGAAGTGTAGGTAAAACGGAGGAAGATGTTCAACCAAGGAAACTTTTATAGTGGAAAGATTTTTTTTTTTAACAAAAAACTGCTGCATAGAATTTCCTCTTATAAGATGCAGAGGCCACCCAAAAAGATTGAAATTGCAAGAAAAGCTAAGTTGTGTAAGCAGAAAGGGGAAAAGGATGTTTAAGGAAATAACTGTCAGCTCTTGTAAATCTGTTTAATTCCACTCAGCTCAACTGACCCAAGTCAGTGTATACCAGCCAAGGAAGCTACTTTGGGGTTATAAAAAGGTCTAGTGAAGAGCCAATGGAAATCAGTGTATTTGGTGTCTAAATCTCCCTGGTACTCTTCAAAAATCCATCTCCTGCCTTTGTATGATGGCTTAGTGTAGTGGCTATTGTGTATTCTGCATGGCTGATTGATTAGCTCTAATCTACCACAAGTTGCCCTAAAGCAGAATAATATATTTCTTTTTATTTTGACTGGGCAGCAATTTTGCTAAATTATTAATTTTTGTATTTGTCTCCTATGATACTAAATATCACTATATATTCTACTCAGGTGACCTGACACTTGGCATCACACACGTTGCTAAGGCAGTGAACATGTGTAATGTCCTTACTCCTTTCTGTCATTACCTGAAGTGGGCTTTTATAACAAATCTTATTGCATATGAACAGCAATGTTTAGAATAAAAAATGAAGGGTGGGATTCTTCTCACCTACTTCTAGGTTCCAAACACTTTAAGAGAAGTTAAAATGGCCAAGAGGTTGTTGCAGCTCCTGATTCTTCAATACAAGAAGACGTCCTCTGCTCTCTAGCAGATTAAGAGATGAGTTATCATCAGGATAACTTTGAATAAATCACATTTATCAAATTTGTTAAATCATTTGTGATTGTTTGGAAAGTGTCTCCCTACTCTATGCTTTTATTTATATCGGACCTCAAGGTTTCCAGTGGGCCCAAAGAATTGAATCAGAAACTTTCTAAGAAAATAATTTAGGATATTTTGATGAAAAAAAATGCACTGACACTACAGCTCTGTAAGCATGTATCATTTTCAATAATGGACATGTATCATTTTCAATAACGGGTTTGTAAGGAGAGTGAGCCTGCCATGGTTAGGGCATTCGTGAGAGGTGATGGTCAATAGTAATTCTGTAGTTAAATCAGCAGAGTCTAGAACTAATTTATGCCATCCTTTGCATCACTGCTGACAGTGTTACAGCTGAGAACACAATTTCCAGTTTCCTATAACTAGAAATCCTTCATCTTCAAACTCACTAACTGTAGTGTTTTGGTTTTGTCAATTTGTAGTATCATTTTAGTCCTAATGATGCCAGATTAGGATGGGAAATTTAAGAATGACATATGACAGCAATAAAGGTACACTCTAAAGACTAACAGAGGAGGCTGGGATTTGAGTCACAAAAAGATTTTTTTTTTTGCACCAAGTTACCACCTAAAAATTCGTTGTATTGATTCCTTCTTAAAACAACCTAGTTATCTGGGACTCCAGTCATTCTGTGTTGTCAAACAGAATCAAAGCTCAAGGCTCCCAGTTGAATGTTGTCCATCAGAGAACTGATGACACAAGTCTGGCTGTATTCATGCTGGAGGTTTTTATCCTAGAACAACAGCCCAAGACAGAAATTATATGAAATATGAATAAATATATGCTCTGAAGTGGTCACGAAGTTGGATTAGATGACCATTGTAGGTCCTTTCCAACTGAAAATATTCTATTCTATTCTATTCTCACTTCATTTCATTCCAATTAATTTCATTCTAAATAATTCCATAATTTCTAATACTCTATATGTATGAGATTAATTTTGAATACAGATTGGAAAATATTTATTGGTGGTGCTGGTTTGTTCCAGTTGTCCCAGAAAACAGATGTTTTAAAGAATAGACCCTGATCTGGGGAGAAGTAACTTTTAATTTCAAGAGTGACAGGGTCATTGCTGAAGATGTTAGACATTAGATGTTTTGAGGAACAGTGAAAGAATAACATGCACTGAACACTTCTGGAAAATGTTGCCGTGGAAGGGCTTCAATTTCTCATAAGGAAAATATCAGTAAATATCTGGACCTCAGTAAAGTATTTGAGAAATTTCTTGGGCTGGAGATTACTAAAAGAACTGTAACTTTAAAGAATTGCTTAGGTGGAAGATGACAAGCTGTATCTAAATGAGAAGCCTTGAACCACATAGACATTTCAGTGGAATTTCTCAGGGATCAAATCTGGATGAACTTGATGTAATGTTTTCATTATAACTTCGGCACAGGAACCCAGAATTAATGAAATGTGATAACACAGCATTTGAAACCATTGTCACTGTAGTGATGGGGATGGGGATGCCCTAAAGGACGGGGGAATTCTTTACCATGAAAAGTGGGAAGATTCATTTAGGCAGTAATAAAACTTTGTGGTGGAGGAGTTGGATGCTGAGGGTTTGAACGTAACAAAGAGTAGCAGAATGCATAATATGAACTCACAGCACGACTGTGAGCTACTGATGTTGCAGAGAGGGGTAAAGGCATATGGGATCTGTAGACAATGAGGGGAAAAAACGCCTCATGATAAGACCTCATCTGGTGCAGTGCATGAAGTCTGATACTCAAACAGTAGAAAGATGGATTAAAATGGGAGTAAAATGCCAGGTAGAAAGATAACATGCAAGTAATTTGAAAACTTCCAAGTACTGATAATAGAAGAATAGAATCTTAGAAAGTTTGGGGTTGGAAGGGACCTTAAAGATCATCTAGTTCCAACCCCTCTAACACAGACAGGGACAGTTATGTCCCAGTTCTTTATGGTGAAAGGCAAACTATTCATACTCTGCCTCTGACGGTGCTAACTTCTGTGGTTCAGCCTTACTGCTCCTGCAGAGCCATGAGCAAAATCACATCCAATAACACACTAACCCTAAGGAAGCACTGATCATTGACATTTCTTCAAATATACCATTTTATGCTGAAAAATAAACAGGGAAGGTTGAAAAAAAAGAATGATAATGTTTGAATAGTTTTCATTGAGAGATTTTCTGTACAACATGCTTCACAACCTCATTGTGTCTATGTGTTTTCTACATACAGAATCATGTTCTGTTATGATCTGACTCCATAACAATAAGTGAATTAATGAAGTAACAGTCCATTGTAGTATTGCCTGAAATCCCATCCAGTCTTTGAAAGCTCAACCATCTCTATGCTTCTATTAGAGTATATGCTCCTTCTAGTTCGTTCCCAAGTTAGACAGAGAAATTCATGTATCTTAGTTATTCTGTGGATGGAATATGTTGAGAACCACATTGCCCATCCTAGTTACAAAGACTACAAAAGTTTTCCATTCAAAATGATCTGTCTTTCGATAAAAGAAGTGAAGAATTTTGACTTAAGCTGCTGGTACGTTGCCTGCTGAATCCATAAAACTCTAGTCCCTGGATAAGGAATTTAAAGCAGCCTGGTATTAGAAAAATAATGATAATAATAATAATAATAAAATTCAGCTGAGGCTGTAATATAAAACTTAAATGTCTGAGCGAAGCCAGTGAACCAGGACTTTAGCATGAAGCTATTCCTTACATCCTTCTTTTCACCAAAGGATACAAAATCCTTAGTCAGCCTGATTATTAGATTATGTTATTATAAGGAACTGATCTACCTAATGAAGTCTATATTTTTTCATATTTCTGTTCATCTTGGAGTAAGATATTTCCTTTTCAATGTTTTCTTTGAGAACATTCGTCATTATATTCTCTTCCAAAGTGATTTTCCAGTGCCAGGCAATGTTTTTCGGTAAATACTTTATTTCTAAAATCCCTTAAAAATAAATGAAATAACCCTCCCCCACCCAGACTTCAGAGTTACCAAATTAGGAAGCAATATCTGAAAAGTAATTTCAACTAAAACAAAGAATCAGGGGGAAAAAAAAATTGATTATCTTTTTGAGGCATAAGCAAATATGTTTCTAATTCCAGTTTGAAATTATAGTCTATCTTCCAAAAAATGAATTAAATTTAAAGAAAAAAAGCATGTTTTGAAAAGGACTCAGGAGCTAAATCAAAACTTCCTGGGTGACCCACTGTAGAGGTTTTTGATCTGGGTATTTTTCCTGTTTAACCTAAAATTGAGATACTGAACATATATTTTTCTTCATTTTTCCGTTTGGCTACTAACACCAGGACCCCAGAGTTATGCTGGCTCCAGTGACTTGGAGCCTCTTCAGCTGTGAGCAGTCAGAATCAGTAAATACCTTGGAGTATTTCAGCTGGGAGGATTATAGTCATGCCAGTGTTTCCCAGAACAGCTGCTGCAAGAAGCCTGTTTAATACCTGCTGCCTGTAAAAAGAATTAAGCAGTAAATGAAGGCTTGCCACGGGACCTGTGTCCAGGTTTACTGAGCACACTTGGAGAAGCAGGAGTACAGTCTCTTTGCTTTCTTCAGACGTGTGTAAGCCCCTCAGCTGGAGTTAGAGGTGGTTGCGAAAATAGGTGTTTAAAGGTTTAGAAGAGGCAAGGAGAAGAAAACCTGCTCACAGCCCCGGTGTTTCTGTAACCTGTGCATGAACTTTTAAATCAAGTAGCTTTGTTCATAAGCCTCACTTATCTGGCACAGAACAGCTTCATCACTAATGCCAAAAGAACCCCATGGGGTTTAGCAAAAGCCATCAGTCCCCTCAACTCCTCACAGACCTTAAATGCACTAATCCAAGAAATAAATATATAAATGTGTTGTAAAACCTCATATTACCCAAAATTTGTTTTTAAAGGCTGAATTGCTGAATAGTAAGGCTTGAGGGTCTTTTTCCATCACGATGTTTTGGAGGAATGAAAAAAAACAACAGGTTTTATGTGTAGAAAGCAAACACCAAGCAGGGTGTTTCAAAAAAGCTAAGTATTTTGGCTTCAGTAAAAACCCTTTTTGTTTGTCTTCAACTCAGAAATCACAGTGTGTCAGTTAAAAACTCAGGCTACTTGCCTAACAGAAGGAAAAGACAGATTAATCTGCTACGACTCTAGTGTCTTCCTTGGGAGGAATTAAAAGTGCAGTTTAAAGGCTACGTGTCATTATAAGCAGATCTATTTTTATGAAAGGGAAAAAAAGAGTGAATTCCACCTGTCTGGATGAGGAAGAAGTGTGTGGTCTGGCAATAGCACAGGTTTAACTCTTTTGAAGATTTGTTCAAGATAATCCATTTCTGTGTCCTGTCTCCCAGTTTACTGGAAGGTCTAATACCAATTCCCTGAAAATTGTTGAGAAGATAAATGCACAAAGACTGTCATAAGGAAGACATCATACAATTACTTTAGATTCACAGTTCTTACAGTTTAATGAAGGAAGTGCATATAGATAATGAGCTTTCCAAGCATCAGTTGCAGTACTGTGCTGTGGTCCCTCACACATTCTGGGATTTATTTCTTCTCTTATAGAGAGACAGCAAGTGCTGCTCTCAGTTTACCTTGGTGCAGCATTATATAGCAACATGGTTTCTGCCACCTCCCTCAGCCAGGGGGAGTCTCATTATGTGAGACTGTATGATGCAGAAGTGCATGGGTCTGATGAAAAGATCCCAAGGGATAAATTCTTAGGCCCTGCAAAACTGTTCTGGTCCTCTCTTTTGAGCAAGATTTTTATGGAACAGGTCTTAGGTTTTCCAGTAAAACATTGGGGTAATTTGGGAAGTAAAGCACACAAGTGACCTCTGAATCACAGAAGCAACATGCCATAATGCTTCCCACTATCAAATGCCAACCAGACAGGTCAATTATTCACTTGGTCAATGAAAGAGACCTGGGGATATATTTTTAAGGGACTTGAGAGAAGCTACCAAGAGCTTGGGCCATTCTTAGCATTTAACCAGCCTGGGAAACCCATAAAGCACTGCAAAGGAAAGTTCTACACTTTGTAATGTTCTACAGATTTTATAACATGGTATTTAATTTGCAATACATTTTCAGTGTTGGGTGGGTGGTCTCTTACCTGCCTCTTTAGTTCCAAGTCTCATCATATGATCTCAAGACTTACAATAGTTGAAGGATTTCTGAACATGCAACTCCAAGCTTTATGTTCATATAAGATTAGTTTCCATCAACCATAGATAAAACTTCAGTTTACAGCCTGTGGCAGAGAAAAGGTCAGAAATTCAAACCATAGCAATTTCAGCAATAAAAAGCAAATAAAAGATATCTGAAAACCATGCTTGGAAACTACTACAGATTTCTAGTCTCTTATGTGAGCCAGTAACTGATTTTTCCAGTGTTTGGAATGGTAACAATTCATTTGGCCTATAAAATTCCTGATAATATTACACATTTCATGTTCCTTTGCAACTTGGGAGAGATATCTTCTCATCTTTGAATTAAATCTTGTTTGTGTGAAAGAATTCTTAATTTCTAGGCCTTGACTGATTAAAGAACACATGAAATAAAGCTTTTTGCAGATGACTTTGCAATACCAGTTGAATGAAATCCAAATCTTCATATTAAAAACAATTGGTGATAAAGGAATATTTAGGCAAATTCATCAAGAAGCTGGCAGGGCAGTTCATTTTCATTCTGCATACAGGTGACATGTATGTATTTTCTCTATTTTTTCTAGGGAGGTGTTTAAAATAGTTCCTTAAATTCACATTCAAAAATGAGCTTGGTTGTTTTATCTTGGATCCTACTTCAAAGGTTGATGGCTGGTAATCAACCTGAAATCTGCTGTCATGGAACTTTGCTGACACAGAGAATGGGAAATCACTGCAAGCACATAGGCAATCAAAACTTTTCTAGGAATGAAGTAACCAGATCATTTGGTAGTACAATATGGACACAGATTATGTAAATCCTGATAATGTTTGAATTTAGACTTAGCAATGAACAACTCAAGAATGAACAGACCAGAGAAGCCTAAGCCAGAGGGAAGTCTTAAGATTAGCATCCTTTTCTAACACGTGGTTTCCAGACACAGTGTTCTCCTGTCTCTCCTCATTTAGTATTTCAGACTGACTTTTTGGCTAAATCCATTCTTTTTCCCTATGATTCATGATTTTTTTCTTCAAAATATAGTCTGTAATTCAATTTGTGGGTAGTTTAAAAGAATTTCTAACTCTAATGAAGTGTTTTTGTGTTTTAGACACAAATGAGTAACACATTCTCTAAAATGAGTCATATTTCTCTAATATGATATTTGAACTAGGTGATCATATGATCCAGAAACATTTTCATTATGAAAACTGAATTATGAAAATAAAATATAAAGTCTACATCTGTATATGACAAATATAGACAAATACAGATTAATATCTGTCAGATATCTTGTTTTAAGCAATGTAGTGTGTTGTTCAATTCTAAAGCCTGGACTTGGTTAAGTCTAGACTGTGCTCCCACTAAATTTAAATGATTAATTTTTTGACTTGCAAAGGGTCCTACAGAGTTTCTTAGTTTTGCAGAATGATGACATTTTTGAGAGAATATCTGATCCAGGCTTGTTCATTTAACTTTCCAATAATTTTTGTTGTTACACGTTATTCTATAGTGTAAGACATGCATTGGTTTTCTTGCCATACAAAGTTCCAAAGATGGAGTGGGATCTGAAGTTTACATTATTTGCTTTAATGAGACTTTACCACACTTAAAATACAGTGTATTGAGCAAAAAATGAAGAGCTATAATCTAATACAAGTGTACTGCAATTATTGAGCAAAAGTATCATGTAAGAGGGGAGAAAAGTCAACAAGAGTTAAACATTACTTTGGATATTTGGGTTTAAAACACATTAACAAAGTGAGTTTGTTTTAAAAAGCAAGGATTTTCAGTCTGAGTGGGTCTTTTTGCAGCTGCAAAATTTATATAGTTTCAAAGATATTTTCTAGTATTAAATACCTTCTTACTAAGCATGACAAGAAGCAAATAAAAGCTGTCTGATGTGCTCAGCAAGAACTTAATCCAGCTGGACAGAATGAGGCACAAATGTAATTAATATCTTTTTACCAGGAAATACATTATGTTTTATATGGTCCTATTTTTCAGAAATTATTCAAATAAAGCATCCTGATCAGTATCTAGTGTAGGAGATAAGATTGTTTTAGTTATTAGGAATTCTCTAAGCAATTGAATTTGCATTTCATAGGCTCAACTGTTAAAACTAAATGGAGATTTTTGGTGCCACCTCTTAGATATCCCTGTTGGCAACTGATTTTCCAGGTCAGTACTCAGCAGCCCTTCAAATTATGTCTCCATTAAAGTTACACAAGCTGGACTCAAACTCTACTTCTCTTGGGACTAAGGCAGCTCCTCCAAACTTAGTGAGGATGTTGCTGGCCTCTCTCTTGCACTGTTTTGTGAAGAACCCAAGAACTGGCATGATTTCAACCTCTATGAGAAAGCCAGAGGGTGCAAAAGATTAGCTCTTCATAGTCTTGTATTTGTGAACTGTTATTCTTCTACTGCCTAGCCTGTATCTGTAGCTTCTAGAATACATTTGTTTCTGTCTTGACTTTTCTGTTGTTACTGCTACTTCCTTGGGGAAGAAGGTTTAAGTGTACTGAAGGGCTTGAAAAGAAAGTTAATGCTGAGAAAGAAAGAATAAAGATGGCCTGTACTGTAAAGCTTTAAGCATCTTCTACTTCTTTCAAAGGCCTGACTGAGACCTTGACAAAGCTAAAAGGCCATAAAAGTACAAAGGATATTTTATACTTTTACTATTTCTTTGCGTGTGTGAGTGTATGTGTTTTTTCTTTATGTGCATCAGGCAACAGTCACCAGATGAAGAAAGGTGGATGGACCTCTTGTCTGATTGGATTTTCCAGTTTCAGCACACTGTGTTGTCTGTTATTTATGGAGAAGGAGAGTAATTTTTGTGAGTCAGCAGTGAATGGTTTTATTTTTTTGGTTAAATGCTTTTTTAACAGTGTCATATTTTCAGTAGATCTCAACAACATAACTCCAGAAACAAATGTAGCTACAAGGAATCTGTATCAGACCAGTATGCAGACATCCTCCTTTCTCCATCATATTTCCAGGAAGCATCTAGACACATGGTCATAAAATTAGGAGCCAGAGGATTAAAAGTACTAATTTTCGCTCTTTCCCTCTGTAACTTTGGATATTTTGAGGGAAGCAAGCCTTTAAAATCAGCAGTAAGTTTCAGAAGTTATTACTCCAACATAGACTATCAAAACACGGTTTGTAATCCCCATGCTCTTTAGTTATCAAAAAACCAAAGGAAAACCATGTTATGCAAAATGTTATACCTTCCAGCCTTAATGTAATACTCATAAAGTACAGACCACAAATATACATGTGAAAAAATGCATATCCACACACTGTATATTATGTTCTATGCACTTTCCATTTTTTCTGCTGCTTGAGATAGGATTTCAAAGTCATGTCTAACCCTTCATTCACAGAGCTTATGCAAGTTTACATTGATGGATGAAACTCATACTCACTATGTGTATGGGAAAAAGCACTTTGTGTAATCCTCATAAATCCTGTAGTGATGTGAGTGCAGTTTCAGCTGAGATATTCCAAAGGAAAACGGAAGATCAAATTCCAACTGCATGTGTTAATTAGATAATATTCCTTTTTTTGCAATTTTTATCTCATGGGACTTGTATAAAAATAGACAAATGTGTAGTTGATTGGGATATTAACTGATTGCCTCTGGAGGCCCAAGTCCTACCAAGAGTCACGTGTTCAGTTATCTCTCTTAGTTGTCCATCCAACAAAACCATGACTTACTGTGGTAAAACTAGTTCTTTTTGTTCAAGGAGAGGTCAAGGGCTCATTACTGACAGAGGTGCTATAGCTCAGACCTGAGATGTGCTGGAAGGTTTGTGAGTAGGAATCCAGCAGAGCTTCTTCTCCTACTATGCCCTGCTTAAGAAAATGTATCTCCATGGGGCAGTGAGGAGAAAAACTGGAAGAACACCAGGAGCTATTTACACAACTGGAACCATTCCACCCTCAGTCAAGTGAAGCAAAAAGCTTTAAAAGCATTCTCTATTTCAGCCATCCAAGAACAACAACACAAAGTGGACATCATGAGAAGTCAGTTGCCATGGGCACACAAGTGTCTAACTGGGAGAACACCCACAGACACTGAACTTTGGTTCAGCAAATTTAAACTCCACTTCTCTTCAGTGCAAGTGTTGCTGTCACTCAGCTTTAAGAGCAACCTAGGAGCTTCGGGCGAAATATATGGAGACATTGATAGGTCCAGCTCTGAGATGAGACAGGAAAGAGGCAAATACTTAGACAGAGGTGGGATGTCTTGTTTTCTCACACCAGGCTCCACAGACACTGGTTTCGCTTGACTAGCTCTTCAAGTCTGTATATCCAACCTCACACAGACTGCCCTCTGTTCAGTTCTCAGGGAGTCTTTAGACAAATTCTGTTAGGGATGGATAATTGTTGTAATTAATTCTAGAACCAGAACCAGAAACTTGAGTGAAACAGTTTTTGGAGGCCCACCAAGCTTTGAAAATCTTACCTACATTTTTTTCAGTTTTGAACATGGGTAGCAGATTTCTTCCTCTGCTTGACAAACCCAAGAGGAAGAATTTGACCAAACTAGTTGGAGAGTAAATTCCTGTTTTTACACATTATTAAAGCTGGACTAAATACAAGAGGTCATTTTCTTTGTGGATGCTCCTGCATGTTCTCTTTATTTTAAAAACAAGTTGCTAGGGGTTTTTTTCTTTTCATTTGAATGAGGAATGAACATAAATTCCTATAGCAGCACAGCCATTCCATGCCAAATGCAATAAAATGTCATGACAACAAAAGAAATGATAAGTAATCATTTAGATCTGTTGCCTCCCTTCCTCCAAATTAAGCTTCCCTCTCTGTCTGCAGTGCCCCCAGCCTTCCCTTCTACTCCTCATAAAAGAAGTGATTGGAAAAGATATTTTTAATCCAGGGCCAATGCTTTTCCCTAGACTTTTTTTTTTTTAAGTGTTTTGTTTTGTTTTTTGGACTTGCATCTTTCCAAAGAACATAAACCTTTGCAAAATACCAAAGCAGAGGTTTCATCCCAGAGTCCAATGATCTAAACTGAAACGCACTCACCTAAAGAACTTGCTACACAATAACCTCCCACAACAATTTTATGTCCCAACCAACAGAAATCAAGACTGTTACTTTTTGGAAAACATGATCTGCAGATATGTTAATTTGAGATGTGATCTCCAAAGTAAGCAGTTCAAGTATTTAATCTAGGAACACCTAGTTATTTTAGGTCATTTTTAGAGTTCAGCTTCTCTCTAAGTGAATTCTATGTGTATATTCAATTTTGGCTTTAGGAAACATTGTACCATGGGAGTTGTATTTATTCAAACAAAGTATATCACAGCAGATGCAGTGCAGAACACAGTCTTACTGTGATACACCAGGCAGTAAAAACAATATCTTCTACTCAATATATACTTTGTCACTCTCTGATTTGGTTCTTCATATTCTTCCCTTGCATTCCCAAAAATTTCTAGTGCACCTTCCATCAGGGATTATTGCCTCACTGTATCAGTTGCATAGCTACAATGTGAATTAAGTGATGCAAAGAACTTTCACAATAAACAAATGGCAAAATAATGATGTGTGGACACAATAAAGAGACCCTGAACTGTATTGTGCATCTTAGAAAATTGAGAAGCTTGGATTAGGTTAGGCCAGATTAAATCTAAGAATAAGATTTAAAGTAAAATCTGGACAATTTTTAATTTTTGTTTTCCTTCTTTTATGAGAAATGGTAGAACTCTTGAGTTCTGTGTCCAGGAAATTTTATGATTTTAGTAGGGAAAAAGACTAGTTTCTTAAATCTGCCTTAAAGACAAACAGAAACAATGTCTCCAGGATCAAATTTTGTTTCTAACAACAGAAAGTAATTAAAATCTTTCTTGTCCCACAGCAATCCTCTCAGTGTTCAATAAAACAGGGTATGATTTCAAATTAGTATGACAATCTTATAATGTCAGAAATTTTGGAAGTTCCTCTACTCTCTCCTTTGAGAACTGTGATTTAAATATACATTATTGCACATAAAAACATTAGCACTAGTTATCCCAACCACTCTTTTTGACTCATTCACTTGGGAAGTGACAGTTATGCTCCACTTTTGTGAATGTTTATTTATAGAACATGGAGGAGTTGAAGCATGATGCTGCCATGAAGCTGCACTTAGGGTATTCTTCTGGGGGGACGAATTAGGTTCAAATCCTAAAAACCTTGAATCCTGCCCAAAGATTTGTTAGCCTAAAGAGCTCTCTTTTAGGTTGGATTCCTGGAGAAAGGAACAGGTTTTCAGGTTTTATCCTTTCCAGATCTGAATTGATTTTCCTGCTCCACCTAGTCATACGTGGCCTTCTTAAACAAATTTACAGGCCTACTATTTTCACACACACCCCCACCCCAGCCCCCAAGTCTATACCATCTGTCTAATTTTTATCACACCATTGTGGGCCTCACAGTTGAGACAACTGTATGAGAGTCTGGAAGAAGACAATGACCAGTTGTTCCCATCAACGCACAAGGCGGGCACAGAGCATCAACCCAAGCTATGTTGCTGGCTACTGGAATGATAGACAACAGAAACCCAAACAGAATAAGGATACAGCTGATGCTTTGACAGCAGGAAAGAAATAATGGACACAGGGTGACCTGTCTGTGCTCAGGTTTTAGTAGGAGGAAAGGAGACCCCTCCATCTATGCCAGTAGTCAAGTCAGCTTTAAGACAGGGTGTGTAGTCAATCACATATTAAACAGCACAGTTTTGTTGTCAATCACATATTAAACAGGACTTTGGAGGAGCAGTCCAGTACTTCTGAAGAGGCTGCACTGTTTTTGAAGAATATGTGATGTTTCACTGGTTTGGATGCTTTGGGATACGCCTGTAACTCAGTTCCCCTCCTGTGTTTTTGTAACATTTGCTGGCTTTTTTCCCTTTCTCAACACCAGAACAATTCATATGAGAAAGCCAGCCAATTTTTCTCTATTAAAAAAGAATCAGGATTATGAGAACCGTAAAATTATGTAAAATACTCAGCCAAAACGTCTCTCAGTGATCAGTTGAAAATTGTCCCCACAGTAAGAAAAGGCATATCTTCAGTTCAAAGGAGACAAGGGACTATCTAGTACTATGACTTCAAGAGCTGCAGAAGTGCTAAATTAGACTGGCTTGTGATGTTAACGTAATGTTCACATTTAAAGTTTATGCTGCAGTAATTCCCACGAGTTTGCCTTTAAATTGCCTCAGCTACTGTAGCAGAACAAACCAGTGCAGAAACAATGAAGAATTTTCACATACTACACTTCCAGTGACTGTGGCAGTGGTCTCATTGGAATAAACACAGCGAGGGTTACAGTCTCAGTCTGAACAAATTTGTCAGTCATTACCATTTCAACTGTCTCTGTCAGAGAAAATTGAATGGTTATTTTATTTCATTTTGTTTATTTTTTATATTTTATTTTATTTGGAAGTCACTGGGAAGACTGTGACAAGCCCTATCCCATTGTTGCACTGCCATTAAATTACATTAATTCCCTGGGGAATTTTTAAGAGCTTTGCTGATTCTGCATGCCCAGCTGTGTGAACAGAGCTTAAGAACTTGGGTTTCATGTGGGAAAAAAAGTGTTTTTCTCTCATAGCTTTGTGGTAATTGACTTTGGGAAAAAGAGGACTTCAACTTTTAACATTTTAAGTCATTTAAGAAACCCAGTTAAATATATTGAGTAAAATTATCTGTTCCTGATAGCTGTAATCTGGGCATGTTCTTAAAATACCCACAGTCTGAGTAAGTGTGCTGGTCATGTATTGAAGCTGTGTGGAATCTGCAAGATATGTTTAATTTTATTGACTAAAAAAAATATATCAATATTCAATATTCACAGTGTATATGTTCAAGACATAATGAAATCATGCTACACTTTCCCTGCTTCATCACAGAAGTCTCAAGGCAGGGTAAAAATTTTAAAATACTCTGTGTATTATTCTTTTTATTTTTTGGAAAAAAGAATTATCTCTAGGGGAAGCCATATTGTATTGTCTTAAGGCCCAGCTTAAAGGAGTGGAAGTTCAGGACATTTGGAGCTTACTGGGACCATGCTGGCTGTTTGTTTGTGATCTTATCCACTTTGCTGGTTTGGAGCAGCAGGAGATGCTGTCTGCAGAAGGATCCGGCATCCATGTTAAAGTTCACTTCTTCACCTGAGTAACTTAAAAAAAAAAAAAAAGAAAAAGAAAGTGAACTTTGTCCAGGTTCATGTTAAAAATAAAAAGAACAACAAGAAAAACTTTATGACTCCACTTAGAGTTTTAACATGTAAAGTAAGGTGGGACAGTTTCGATCTCTTTGCAAAAGAATGTTGAATACTAATATCAGAAAGAAAGTGACTTTGTTGAAGGTAGATTTATTTCACATTTATTTTCATTGAGGGGATTTGACCCTTCTCCTTAATGCCTTTGTCATTCAAGTTATTACTCTGCAGAGACCACTGGTCTAAATTCAAGTGATATATTTGACTTATGATTTTGTACACTTTTTTGGTGGTTTTATTCCCTTTGTGGTTGTCTTTTTCAGAAGTACGTCAAGTACAACTTGCTTGTTCTTATTTTCAAACTCTTATGAGTCTTTTTCTAAAGTTTCTCACATCCCAGAGGAGATGTCAGTCTCAACAGTAAGGCTGTTATATGGTAACCAAGTTAACAGTAGTCATCTTTGCAAAATTACCTTTCTGGCATTGTTTTAACATTTTCCCAGCTCATGGCACAAAAATCAACACAATACCAAGTATTGCGCATTTTATGGGGTGTGTGTGAATGAGCATCTGGGAAAGGTCAGTCTTCCACAAGGAAGATCAGTGGAGTAGGAGAAATGTGCTCTGCTTCATTTGTGTCCCACCTCATCATTCTTTTCTTTTTGTATGAGAGCAGAATTAACTTTTTGAGTGTCTCCAACAAAAATTGTGAAAGCCACTGGTATGGGCAGGGGATAATAACAATCTTTACAATGGTTGTTTCTTTATAATTTT
Organism: Pachyramphus minor; assembly: GCA_013397135.1. NCBI lineage: Eukaryota > Metazoa > Chordata > Aves > Passeriformes > Tyrannidae > Pachyramphus > Pachyramphus minor. The sequence goes on from VYXB01002394.1 coordinate 463,729, forward strand.
TAAAACTAATGTGTATTTCTACCTATAAATTAAAAATTAACAATCCTACCCTATTACTTATTCTCAGCATTTAGACCAGGCTTCATTATTTCTTTCATCTTCACTACCACCCTCTAGAAAAACTCTTTTTAAATACAGTCCAGGCTATGCCAACACAGACAATGTTTCTCCAGGTGACACACTCACAAAATTTCTTTCCTGTGGGTGGATACTCCACTGTGTTCCTCTGTTGCCACTTGTGCTTCAGCTGCAGACTCTCTGGCTGTGTCTGTGTCTGTAACAATGGACAAAGACTGTTCTGTGCTCCTGACCCCCGATGACACACGGCATGGCCTGACTTCACACACTTCATCTTGTTTCTCTCCAAAGGACACCAGGATGAAAACACCCAAACAACTGATCTGAGACAGACACAGACATGTTCTGTCTCTTGAACTGTGCCCAGGTATTGTCTGGGCAACACTAACTGGAACAAGGCAAAACAGAGGCAGGGTTGATGGCAACTGTTAAATAACAGAGGTATTGGTGTGCTTGTGCTCCTACCTGTTTCTTGGTCATGGCTTTGTAGACTATTTACTAGTACAAACATAATCTCTGGAGCTTTTATTTTTGTTGATAAAACAGTGTTAACCCAACAGGTTCTTTATTACTGACAAAAGCTCTTTGGAATGATGGAAATGGTATCCTGTTACTATAGTACACTTCTGATTTTCCTGGGAAACTTGGCTTGTGAAATTCGAGTAAGATGAAAAGGAGTTTGCAGTGATATTTTTCTGCAATTTTTCAAATTGCTATTTTTCTTTCTGCAACTGAAACAAGAAGTTTTGGAGACTTCTGAGTGAAACTACTAAGGCCGTCTGTAATATTTTTTGTTTGACTGGAAAACAGAGAAACATTTTTCTTTCTGAGTACCATCGAAAGTGTGGCTGTCCACACAGCCCCTGTCAAGAAATAATATGGATGATCTAAGAGAAAGAAAAGCAAATCAGGAAACTGCCTGCAGAGATAAGAGGGAGGAGGATTTAAAAGGATAGTGTTTCCATAAATCAAGGCAACCGGTGACAGCTTTAAAGTAAGGGTCAAAAACATTGCAAGAGGTGTCACTTGAATAAGAAGTTAATCCAAGTTTCCATCTCTCTGTCTTTAGTGCTTGTTCAAGTGGAAGTTAAAGATCTCATGGCATTATTTCAGGATCATAAAAGATTGATATCCTGCCCAAATTCTCTCATTCAGGATCATCAGAGACTTCTGCACCAGTATCAATACACACAGATTTATGCGATTGCTATAAACAAAGGAACACATTTGTCTGCATACCATGGCCACAATTTATTCTGTTTGCATGGCAGCAGAGAATGTTAAACCCATGGGTTCACAATAAGAAAATAAAAAAAAATAATGGAACTCTCCATCACAGAGGATTTCGAGCAACCATGAAAACTGACCATCTGAGCCGCCCAATACCTAGTGAACCAAATAAGAGGTTTTCCACAAATTTGTCAAAAATTCCCTGAGATGCACTGTCTAGGGAAATATATTGTCACATTCTAATAAAAATTACTATTTCCACCTCAGAAAGGTAGAAACAACACTTGAGACTCTGAAACTAAAGAACCGAAATGACAACATTATAATTTAAGGACTCTGATTTTGCATTGCCCTACACAGAGTAACTTTTACTCACATGGACATCTTTTAATGTAGGATTATTTTCTGCCAAATAGATTCAATTAGTAGGTTTTGAAATGGAAAGTATATGAGACAACTGGCCTGAGGAGAAGGCAAATGGCATTTGTGTTTCAATATGCTACTCCCACAATGTATCTTCAACAGCATATACATAATGTAAAAATGTAAAAAAATGAATTCTTTAAACTATTCTGTAGAAAGTAAACTAATCTGTAGTAAGTTTAGGTATGATCCAATCCTGATTCACCCTTCCTTTATTTTACTGGAAGTCAATTGACCTGCTAAAGAGCTTTCATGAGTAAGAGATACATCAAGTGAGCTAATTCTGAAACCAAAGAAATGACTGAATTTAATATTGCTTTGTTTAAAAATAATAAATAAAAAGGGTGTTCTGTGTTCATATTATTTACAAAAAGAAGATATATGCAAACTTACTAAGGGAGCATGGTGCTCAGAAGGGGAAAACTGAAGGCAGTGTTAATATGATTTCATTGCTGTAATGCTGCCATGAGCCTCAGCCCTTCTATTTCATTACCCGAATGAAAAAGGGGGAAATGAAAAAGGTCAGGGAAGTGACATTTTTCAGTATTAATAGGAAAAAAAGGAAATTAACTGAAAGGCACTTAATAGCTGGAAAAATTGAAAATTCTGAATCTGATTTTCCTCTTACACCAGTCTTACACCAGTGGAACTAACTCCATGGGATCAGACTGTTGGACAAGTCTCAGGGCTTGATTCCCAGAATGATGATGAAGTGGAAAGGAGTTTCTTTAGGTGGCTGAGTTCCTTTATAAATGATTATTTGAATGCTAAAGAGAGTTTGGTCTAAGTGGACTTCTGGTAACCTGCAGTCTTGCAGAGAAGCCTTTATTATTCAAATCCAAATAGTCTTTTTTTGAAGACTCCTTTGGCCTCCACCAACTGTATTCTGACTTATCCCAGTGGAGTGAAAGCAGTTCTTTCTAAAGGGAGCAATACTGCAGGTGTAAGGAGGAATTTAAGTGGCTGGTCTAAGGGAACACACAAGCTGGAGAGGTTAGGGTAGGGAATGTCAATTTGCAAAATCCCTGGGGTGGCAACAAGACAATTTGGATCTGTATGAGATGATTTCAGTTTTAAATTGAAACACATGTGTTAGTGAGTTTGAAGCAAACTGACAGTATCTTTTTAATAGAAGGAGCAGCAGGAATAGCCTGACCCTACAGAGCACTAACATTTAATCTATTTATCAAGATAACAATCAAGGAAGAATCAAATATAAAAACTGTGGGGTTCCTTCCTATGTAACAAGTAAATAGAGGGAAAAAAGGTTTCCTGATTGATGCTTCAGTGATTCCCCAGATTATGGTAACTGCCTCTGCTTTGATGGTTATTTCCTGGCGGACACTGAGAGGTTGCTTTTGTGAAAAGGTGTTGAGGTACCAGAAAGGCTGAAAGACTTGAACACTGCTCAACTGTACTCATGGCAGCTAAATTCAGATTCAAGACTGTGATTGAAATGTATGCAATACTACTATGAATTCTTAGAGTGTGGAAGCTGCCAGGATTAATTCAGCAAAAAAGCAGACAACAGTCCAAAGGGTCATTACTGAAACACTGTATGTTTGGAGTAATTAGAAAACAAATTAAGCATATAATTATATTTTAAGATATGCAGATCCCTGACATTAATAACAATTTCGAATTATACTGGAAAACTATTAGTTTAGTCAGGGAACCTTTACATTGCATGCAGATTGTAACAGTTTGCTGTTACATGAGTATTGTAAATTATCTTTAAAATAGTCATGGGCAACACAGCTGGAGACAGGAGGCATCACAGCTGTCTGTTTGGGAATTTGTTTAAGCTTTTACGGTTGCAAAGAGTACCAGAGTGGCTATTGCCACCTCACTGATGAATGTGTCACTCTGTAAATAAATCCTCTGTAATTTCTTAAGTGTTATTCTGTGTTATCCAGGAACAGAGGGAAGCAGAAGAGTGTCAAAATGTCAGTGGGATGCCAGAAAGAAAATATTACCTGTCCTTTCCAAAGAAATAAATTAATTTCTATAGAAACACTGTGTTAAAAATTGACTCTTCAGATAAATTATATTTCTTTTAAAAGCTTCTGTAAAAGCACTGGGAATTATTTAATAAGACTTTTCACATGTTTGATTAATATAATAATATAAACAATAATAATTTTATTTGGGATAGAGCCAAAATATGACTTACTGATCTGAGAAAAAATATTTCGTTCTTAAATAGAAACAAGAGTTCTTTTGAGCAGTGAACAAAGAAATCAATAGTTCACATTTAGCTGCAGATCTTGGAGCACTTTGAGCAAGAACCACGGTTCTCATACTGCAGATCCCCATGACAGCAGATCACAGAGTAGACTCCAGGTGCCACATTGGAAATTTTGTCATCAAACCACAGTCTGTGCTCTGTATGTCTTTCCACACTGCTGCTCCGTGGTGTTTTGTGAAGCAGTTACATTTTCAGCTTTACACTCGAGTTTCTGCCCCCAAGCCTCTGTGTGCTCCTGTCTCACATTTGATGGGTGCAGAGCACTCCTGCTCTCCTGAAAAGGAGGACACAGGTTGGTATCCCTCATTGGGATAATTGCATTTCTGGAAGATGTTCAGGCTTCATGACGAGAGAAAGTCATAATTTTCCTCCCTCTTCACCAGGTGAGTGGAAATGCATGGCAGGCAGTTCTCATCTCTAATAGCCAACACTGAGCAGAAAGTAATCAATGCCTGTAAGAGAGCTGTCATCAATCATTTTCATGCTCTCGGGGAAAATGTGGACCATTTTGATTCCTGCTGTTCCCTGGGAGCAGCTATGTTCTACTCCCTGCTCAGGTTCACATTAGCTTTAAAATTGAACTAAATTCAAACTTTTTTTCTTTTTTTATTTAATAACATCTTCTGTAAAATTCTATTCTATTCCTCCAGTTCCTATTTTCCAGGACAGTTCAAGTAATGCTGGCTGCATTACTCAAGTCAGGCTTTGGTTGGTTGGCATTTCTGTCCCTGGGGCGTTTTGCTGGATTACTCTTGTAGTGCCTGTTCTGCTACACTGTGGGGACTGAAAAGTGCCAGAACAAATTCAGGAAATTGTGCCAGCTCTTGGTACACACTAAAGAATCCTGAAGCAACAACAACATTTGGCAGAAACAGAAACATTGTTAATACAGCAAGTTACTAAAATCTGTGTTTAATCATGAGGGAACCATCTCCCCACTTGCAAGAGAATTTTCAAATGAGAGGGAAACTAAAAAGTGTCACACAGAGTGGCAGCAAAGTATGGGCTCAGAAGTTTAACTCCTTAGAGCAGAATTTCTCCTCATAAAACACTTTTGTTTTACAAGTTGCAAAAAGATTGTGCTCAGGTGTATGTGTTTTTATCAGAATGCGAGGGAAATGACCATATTTCAGTTAAATCCCCAGATACCCACTGGACCATACTTGTGTTGAAAGAATTTTTTAAAATGTGGAAGTAAAAGAGACCTATTAATGCTACTTCTGTTGGTTTCTAGCACAGATTTCTTTCCTACAGACCATTATCTAGTATTTTGGGTGGGATAGGGGAGTCACTGTCAGCTCTAGTGAAGACAACTCCTTTTTCTGCGAATAGAAAAATTGTCTCATCCACACTAATATATTGCCACAGATTTGTATTTGTCTATAGGTCTAATTTGTAACTCCCCACCACGCACACCACTGAAAAGGGAGTTTCATACTTAGAAATTGCTACAATAGCAGAGGAACGCAAAATAGTCAGCAAGATACAACAGATACAAAGGCCACACTGGCTTGTTTCTAATATCCGTCCATTTCACAAGAGTGCTGGGGGAGGGTTATTGTTTTGTTTTGCTTTATTCTTGCCAGGTTAGGTAAGTCAGTTGTTGATTTTAAGGTATGCAAAACATATGGCAATTGGAGATGTGAATACGCCACTCTAAACAGAAATGGGGTGCCAAGTTTTCCATCCCAGATCTGCAATGGTATGACCGGAGCTTTCAAGAATCACGTACTTTTCAGGATTAATCAGTGTTGCTCACTGAAGACTGGTGAATTTACAGCAACTGAGGATGGAGACTCTCTTCTTAGCCATTGGCAGTATGATGATTGCTTCCCACTGAAACGCAGTGTGCAGTTGTGAAATGTTTGCCAGGTAGAGTTGAAAAGAGTAAATAAAGTTATATATGTGTAATCCTTCAGCCAGACAGTTTTATAGGCCAGGTTAAGTTTCTAGGATCATTAATAAAAACAAATTATATCCCCTAATGAGGATCTTGGTAAAATTATAACGAACCATCTGGGTGCTCCTGCAATCAAGGAGACAAATACACCGTTTTCTGAAGGTGGACTTAGAAATGTGGAGTAACAAAAAATAGCATAATATATAACAAGAAGTTGTTCTTTGCCCAAAGTACTTCCGAAAAACATTTTAAGTCTTCTCCTTTAATTTCTTGGGAAGTAACTGTGTGGGCAACTGGCGGCTTCCCAGACATTCTATATTAATGCTCCATTCACAATTTGCAGTTTCCAAGGTTTTGACAGCAGTCATGAAATATAGTAAGGACGCATCTAAGTTCCAGCTGACCCAGAAATGTGAGCTGCCATTCACTGAGCTGCTTTTGCTCCACTAATCATCTTTATTTTCCAGTGATTTCTGAATCTTACTGGGAGTACATCTAGGATGAAGGACCACACACAGTTCTTCCTGCTAGGAGGAGACTTAATAGTCTCTTCAATATTTCCTTATGGTTTGTGACTATTGCACCTCTAAGCCACAAAATGTTGGCCTAAATTAGGGTAACACCTCAGCCCAGGCATGCCTAAACATAATTAGTTTGTTCAGACTTTCACAGATGATTATTATTACAACTATAATTTCTTCCAGGTTGCAACAAGCTAATGTAAACAAAAATGTTCCTAAACACTTTAGTGAAGGAAAATCCAAATTGAAAGTGATTCAAGCTTTCTCCTCAGACCCTTTAATTTAGCTCCCACCTTCATCACTAGATTCCAACAGAAAGTTCCTCCATGCTTAGATTTCCTTCCCTCTGAATGTGTTCTGCTTTCGGTTTTGGGGGTTTTATTTTTTGGAGGTTTATTTTATGCTTCAGGTTTCAAACACCAGAAGTACATACCTGGAAATATCAAGCACTATTGCAAGGCAGACAGAAAGAGACACACAGTAAACTGAAATCACATCAAGCATTTCCGAAAAAAAACCCGGCATCAGGTAAAAAATAAACACACTGTGCCCAATGCATCTGTAAAAATGAGACAGCACGTGATAAATCCTGTTCAGTTACAAGAACAAAATCATTCACTGGATTTATTGACATACCTTGGTATTAAAAAAAATTCTAACCAGGCCTTGATGTGAACAGTTGTCTCCCAAATACACACTTTGTTTTCCAAAAGTTGCATTGTGTACTTTTATATAATGTTACCTCTTCTCTTCAATTGCATAAATGCCCATAAGCAGAAAAGGTTTCATGCAAATGAAACTAAAAACATGTGTTGCATTAGTGAAAAAATTTTGCTGGACCATTTTGTTTTCAAAGAGATCTCTCCACACCTGATATTACTTCTACCAGACTAAGACCAGCCTCCCATGAGGTGGCCTGGACAGAGTTCCATTTGGAACTGCTGTCTAACCAAGGTCATTAGGCAGCAAAATACAACACTTTGGGACTGAGCACACTCAAGAATGGTTTTGGACTGTGAAACACAAAGCCAAAACCACAGGTCAGCTGGTCTCTTGGGTATTATTATATTTAGAGCTATCAAAGGACTGTCATAAATAAAATTTAATGACAGCTCAGATTTAGACATTCTAAAATGTGTGTAAATTTAGGAATATACTTGCAGACTTTTATATATGCAGTAGGTGTCTAAGATCTCATAATTATAAACAGAGATTTTTATAAGATACCATCAACAGCACATGGAACAGCCATTCAGCTCCTCTGAGAATAGAGGTCTATGAATGATATGTGCATCCAAAGCCATGCAAGGCATGCTATTTATCAGATGATACAGAACAACAGGGAGATGTATGGTCAGATAGAGTGATAGCTGGAGCCCAGGTGAGCTACTATGAAATATTTCAAATGACATTAGATTAGATTAGTTTAGGCAACCTGGCTTTTGGACAACTGTGATCTCTAGCTTCTACTATATTCAATTAATTTATCTAAATGGAGGTGTCTGACACCAGTTGAAATGCCTTAGGGAGTCTGAGGCTGTTGCACAGGACTGAAAGGTACATCAAAATACTCCCAGGAGAACCACGTCCCTCTCAATTGGTAGAGGGAGGCCAAGAAGCTGCCATAAGGTTTCTCAAATGCCTCCAGACATCTAATAATACTAAATCAGGTGCTAACTTCCATTGACTTCTGTGAGAGATAGAACAATGTCTCTCACTCACCTGAAGATATTAACATCACAGCCTCGTAAATTTAAGGGTCCAAATTTAGACCTGAGTCCTACAAATTACTAACTGCCTAGTTGTTAGCAGTTTCCTCCCAGTTCTTAATTTCAAAGTAAAAATTCGTGTTTTTATTTCAGGTTGTGTGGCACAACACCATTCTGATTTAATTTATGGAAGTAATAGTAAGGAAACTTCTGTGATTTCCATTCAGAAAATGTGTCCATTAGTTCTTTTTAAATTAATTTCTTCTTACTCTGGTATATATATTTTCTCTAGTTTGTCTGATCGATATAGGTAAGGGTAAAAGGATAATATCAAGATGGTAATTCAACATTCTGATTAAAAATTAAATGAGAGAAGTGAAATGTGGCAGATGACAGCTGACAGACTGCCCATAAAAAAATGTAAACATTGTCTTGATCAGTGACTGGCTACAGTTAGATGGTGAACCTCATAGACAGGGCTATGAATTAAGCCTAACAGAAGGACAAGGTCTGGAAAAAAATGAAAGAGAATATTGTGCTGCTTGTCTCTAATGTGATGAAGAAGGCTGATTTAATAGTTTCCCTGAATGGGTCATCACCAGTGTAAAAGACAGATCTACACGCATAAACCTTTGCTCAAGATTTAGCAGTCTAAAGACAAAATGGTCTGAAATCACTTTATCTAATCACAAGAATGTGATTTAAGTTTAAATTATTCTGATATTAGCTATAAACCTATTGTATAGCCACATGTTTCCCATGAATATTCTTTGCTTTGCTGAAGCTCCATCACTTATACCCTTATACAGTCTAGTTACAAAGCAAACTTTTCTGCTAAAGAACTGTTTGTAGTTATTGTGCTATGTAACTGTTCTGAGTTTTTCTACTTGTACAAAGTAAAAGTGTTGTTTACTGCAACAAATTCAGCCTTATGGGAATAAGTTTCTATGTGTTTTAGCAGCAGCTGCGTTTATGTCCATGAGATAAAAATGAACATGGAGTTATAGATGGGAAAAAAGAAATTGTCTAAAGCTCTCAACTCTTTAGCTGCAATGTTGTCCCACACAATGCTTCTCCAATTCCCATTCGTTTGTTTCCATTTTACTGAGCTTTCTGTTTTGCTTATCTTAGATTGGGTTGTATGGAGTTTTATCCATGTATCAGATAACAAAACTTAAGATTGACCAGACAGAAAAACATTGTCCAAACTCTAGTCATCACCACTGAGTGAAAAAATTCTCCACGTGAAAAGACCAGAACAGCTGTTTCAGGCAAATGAAACACAGAGATATTAGGTTGGTTTGCTCTACTAGTTTTCTGAGGACCATATGAAGCAATCTTAATTGAAGAAAAACAAGTCCTGGACAGTGGAATTTCTTATGCAGTGACTGATAAAGAACATTGGTTGACTCTGGGGACGTATAGTAAGATGACGTGTTTCTATTGTAACACTTAGATCTCCAAGTCTTTCAGGTGTCAGTATTAATTAATCCTACTCATTTCTCGGTGAGTAGAAAATATTTTGTAATAAAGTACAGATTTGAAATTTTCCAGAACCTTCACACTCACGGAATCATAATGGAAAAATTGTCTTCCTTTATGTTTTAAAGACACTTCCAGCATGATTCAGTTTACAGGAATGTTTATGAGCAGCCCTATAAATATGCACACTACTAATTGTAGTCTGACATCTGTATTTGGAAGGGTCAGCATGAAGTCACTTTATATTTGACAGACTGTACTCAGTGGATGATATTGCCTCTCTGTGTGATGACCATGCACTGGAAGCAGTTGCCCAAAGAGGTTGTGGAGTCTCCCTCACTGAACATATTCCAGAACAATCTGGACTCAATCCTGTGTCACGTGCTCTAGAAGGATTCTGCTTGAGCAGAGATGTTGGACCAGATGATCCACTGTGGTCCTTTCCAACCTGACACAACTTGCTGTTCTGTTATTCTGAGATTGTAGTGGGGGACTTGAATCACCTTCTGGACATGTCACTGCACAGGAGTCTAGGCTGGAGTATCTATAGAATCCCACTATTTATGTGAGGTGAACAAGGTAAATCTTGTCACCTCCAGTCTGGAATTCAGGCTCTCTCATCTCCAACGAAAACCCCTCACACTTGATGCTACACAAACCCACTTTTTTTTTTTTTCATTATCGGTGTAGAATATAAAAGTACTGATTTTACTGTGAATGAATTTGGGGTGCTGAGAATGACTGGGTTGCCAGTGTTTAATATTTTAAAATACTAAGCTAAAGATAAAGAAAAATACAGAACTCTAATAGACATCAGGGTATGCAGAAAGTTGATTGTATTCTCACTCATAAAAGAGAAACTTGAATGTTATAGTAAAAAACATTTAGATAATGATAGCCTCTAAGTACAGAAAAGGGGAAATGAAGGTGTTCTAGTTAAATGGCTTATACATAGATTTCAGTTAATGTGACCTTCATAGGACATAATAGTTCGTGCTCTTCTCCCTAAGTTGTGTAGCATTTTCTCCTCACAGCAGAGTATTCAAGTTCCTGAGTTGCCATTGGCAGTACCTGAATAGGCATTACCATTTTTATTCCAAATATTTAAATAACCTCTGTAATGGGCCATTTGTTAGCTCTTTGCTCAGATATCAGTCTGTTCCATGCTCTAGTTATAATGAGCAGGAATCTGTTTTCCAAGCTTTTACTGGGCCTTTACAATGTACAAATCTTGTGATGAACACACTGTCAGAGACATACGATTTCCAAACTACCCATGACAAATATTCTTGATCACATCACATGGAAAAAGAATAGATTTTGTTGCTCTTAGGATTATTTTATTGGACTGAGATTTAGCTTTCAGTAAAGAAGGGAAGTATTTTGCCTCTCATTATTTGAAAAAATCAGCCATTTCAGAACACTGAATATTTCATTTAAGCCTGCTTTTCACATTCTTGAAGAACTGCCAAATGGACATCCCAGGCCCTGAAATACTCTTTTTATACACAATGTATACAAAAGCTTCACAGGCCTCCACAACCACATGACTCAGTCTTGAGCTCCCTTCTCCCTCAGATGTGCCTATGTTGAAGCAGAAATCTATGACTACTTTCTGGAAGTATTTTGGATGTCAGTGGTAGAGTATCTCTGGTATCTTAACACCATCCCCTGAGGATTTACTCAGTGTGTTAGGCTAACATATTAATTTGAACCCAAGCTGGATACACTGATCCTTTTACTGGAACTATTTAATTTAGGGTGTGCATTGTATCTAAGTTGGCCCTTCAGAGAAGAAAGTTCTGTGACCCATTAAAATGCCTGCTACAACAGTAGTAGGTCATCAGATTTTGATTTTTTTTAAATAGAAACACAAAGAGAGAGTGTGGGATGTCGATACTTCTAAACCTAGAACTGAAATATCAGTTAGGTAGGCCATGATTGCTTTCATAACTGGACAGAAGAGAATAAGTTCCTTGAATCTCCTCAGTCTCAGAGATCTTTTATCTGTATCCATTATTTTCTACATATAGAATGGTAAAAGTCTCCCTAAAGTCCCTGAGTAGGTAAAGGTTTTGTTAATTCTAAACCTAGCCACATACATCCAAATTCCTGACTATTGCTCCAATTTCTGCCCATGTTCCAAAAGCATGGTAGAAAAAATTGTGTCATTAGCCAACCTGATAAAAGGAAAGGATTTTAAAACTCTTCCACATGGATGTCATGAAGATATAGGAATATTTCTAAATGGTTCAACAGTTCTATAAATGCAGAATATTATCAATGACCTTTTGGGTTACTTCTGCTCATTACAGTGAAAACATGTCTAGTTATATGCATTAAGCAGAAAAAAAATGTCTTTAGCCTGTAAGATAATATTGTTCAGTCACGGAACCTCTTCTCTGAGGCTTTTAAAGAGCTTGTGGCACATTAAGACCCTTAACCTTTTCCACTGATGATTATATGAGCATTGTCCTAAATGATTAAGGCTCACAATCATGCAGGGAAATGGACAAATAACATCTGACAGATTGGAAGAGAGAAAGTCTGGATTGGAGGAAGTGTCTTATCACCCAGCTCACAGTCCTTGCTTGAATACAGACATTGCGTGCCAAGCTCCTTGGGCTAAGAGAGCTCTGCCTTAGAATAAACATCTTAGTCAAGAAATGTATTCTGTTATTTTATTTTTTTTTCATCTCCAAATGTTTACTATACAATTGATACTGAGTCTGGCTTATGAGGAAAGATGAAGCAAGGCAAAATAAAGTAAGAAAGAAACTCATTTGCTCCTACTTTCGGGCACAAGTAACTGCCTGGGATGTTACTTTGCAGAGCACATCTGTAAACTAAATGCACTGAGACAATGGGTGGGGTTTGCCTTTTTTTTTATGTGAAGCATCTTCCATCTCACATTATACTGGGCAACCTAACATTACACTGAATATTAGGCATCGTGGACATTCACAACCTACTTTTGCAGTATTTGAAATTTTGTTCTGTGCCACCCCTCTGTAAATAGGATCTTTGTCACTCTTTATACCAAGATAACATAGGAGGAAATTGCTTGTGTTGATTAGAAATTCCATTAGTGGATGAAAGAACATCTAGCAATAAAAATGGGTTTTGATTCACAAAGGAACACAGTAGTGATGCATTAGACATTCAAATAGATTACAACTGCAACCAAACTAGAGTATTTTGTTGTTTTGGAGTTTTTGGTTGGTTGGTTTAGTTTTGTGGGTCTTTTTTTTGTTTTTTTGGCTTTGGTTTTGTTTGTTTGTTTGTTTGTTTGTTTTTTAAATTCTTGTATTTTGTTTTAATATTTCCTACCAGGACTTTTATTTGAAAAAAAGAATATGCAAACTGTGAATTTGGACCTGCTTGAATGACAGAACAGATTTTCCTCAATAACTCTTTTGTAGGAAACATTTTAACACATTGCACTTTAAGCTCATTTAAATGGTTGCGCGCAATTTTCTTTATTCTTTTGAAGATAAAAAAGAGAGAGGTGGATGATGGTTTCAGTTCTGTATCAACCCAGGAATGCAAAGCAGTTGTCTTCTCTGTAAGTTCTCTGAGAGAAGATAATCTCCACCAAAGCCAAGCCTCTCTGGCTGGATTGGGTAAGGTGGGAATCAACCCCACTTCCCTTATTTCTTTGGGGTAATTTCAATGAAGATAAGATGATTTAGAAAGTTTACCTGCAGGCCCATCTTAGCAATATAAAATAAAATCAGTTTCCATGAAAAGCATTAAAATATCAATCAAATCAGAGCAAATACATGGTGTAGACCCTTTAGAAAAAGTAACAAATATTAATGTAATGTGAACACTTACTGACTATTTGACAGCAACATGGGAAACAACCATCTATGTCTTTCATCAATTAGCTTACAATTCAATTGTACAAAAATTAAGGTTCAATTCATAAACTATGGCAATCAATTTAAACAGAGTAATTTGAACCTTGTTGCTTAAAACCTGTTCAACACTTAAAATTTGAAATTCACAGTTGGGACATTTTTGTTCCTCAGTGCATGTCACCATGGCTACACATTCATAGGACTTCTTGGGATTCAGGAGTCAGCAACACTGCTCCATCCCAACTGCCTCCCATGGTCATTGCTGTCTGGGGCTGGCTCGGATCCCCCTCCCTGATTTGGATCCTGCCTCCCACCCATAGACCAATGTGCCAGGCTGGCTCCATCCTGTTCCCATCCCCATGGAGGTGTCTGATACCCAGGTCTGGGGCTGCCCCAGCTGCCCCCCTGGCCTACCCTGCTACTGGTTGAGGGGGACTGGCCCTGGATGAGATGTTTCACCCTGAGGAGCCTCCTCTGTCCCACAGGAAGTACATGGCCTTCACTACTCTCTGGCACACCCACTTTCCTTAGCAATACTTTCCAGACCTTTGCAATCTGTTGTTCAATACATTTTTTCTGAATTGGTTTTCATGGAAATATGTGTGGTTGACTCTTGAATTGATATTTCCATCATCTGTGAGTAGGTGATTTGAAGTAATTCTGAAGTAATTCTCATGCTGTTACTACTGTCATAGCTCATCAAGATTGTAGGATGAATGCAACAGGCTAGTTCACTGCTACAACACAGAGTAAATTTGTTGCTTCCTTAAATCAAGGTAGTTGAAGGAATTTTATAAAAATACATTGATGAGACAATCTGGAGGCCTCTGAGTCCTGGATTCGCTTCATCTTCCTGGATGCAAACCTATACACCCACAAATTACTTGTGCTCTCTTTGTACTTTACTGAAGGGTTGTAGTAATTATCTCCTGCTTGAGGAGATAATATTTTTCATTATAATCTCTAGATTTATCTTATTCTATGGTATACCCTTCATGTTCCACCCTCTCACATGGAATCCATCTTCTATATGGTATTCCCACATTCAAGACACCTCCCCCAGTTTTGGTTCCTCTGTGCTCTGAGCTCCTTTAGCCACTGCATCCATTTACACAGGATGGACTTCACCTTGCTGAATCCATCTCCTGCCTTCTCCAGCTTCAGATGTCCCTTTTTTTTTCCATCCTAGTCTTCCATCTTTAGCACTTTCCAATACAAAGAGAAGTTCAAGATTTATTTTCCTGAGACAGTGTAGTTCTAAGTCATAAATTGACTACTACTGTCTAGGAACAATTTCTGTTCCCTTTAGACCTTTAACCAAACCCTGGAATTTAGCAAGAAACACACCATCTCTTTCAATCCCCTAATTCCTCTCAAAGTATAGACCCTGTAATGAACTTGCAACACTGATTTATTTGGGTCTTTCGCATGAGCATGTGTTATATACTCCTCCAGATTTATCTTAGCAGTTTGAATTCTGGAGCTAATAGGAAGACAAATGATATTCCAGCTAAGCAAAAGAGTAAGGTACTTAATTATAAAATTGGAAACTCCTTCAATGTAAATTGATAAAAATAAGGAAATAAAATCTGTCTTATCCCAGTTGTCGCATGGGAGGGTATTTCTCAACTGGTGTACTGAGGAGCTGCTGAATGAATTTATTCTTCCAGAGTATTTCTGTCTTTCACTTACCTTTGAGGATTTTCTGCTGAATGCCGAGAAAGTTTCAATCTATATCTTAGGAATCCTTTTATTTCCCTACTGTTTGAGAGCCCTGGGAATAGCATGGCCTTTCTTCTTGTTGCTTGCTGTCTCTCAGAATTCAAAAGGAATGCTCCTAAGCTTATTTGAGACTAAATCTCTTTAGGTACGGAGGAATCAGAGAATGCTGATTCTTCTATCCTGTTTACCTTTTCTCTCAGGAAATCAGCTGAATTGCAGTGATAAAAATGAGTTACAGTAGTAAACCTACAATGTACCATTCTGCAAGCTACATATCATGAGATGTTTTTGGCACAAGGAGCCATTTTATTTCTGGTTTACTGGCATATTATAGAGGCTGCAAATAATACATTAATACACTTTTGGGGCTGGGTCACTGTGTCACAGTCCTATTCAGGGAAGCACTTAAGCATCTGTCTAATATGAATCATGTGCTTAGGTCCCAGAGGTGCCAATGGAAATTAAGCAACTACTCCAGAGCTGACCTTGTACAGAGACTTATTCTTAAAACATGTTCCTAAAATAAAATATTCTTCTTTAAACTATTCAAGGCTGGAATAAACTAAAATGAAACAATTCTCATATAGGATTTTTGTTGGTTTTTTTTTTGTTTGTTCTGAGTTTGGGGGTTTTTAAGAAGGTTTTTCAGAATACCTCAAAGTTTTCTATTCAGTAATGTGTTTGTCTGCAATTATGCAAATATTAAAATTTACCTAAAGCCTCTGAGATAGCTAACTATTGCTGTTTGTACACAGATGAATCTCATAAGCTTTCGCTGAAATATCGTACCCTTCATTTCTGAAGAATATTGATTATCAACTTACAGTAAAGCACTTCCATTAGCATCATTCAGTGAAGACAAAACAGTTGTATATGTATGCACCATAATAGCCAAATTCTTTAATTCAGGCATTTTTCAACACCTCACACAACCTATTACCACTCATTTTTCTTTAAAAATCTGGGACTTTTGGAGTTCACTTTATTCCACGCTTAGGCCTCTCTCCAGACTTGCCTCATCTCCATTGTAAAATTGACTCTCTACAGCAGCCCAGCAATCTACCGTGATAGTTTAGGCCAGAGACTATTTATGCCTCTATTTGCTTTCCCAAACTCACTCCTTCACCAGCGTGCAGAACGAACAACAGCTCAGCAAGGACAAAATCCTGGAAGCAGCAACCCAACAATTTTATAGTATCCACTTTATAGCTTTCTGTTTTCAGCTCCTCTTTCTCTTGTTCTCCTACTTTCTCCTACTTTTCTCCCCTTTCTCTTTCTCCTTCACTCTCTCTCCCCTCTCAGACTTACAGCACTTTTCCATGAGGTCTCCACTGGGGGACCAGTTTTCTTGTTCTCAAGAAATAAGCAGCACAAAGTTGGCATTCTCCTCTTATGTCACCTCCCAGTTTTAATCAAAAAAACTTTCAAGAGCATGAAAATGAAAGGAAAAGGAATTATGTTTCCAACCAGAAGCCAGAATTAATTCAAGATCTGTATTGGAGAAATAGGTGGTTCTTTTTCTTTTCCAGTCAAGCAGGCAGCCTGGGTCTCATTTCAGAGCTGGTAATTTCTAATGCTGCTGGAAAAAACAGACAGCCTGCTGTTCCCAGCAACTTTTATAATATTTTCCAGCACTGGAAATTGTTGACTAGCATGGCCTTTGAACAAAAACATTCACTATGCTAAATTTAGGCTACAATCCTTTAGAAACTGTATTTTAAAGGAGCAATTACTAGATCAGAACCAGTTTAACCACCAGTGGGATCAGAATAAGTCTTCCTTAGCAGTCTTTCAGAAAGTGTTCTCTTCTGGAAAGAAAGATACAGGTACTTTGTCCAGGTTTAGTCTATGGGTCTCCACCACAGAGTGTTTTAGAGGGAAGTAGATGTAGGCACATGCCTTGTCTTTGCCTTGGCCTTGGCATCAGGTATTAATCACAGGAATTGCATGGTTTTGGAAATTTAGAATTTGTCAAACTCTGGACCACCAAATGAACAGATGAATAACCCCAATAAGGTGTCTATAGAAAAGAAGAAATTTGGATATATATCTGAATAGAGATAATATTTAATGGGCTCCAGGTAGCTCAGCGCTCATACAAACTTCCTAATTTTTTTTGCCAGAGATATTTTGGCTCTCTTTGATAATTACAGAATAATTGTACATAGTCTATATTACCCTCTACATGCAAAATGTGGAATTCAGACTAAGGGTACAATTTAGATTTCCAGTGTAATTTGAAATAATCCAAAGTGCTGTTTCAGGAAAATATTGATAGTGTGTCAAATCTGCTAGTTCTGCCTCTGTATCTTGAATACTCTAAAGCATCCCAAATGGTTTTAGATACCTAAATCTAAGATAATGAGATGAATTTATTGTGCCTCTTTAAAGGTGAATTATACGGCTCCATAAATTCTATTGATGGTGTTGGCTATATTGTCACTGAATAAGAAAGGATATTAAATACCTCACATGAAAGTGTCTTTCATGTAAGTATATTGATCTTTATCAAAATGCCATGCCAAATCTCTTCTTTGAAAATGCCACAGTATCTACATTGTATGAATAGAGGAGGCACAATGGATCTTGAACCCAAGGCTGAAAAGTAAATATGGAGGTGAAACAGATATATGTGGACAGCCCAGGGCTTTTAAGAAAATGAGATAAAATTGGTCTATCTGGGGAAGACAAACAGTGGTCAAAGTTCAAAGATTGATGTTAGCTTGTTTATTTGTAAGCAGCCCAGGGAATGGTTTGAGAGTTAAAGGGATAGCCCTGTGGATGTGGCATGAGAAGCAGCATGGAAAGGAATATGAATATAGTCTTTCTGAAGCTGAACAAGTGACCATATTTTGACATTTTGGAAAGGAAAGTATTTGTGTACTTGTGAGGCTGAGGTTGGAGACAATTCCACTAAACAGAGCTGCAAAAAGAAGTCTTTAAAAAATCATGCAGTTTTCTAAAATGTGTACATTCCAATCAAGCCTCTTCCATGGGATTTCTGGTATAAAACTAGTGATTATATTGGAATTTCAGAAACAACTTGTAGAGCTCCCAAAACACAGGGAGGAGTCCCTCCCAAGGCTGGAATATTAAGTTGGCTGGAAGAGTTGTTGGCTTTACAAAACATCCAGGACCATATTGTGATCATATTGAGGTTTTCTTACATTTTTTAAAGATTTATATTACAGCTCTGCAGGGATACAGGCCACTTATCAGATAACTCACAGAAAAATAACTTGTTCAGTGTGACAGGATTTCTCTGAGGCTGCCAGATATATTCCATGAGCACATGTAACCTGACTTTTAAAAATGCAGTTTCTTAAAACATCATTAGCAGCTGATAACTATGTAAAATGGCATTGCATCATGGAAGATACATCCATGCATTTGTGGGAATCAATTATTTGTACACACATCTGTGTTTGAAACACAAATAATCGAGTTTCATTTAGTGCATTAATTTAATATATTTATTTCATACATCAAGCTCTATGGAAAGAATATGAAGTGAAACTACTACTGGCAAGTCAGTCTAAAAGAATTAACTCTATCTAGTGTGTGCTTTATTCTAATTCAGCTGTTAACATTCCTGCCCCAAAGCCTCAAGTGGGAATTTTAATTTCATAATGAAACTTTGTGGGAAGAGATTCCTTGTCACTGAAGTTATTTATGTGTTTTCAGAATGTGAATGGCTCAGGTATGGATTCAACGCCTCCACAGTTCTGAATTATGAAATATTTGCTGCAGGTTACTGTAGCTGGAACAGATTGCATCTTTTATTGTAAATTCTTCTACAGGTTGCCAAGCATGCTCACGTTTAACTGCACTAGATTTAAAGGAATAAACATAGCATATGGCAATTGCATATAGGAAGTTTGCATGTTTCCTTAAAAAGTCCCACCTTTCATGAATACCCAACACCAACACCAACACCAGAATTTTCTTGAAACAGATAATTTTTTGCTTTCCATTTAGACACTAGAGTGGTCTTTCAACACCAAAAAGACTCTGCTGGGAGTAGGTAAGTCTGCTGGCTGTTGAACAATCAAAACTCCTTCTCATTTCTCTTTCTAAATGGACCCCTGTGTGTACACTAACCTGGTTAATTTACATTGGAAAGAAACTTATAAATGTATTTTCCTTTCAGTTACCATAATTTGAAAGACCTAGAAACTGAAATAGTTCATGCTTTTCTTCAGAACTTGTTGGAAAATCAGTTAACAGCATCAATTCAGGAGTGGTCTATCGAAGTCAGATTGTTTTGAAACATTTCCAGTTCAATGGCCATTTTGCTAACACCAGGAGAGGGTTAAGTGGCTTCTCCCTCCTTGTAAAACACAGTCCAGCCACAGCTTCCACGCTTTCCCTTGGAAGAGAGATTCATCTGGTAGACTGTAATCCCTGATTTGTTGAAGTCCCAGACCTTTAGCTGGGCTAAACTCTCGGAATTACAGTGAGGAGTCCAGTGGCCCAAAACCTGAGTTTTCTGGAACAGAGTCTGCATTTAATCAGTCTTTCATGATTTTTCATGGTTTTGTTGTCTTCAGGGATGATCTTCCTTGAAGAGATATGCAATTATTCAGTGAAATACTCAGTTTTGGCCAGTTGCACCAGAGTTAGTTTTACTGAAACTTCAAGATCTGTTTCCCTGTACATTATCTTTTGTGAATAAGGAGAAAAAACACCCAAAAAACCCCACAGAAATTAACATTGCAGAATTTCTGATTCATGTGATACTTTGGGAGTGTGTGATTTTGAATTCATTGGACTAAATCTGTTCTTGCAACAAAATAGAACTACTGTGTGTAGATCCAATGGCTCAATGACTTGAATACATAGGATAAGTTATTGCATATTCACGTGTCTACTTATTTGAACTCATCCTGTTTCAGATGTGAGGCAATGCAAATCAGTTTAGAGATCTCACAACTAATTTATGACCTCATGATTGGTGGTGGGCTAATAATATCCATTATTGTCTAGAAAACAGTTTAAGTTAGGTGACAGACAATAATGAGTTAAACTATGATAATTCAATCTTGTATTCTGTATGTTGATACTATTATTTTGAATATTGGCTAAACAACATATATGTATTTCTATTTTTGTCTTTTTTCTTCTTTTTTTCTCAGGGAGTTGAATAAATGTAATTTTTTCGTTAACCTGTGTTATAAATCTGAAAATATGCAGTGTTCCAGAGGCAAGTTTAATTCCTACTGGATCTAATGTCAAATCCTTGCTCAAAACAAGGCATGATGTGAATTGCCTCCTTAATGGAGGTAAATTATACCTCAGAATGATGGTTGTTCTATTTTTGTTAAGGTTTCTTTCCCTCCTCCTCAGACTTTCTAAGGCTTTAGGGCATATAAATTCAGGTTTGCTGTCAGACACATCTTCTAAACTAAACACTACCTTATTTTCTTATCACATTTGGAAATCCGTCATTTTTCCACACCTTTCTTTCCTACTCTACAGAAATGAACTAATCACTAAAAAATACATATTTTCGTGAAGTGAGATAAGATACACTCTTGACACTCCCTCCAAGATGTCGGGGTTATCTTTATATCAAACGTAGCAAAACTTTTCATTTGAATCCAAGAACTGTCAATTATCAGCAACTCTGAAAGACACAGAAAGGATCACTTGACCTTTTGCTTGTGATTTTACCTTCTTTCATCCTATTGAGCTCTCCACTAGTTGCTTTTCCCTCTCTGACCAACACACTCTCTCTTCAGCTTAACTGCTCTAAAAATTTTTTTTTTTCTCTTAGTACTTTAGGGAATTCCATCCTCCTCAAGCCTTACTATAGCTTTCATTTTTTCATGACTACATCAGGCAGAATTCTTGTCATCACTTAACATTTCCTGTGCTACTGGCAAAATCTGGAATTGGTCCTCATTAGCTCTCATGCCAGGCTTCACTTCCTGGTCATGAATTTTGAAATCAGCACACATAAACCTGTGTCCCTTCATGTGCAACTGGAATCTCTAGTCTGGGAAAATATAATTATCATAGCCCTAAACTGATTCTTTTAAAATTCTGGTTGTTAAATAATGCAGCTCTTTAATAGCTGGACAGATTTGGATTGGAGGCCTCAGGAATGTTTCTTCAATCACTTCAGTGCTATTTGCAAGTTCCTAATCACATCTGACAATGAAAATATAAACACTTGTGCTCGGATTTCTGCAGCAGACATCAAAAGCTGAGTTTGTAAATGTCAATAGACAGAAATAAGGACTTCCAGGGTGTGATACACTTGACCTATTTTTGACATCTATTTTAAGATGTGATGAAATGTACCTCTGCTAAGTAATTCTACAGAGAGAGTCTCAGGTCACCGACCACAGATTCTGATGTCTAGATTTTATCAGTTATATCAAATATTTGTTTCCACTCTGCATGAAAAATTTGAATCCTTAAAGCATATAAAGGATACATGCTTTAAAGTAAATTATGATTTTAGACCTTATCCAGAAGTTATCAAAGTATTAGAAGTTACCAAGAGCACACGGACATTGATAATACTAATGAATGTAACTGGTGGTATCAATCCAGTGTAAGATACATAGCCTGAAGCTCATAATGATCTGCCAAATATTAGAAATTTTGTAGTTTTTCAACCAGAACACTATTTCCTGGATTTGTTCAGAAGATTAATTGTTTTAAACCCCTGAATAACAACTAATAAACATATAATCTTTTTTGTTACATAAAAGAAAAAAACATTTCTTCCCTAGAAGTCCATTTTCATCTGACATACACAAGATTACTTGCAGAACTCTAGTGACTAGTCTAATAGAAAAAAATTATTGGTTTGGATGAAAAATTTCCTTTTTTTACTCCCAAGCAATGATTTATTTATTTGTGCACAAGAGAAATTATAAGGTCTGAAATGAATATTTATATAGACACAAGGTCTTTACAAATGTCTTCTTGGTAGATAAGATTTATTCAAATAATTTATTTGAAGTAATCTATCATACTAGACACTGGCCAAATTCAAATTACATATTAAGTATGGTTCATTGTAACTTTTCTAGATCTGATAATGGCAATATAAAACTGAAGGACTGTAACAGATTAACTATTTTTCTTATTTCCTTATTTCTGATCAAACATGGTTTTCTAGTTACAATTCCCACCAAAGCTTGTATTTTAATTCATCCAACCTCAACCATAGGAACTCTAAAACAATTTGTTAAATTGAAAAATAATAATAATAAAATTAAAAGTGCCTGTACACCTCCACATAGCATAAATCTAGGAGTGTTGCATGAGGTGGAATGAATGTCATGGCTCATTAACTTGGGCTGATAACACTTGCAGAACTTGAGAGCTTTCTCCAAACCAAAAACCAAGTGCCTCAATTGTTAGACTTCCAGGATAATCATGATCTTTCCAAGCAGATTTATATTCAATGTGATATTAGATAGCCCATTTCCACTAGCAAGGTCTTTAATGTTTCCACTGGGACATGCTCTTAGAATTTAAAGCTCTTGCCTGCCAGTGCTTGTGAGTGTGATTAAAGCATGGTCAGTGTTGGGAGTGCTAGACTGGTTTGAATGGTTTTGTTATCCAACCTATTCAAAACAATGACACACACACATTTATTCTTTATGGTGATAAAACACAAAGATTTACTCTCACAAGATAAAGGAGGGTTAAACTGGGTTAAGTGCATCTGTATTAAACATTTCCTCCTTTTGTCAATGAAGATTTCTAGTTGGCAGTATTTTCATGAGCTTAATTTAATCTTACAAGCACTTCCAGTCACGTTGAAAACGTCAAATCCCAGTGTTGAACATGATTGACAGTACAATTGTGCAGTATCAGTCACAGAAGGTGGAGCTGGGGCTTGGTGATTTTTATGGCTGGTCAGAATTGTCATCCCAAAAGAGTACTTTTATAGGAAAGCTTATGATTGTGTCTCGATATTACAGCATTCACAATGAACTTTATCATCTACAATATTTCCCAGTGTTTTTTTCTGGAAAGGTCACCATATAAACCTCATGTTGTTTAAAGATATAAGACTTTTTGGATAAAGTTATGCATTTGCCTAATAGCGCATTCTTTCTCCACTTGCTCACAATGAGTTTGTAAATTGATGAAAAAATTGTTTATTTTTCACAAGTTTAAGAGTTAAACAGATCTAAATTACCAATATGCTTTCTTGTTATCATTACTATTTAATTATCTCAGGTCTTTAGTTATACTGCACTTACTAGTGCTTAAATTTCAGGGAATGTATTTATTCAACATATGAATTTTAATTGAACATAATTTTAATGAAATGGCAATTCTACCTTCAAAAAGAGAAAATCCATTGTATCCAAGAAATTATTTGAGAAGCCAAGTGATTTTATCTTAATTTCAGAATATGGACGTGAGCATTCAGATGTTAACTTCTGATTCAAATAATTCTAGTCTCTGTAGGGGCAAAGGCAACAGAACTGAGCCTCACTCTGAAAGAGCTTTCTTGGTCCATACTAAGTACTGAAGCCAATCAGGTAATTAATCCCAGAAAATTTTCCTCTTCTACAGAATTTCTGCTTATCATCCTTCTCTCTATGTGAAGGATTTCTGGCCAGGCACTGCAACAGGCAAGCCAATGTCTATAAGAACATTACTTATGTCAGGAAGGATGTCAGGGAAATACTTGAAAGCACTTGCATGTCTCATAAATAGAGGATCATATTTATTTCCTTAAACTTATTACTATATTTATCCTGAAGCATTTTTCAGTTGCCTGTACTTTTTGACAATATTTGATCACCTACTACAAATTTTTAAAACTTCGTGATTATTTGTCAATGGACTTGTACAGGATCTGCCTAGGATGGCATTATCTTTCTTCACTCCAGCTGTTGTGATGTTCTGCTGTGTATTTGTGGCTAAAAAACTGTCAAAACACCATTGTTTTTGTTATCACAGAGCTGATCTTTCACAGCATCAAGCCCTTCTCTCTAACTACCCCCACCAAGGCCAGTACACTGGTGGTGGGTAAGAGGTTGGGAGGGGACATGACTGGGACAGCTGACCCAAACTGGCTGATGGGATGTTCCATAGCATGTGACATTGTGCTCAACAATAAAAGCTGAGTGGAAGGGGAGGATGCATTTGTGTCCATGGCATTTGTCTTCCCAAGCCAATGCTATGCATACCAAGGACTTGATTTACAAGATGGACATCTGCCTCCTGACTAGAAGTAGTGAATAAATAAATACCTTTTTGGGGTTTTTCTACACACAGTTTTTGCTTTTCTCATTAAACTGTCTTCATCTCAACCCACAAACTTTTCTGTCTCATTTTCTTTGCTGTTCTGTTGAGGAGGGGACTGAAAGACTTTCTGAGTGGGGGTTCTAGCAGACTGCCAAGGTCAATCCATCACACTGTCAACTACATGGGGCAATTAACACCTGATTAAGTGGAGGATTTGTTTAACAAAATATTTTTGCTGAGTCCAGAACAGTCATAGGCAGGGTTCCCTGTGATTGCCAGGTTTAACTTGTTGAGATTGTTTTTGAAGACAAAATAAAGAATAAATTAGCTCTGATAAGATTCTCCCCTTTTTTCTTTAAGCTCTTGTTTTACAGTTTTTGTAAACATTTCTGCTTAATTCAAGAAGATCCTTTCCACTTTTCCAGTACCTATTCCCTCTTTGTTGAATGCCTGCTAAACCAAAACCTTCATTTCCCAAAAAAACCTCCATGTGTGTTTAGAACACCTAACAGCTTCAACAAGGGTTGTAGCCATTCATGTGCCAATAAGTCATTTGCTGGTAAATACAGATGCTGTTCAGAATTCAGAATCTGTGCCAATGAAAAAACATGATTAATACCATAATGGTTCCTCTTAGTGTTAAAATAAGAGTAGTAGGAGGTAAAACAGAGAAATTAACAATAAAAAGGGGTTATTCTTTTCCTCCCCCACTCTCCCAAATTCTAAACTTAACATCACAAAGATGAAGGAGGAAAACTTAGAAAACAAAAAGAAATAAAGAAGAGAGAGGGAGAAATAAAGAAGATACTAGCAAGGCAAAAGTCTGAAATGATTCACCAAAGTCCTTGAGGAAGATGCAAGCCTCAGGAGACCAATTAATTTAAATTTAACCCCAAATATATAAATATATATACACATAAGAAAAATCAGTCTTAAGATCAGAGTTCCCAAATTAGAGGTAAAGCAGATGGAAAGAAAATGGGGTACATTTCCAGGCAGATTCCCACCAGAAGCAGTGGCAGTTAGAGTCAAACAGTATCTATCAGTTGTGGAAGTAATTTTGATTAGGGGCACAGATGGACCGCACAAGCAGAAGAAGAAGAAGCGAGGGGCTATAGTTCCTGGGAGCCATAGAGCCAAATAGTTATGACTGTGTCCTATCCCAAGGCCTCCCATTGAGAAGCAAAGGAAAACTAGTTTGAGAACCACTGACCTATTTGGAAAAAAATTTGGGTTATTGCTGTCTAAAGAATAATCCCTCCAGTACCCCCCACTGTTGCCTACAGGGAACTTGTTCAGTGGTGCAACTGGGTGGCCCAAAGTCTAATAAATTACTAAAAGCATAGGGAAAAGGACTATATTTTCTTTGAGTTATGCCAAAACTATTAAACGTGATGTGAATAAGTTACATCACCTATCAGTCATCATTCTTATCCCTGCATTCCTATACCACCAAAAAAAATTCTCTGTTCTTCTCAGAGTTATCAGTTGTATGTCTTAGAACACACATGTCCAAACCTCATGCTTTTCTTCCAAGCTGAAGATTGCCTTATTCATCTGTAATGAATGTAGTCTTCCTTGTCTTCTGACATTCTCTCCTCTTCCTGTAGTATTTCTGGGTGTTTCCTTAAGCTTCGTGTCACACTGTAAATAAACTATCGTAGTCACTCTCTATGGTACCTCAGAGAAGAGATTCTGTAGCTAAAGAGCTTATTCATGGCAAAAGCAGTACTAAGCTGAGGCTCTGAACACCTTGAGGTCAAAAGTATTTCCAGAGAAGCATATTAATGTGTCTATAACTACTCTGCACAGCAGCAGAGTGTATCATATTCAATGATTCATTCAAGCTTCTTATTCCCCTTCCGCCCTTGCCCAGACCTTAAAAGACAGACAAAGCTTTGACAACTTCCACTTCTGCATGAGTGTTATCCAAAGTGTACAACATAAATCAGAATAGAGGATGAATAGTTGATTGTGTCTGTTCTAAATATTATCCTTTCAGTAGTACAGAAGAGGACTCTGAGCCCTGGGGAATTCTTCAGCCATGATTTTTGCAAGAAGACATAGTTCTTTTGAGGAAACCAGAATGCTTCCATTAACTACCCAATCTCTGAAGATGAATCTTTATCGAATTTCCAAAGTTACATAACATCCCTTTCTGTTCCTGAGAAAAAAAATATGAATGAAGTTTTTGTACTTTTCTTGGTAGTTAGGCCAATATCCCAGGAAACACAAAGGTTGAATGCGTGTACCATCTGAACTGTGTTCAGGAAACCATCAGCATTTAAGGCCATACTTTTCCCAAGGCAGCATCCTTTTACTGCCATTAGTGAGAGGAAAACTGGATGAGGGCTGGTTATGAAGTGGTATAAAGCACAATGAGTTGAATTGTGTGTTTGGTAGATCCTCCCACAAGTGAAGGAAGACCAAAAGTGGCTTTAAGTTACTTTGATGCTTTTTATACCCTAGACTCTGCCAGAGAGCTGCATAGTCAGCAGTGAGTTAGAACCAAGTAGAAGAAGTTGTGTGCAAGAGTAAAGTTAATCCAGGAGTTTCTTGTCTGGAGCTGCTCTCAGTTGTAGTCAAAAGAAAGCTACACAGGTGTGTTAATGTGGCTTGTGTGTGTAGAGAGTGGTTTTAATTTAAAATATTGCTGTGGATTTAACATATTTTTATCAGATATATATTTCTAAATTTGGTGGATAAAAAAACCTTTCCATGGAAAGTTAATAAAATGTAACAATGCACTGAGGTTTGCAGTATATAGTGTAAAGAAAACTAATTTAAATTATTCATTATACTACTCATAAAATGTGTTTTATACTCATATTTTAAAAATTCTTAATATGACTTCTTCTCTGACTTTAGTACACTGCCAGTGAGTGTTGCCTTGCATGAAGAACTGCAGCAGAGATCCAGTGTATCATCTCTGAAAGCAGGGGAAAACCAGAGGAGAAAACAGATGGCTGAGAGAAATAGAGCTTCAAAGAGGAATCTAATTTTCAGTGTGGAGAAGAAAATTCATTTGAGCTATTCAGTTTGCTAAAGGTAATCTTGGCTAATATATGAATTATAAGATGCAGTAATTTACTGCTCAGATAGCAACATTTTATAACTCTGTAATTTCCCATGGAGTCAGTCAGTAGAGTTTAGCATAACAGACCTCCCTAGTGGTATGTTAAGAAAAAGTAATCCTGATATAGTAGATCTGTATCTCCACTGCAAGTCCAACCATGTCCTAAACCTGCTGGGCTCCCCAACACTAGCTGACAATTCTGACTGATCAGAGATTAAAACACAAGAACAAAATGCAAATTAACATAGGATGCTGTGCCTGAGCATCACCATGATTATCCCATTCCTGGTGAATGATCATAACTCTGGAGGTTTACAAGCCTTTGAGATTTTACCGAAGTATATCATCAAATGTTTCTACCCTACAAGACAATTGATTGTTCTGCTCTTGACAAGGGATTAAGTAAATTCCTGGATCTCTTCTAGACCTTATTAAATAACAGGGAAGAATGCATTCTTCTGATAATCAGATTTGCAGGAATATATATTGTGCTAATTGATGATAATGGCAGTAGTTGGTTGTTATAACTTACCCCTGCACGCTAATTCCTAAACTCCATTGTAAGTTGGGAAACTGAATCACCCTTTTTTTGTTTGTTTGTTCATTTGTTTCCAGAGAATGTTCAATTTTGAGTGCGGAAAAGACCTGGTTGCAAAAGGGAAAAAACCACCTCAAAACTGAAACAGTTTGAAGATCAACTTCCAGTAAATGCTGAAGCTGAATCATGGTGAAAAAGAATACATTTATGATGTATATGCACATATATATATCTTTCAGGATCTGCTCAAGAGCTTTTCTAGGAACTCTGGATTTGAAGGGAAAGCAAAACTTCCTCTTACCAGCCTGCAACAGGGTGTAAGAAGAATGACAAAGTAACTAAAAAAAAGTTAGGTAATTGCCAGGTATACGTTGCACCAACAATAAAGCAATCTGAGGTCAAGAAAACGTGTCTTAGTGACAGAGGTCTAACTTATTTGTATGTTTTCCTGCAACCTCCTTTTGCATAAACAGGGTAATCACAGGACAAAGAGCTTCTGCCTTCCAAGCAGTTGTCTCGAGTTTTATGGTCTGCCCAATAACCTAAGTATTGAAAATGATAAAAAAAA
>VYXB01002394.1:494270-693959 GCA_013397135.1 Pachyramphus minor
CCTGACTGCCCATGGGAAGCAGTGAATTAATTTCTTGTTTTGCTTTCTTTGCTTTACCTAAAAAACATCTTTATTTCAACCCACGAGCTTTCCAGCTTTTTACCCTTCCTAGTCTCTCCCAAATACTGCTGGTGGGGGAGTAAGTGAGCAGCTGCATGGGACTTGACTGCTGGCTGGGTTTAAACCAGGACAAGTAAAAGGAAACTGATGTAAAAAAAGTATGCAGTTTCCAAGGATAATATAAAAAATCTCTGAATTAGGAACTGCATGTCCAATTTCTTAAGACCTTGGGAAATATATTGGGGGCTGCCCTATCATTCTTAATGTCACCAGGTATTACATCTGAAAAGTATGTTATATATTATATATTAAAATTATATATTACTCATTTTTTAGACTCAGCTTTTTAAACTCAGTAGAAAACT
Source organism: Pachyramphus minor (assembly GCA_013397135.1). Taxonomy (NCBI): domain Eukaryota; kingdom Metazoa; phylum Chordata; class Aves; order Passeriformes; family Tyrannidae; genus Pachyramphus; species Pachyramphus minor. The sequence goes on from VYXB01002394.1 coordinate 494,696, forward strand.
GACTATATATATACATATTATGCTGACACCAAATCTGACATAGTACAGCACTGAGTCAAGTAAAGGGTCTTATAAAAAAACCAAAATTATGATAAAAGTCAATTCCAGATTTCAACAAATAAAAGACAAATGCCAATGTAACTGTAGATTCCCAAAATTAATAACTGAAACACCATTTTGCCTGGGATAGCTCTGTCTTTCAGATGAATCCAAGTGATACATTCTCTTTTCCTATTACATCTTCCTGTAACATATTTATCCTAATTTAATTAATTCAAAAGAAGATATTAATCATTGAAAAAAGAGGCTGAGTAAATTATAGGAACAAATCAGAAGTATACAGGAAAAGTGGAAGAGCGAATTTTTCCAGTGCAGAAGGTATGAAATGAAACATTTGAAACTTTTTTAAGTAAAAATTTCACTTGATGATTTAGTCCAGAATTAACTGGCATAACTCCACTGAAATCAAGGTAACTATGCCAATTTGCATCAGCTGAGGACCTGATTCAGTATCATTCTGTGAAGTAACATTCTTTCTGTCTTCCAGAAAACATTGTTATGAATGTGTGATATTTTGCAAGTGGATCAGTCTTTCAGCGTACAGTATAGTTACATGATATGAATCTGAAATATCTTCACTATATTTACATATCTTGTGTTGGTCCATCTGGGTTTTTATTTCACCTAACAGAGCAAAGCTGAGCAGTTGAATATTTTTTTATTTGTTTTTAGGTTTTCCTAATGTCTTTTGTTAGCAGTCTTTTAATTTTTGCACATACTTGAGTTTTAATTTACTTTTCATACTGCCTGAATCCATTTCCATCTGTTTAACCACACAGAAGTGTTTCCAGTGGCCCTTTATAATGTTCTGGTACTGCTTTCACCTTTCCTCACAAAATTGTCTACTTCTCTACTGCTGTCCATCTTTCACCTAATATTTGCTGTTGCCAAAAAGAGAACCTCCATCAATCTACCAAAAAAATACCTCTCCATAAGTATGTGTCTGGTTATCCATCGCTGTTCTGGGAAGTATTTTAACCAAAGATAGGTCAGCACTGTAATCATATGAGATCTTTGTTTATGCTTTGGAATACATGTTCTTTCTTGTTTCAACTCCCAGGCAAACAGATTGTATCTGCACTGAGTGAAAGTTTCATGACTGATAAACCTTGGCAATAACACTCTTACCCTGAGTCATATGTTAAAAACCCCAGCTATTGACATTTTATTTTGAAAAGCTGTGGCACCCAGAAGTTTTACTGCCAATGACTAAGTTGCTGAATATTCCATTTGGAACAAGAAAATAAAACCTGTATTTTGGACAAGAAAAAAGTTCGGAGGATACATGTGGACACACAAAACACACACATGCAGTGTCAAAGTCTCTGTTTACCTTCATGTCTCTGCAGGGAGTAGTCTTTAAACACATCCCAAGGCCATTCAGTAAATACAGTTAATTAAAACCTTCTTTTGGAGCCAAGGTTTCAAACTATGCTAATTTGTAGTAATATTTATTACACTGAGTTCTCTCAGCAATGCCAGATGGATATGCTTTAACACACATGGAATTGCTCAGACAAAATATCTTGTCCAAAAGGTAAGAATTTAACTGTCTTCTTAGACTGGTGAGCTAGTCTGGAAATATACTTCTGAAACAGCACAATAAAGAGCAAAGAACACACATGATACAAGGCTGATTAATTAACATCTGCTCTTGGATTGCACAGTTTGTGCTTTCACTCAAGTATCCTAAAGTACCACATAAAATCTGAGTTTTTACGACATATTTCAGTGTACTGTGTCTGCAATATGTCACATGTACAGATGCTAAACCACTCTGGGACTTATTTGACAGAGAAGCCTTGGAGCTGGATTCAAATGCTGAAATAGAAGTACAATTGCAATTGGAAAATTGTGAAAGTACAGTTGAAAGTGAGAAAAGGCCCCATCAAGCCAGTGACAGGATATGAAGGCCACCGCAAAGTCACTTGGAAGGTGATGGAGAAAACAGACGTTCCTGACAAACCATAGAGTCACAGAATATTCATAGAATATTCGGGTTCTGTCACTGGTTACCACAGAGAAGAGATCTGTGCCTGCCCTCTACCTTCCCTCATGAGGACACTGCAGACAACCATGAGGCCTCCTCTCAGTGTCCATTTCTCCAGGCTGAAGAAACCAGTGACCTCAGCTGCTCTTTGTAGGGCTTCCCCTTCAGACCCTTTACCACCTTCATATCCCTTAATATCTCTTCTTTGGATGCTCTCTAACAGTCAGGTTTGCTACAGACACCTACATGAGAGACATCTAACAATGTTAGATGAGATGCACAACATGTCATTTCATTTATAGGAACAAGATCAGTTCCAGCTACAACACTAGTTGTGTTTTTATGGCTGCAACACTTTTTAATTAATTGCCTTAAGAAGAAAAAGGTCTCCTGCTGTTATCTACTGACAGAGGTTTTCTTTAGCTCAAATAACTTTATTAGAAAAATCCATGGTGAAAACCTGACTTCAAAGTAGATGACGAATTTTTTACTCTACATAATGAAAGCAAGATTTCTTTCCCAAGTTCTAGTTCTGAAAATGTGGTACAGATGAGGAAGTCTGAAAGGTTGGACTTTGTGTCTACCTTTCATTCATGGCAAGTCATTTGATATTTATGTGTCTGCTTTGCCATTTCAAAGGCAGAAATTATTTTTCTGCAGACAGCATATGTTCATCTCTTGAAGTGATGACATGTTGGGATTAAACCTGTGTTTTAATTAAACCAGGAGAGGTTGGAGAAGATTTTTCTCCTCATGAAAGCAAACATATATTTACCTTTATTCACAAAGAGTGTTCTACACAGAAATAATTCAATTCATTTCTAAAAATGTAGTTGACAGTAGTTAGGAATTGAGAAATCGGTTATAAAATTTGAAATACTCAGATATTTATTAGATAGAGCACTAATCATGACAGGATTATGTTTTAAATAGGCTCTAGTATCTATCTTATAATACCTTTAGTATCTATCTATGAAGCTGAAGCCTTTGTACCTTATTCTTGTAAGAGAATACTGGTATATTTAATGACCCCTGTGCTCTAAGCATAACATCATCTCTGGCAGAACAAATTCCTGTGCATCCAGTTCTGCTTTTGATTTGGTTCAGACTGAAAAATGCAGTGGTTTTTTGACCTTTTTTACTAGCAAGTGAAAAAAAATTACTTTGAGAGAACTCTTCTGAGGTCTAGAATTGCATTGTATATCCAATACATATGCAATGACCTTCTGTGAGAGAACAATATGTTCTTAAGCATTGTACAAGACTGAGCACACAATCAACACTCAGATGAGAATCAGATAAAGCAGAAACATCCTGAGCTAGCTGCTGTAGTTGTGCAGACAATGACACAACATATCTAGTGCAGGCTATAGTACAGGGAACAGAGCAGAAGTAATTTGTCAGGAAATCACCTGGGCTTTCCTCCCCTTTGAGAGCCCAGTACACAGGGAAATGTCTAGATTACATATTAGGAGAAAATCTTCATTGTAGGGGTTGCCAGGCATTAGAATAAGCTGCCCAGGGAAGTGGTGGAACCACCATCCCTGAAAGTGTTTAAAGAAGTAGGTGTATGTGGCACTTGTGGGCACAGTTTAGTGGTGAACACTAAATGATTGTACTCAGTCTTAGAGGTCTTTTCCAACCTTAATGATTCAATGATTATGATTCTAAATGCATCAGTTCTTGTCCCCATAGTAATGTCACTGTTCCAATGGTTGGAGAGATAGAAGTGGCCTGGAGTGAGCAAGCAATTTATCTAAATGTAACGTGGGTTGGAAGCACCTTGCTTCTGGAGATCCAGAAATCTGAAGGAAAAAAAGGTGATAAGAGGATCATGGAACAGACAGTGAACAGCAAGACTAAAGAGGAAGAATTGCCAAGCACAAGGTGAAAACCCTTACGATAAACACAGATGGGCTTTGTCACCCAAGGAACTCCAGAACAGGACTGTGCTGGAGTCCTTTTTCTGTTATCAGCTAGAGTTTCAAAAAACTTTTGTAACCCTTGGTCACCAAAATCATCCCATGACAGTCTCCTAGATCATAGCCCAATATAGTGCTACTATTTTGATGAAAACAGAGAGAGTAATATTTAAAAGGAGTAAAAATGAAGATGTAAAAAACATTCGTATGGAATGACTTTTCATTCTTTCATGTTTTAAAGGAAATTAAATCAGAAGATGTGAATGTACTTGCTGTTAAACAAAGCTCAGAAAGAATTAGAATAATTTTCTTTAGCCTGACAAAAGTATTGGAAAAAGAGAGATCAAACTCTGTTTACCACAAACCAGTATCTTCAGCAAAAAAAAAATGCAATAATACATCTCTTCTCAAAAATGCAATTGGAACACATAGAAACAGAAAACTGAATGAAGCCAGAAAATGAAACGAAACATATTTTTATAAGTTATTTTGAAAGACTGTCTTGATTTCCATTTTCTAAATACTTTTTTATTTATTTTTATTTAATGCCACTGCAATGCATATTTTTCTCTTTTTAAACAGAGGTTTTTGACCACTTAAGGAAAACTGATTTTATTGCCTGGCTAATGCTAAGGATTCTTATAAGTAGACTAACCTGAAAACAAAGCTTCTGTTTTTTAACAGATTTTAGACTGTAAAATGTGTTTCTGTTCTGATGGAGAAGGAAAACAAATTAAACCTGGTAAAACTTTTTCAGAGGTGAAGAGAAAGGAGACAAGGGGAGTGGGAGGCAAAGGAAAAAGAGAGACCCAGAGAAGAGTTGCCAACAATGTGGAGGATAAGGTTCTCATTTGGCATGAAAAGAACCGAGGCCCGCGTTCCTCTTCTGAATCAGGCAGATTGCCCGGAGTGCTGGGCTTTTTGGGTTTGGCATTCCTACCTTAAAATTAAATCCTGAACCCAAGAAGTTGGTTCAACAAAAGTTTTATCACTAAGGAGTAAGAGACAGATCAAATTATATACTGCCAAAACTTATGTTTTGGGGATAATAATCTTTACTTCAAGGTGTGTTGAAAATCAAGGTATTAGGGTTTAAATGTTGAGGTTAAAGAGTACATCTGTTTCATGGCAGGACAGGTAGAGGACAGGAAAGAAAATAAAACTTGAGACTTCTTCAATGAAAAGATTTACTTAATATCAGTTCTATAAATTCTGTTTATGGCTGCCTGGACAAACATGCATCTTTTGTGAGAAATGTATATTCTGTAGTCTGAAGTGCTTATTTCTCCCCAATGAGCCTAAATGACTCGTTCAGGTAAAGACATGTACCTATTAAGAATTGAAACCTGGTGCGTCCTATATTTAATTATTCTTTAGTCACTGCATAGTCAGCAAATAATGTTCTGAAAACCAATTTAAAAGGAAAATCTGATTTAGGGATTCAGAACGACCCTTTGGAGGAAGACAGTCTTCTCTGTGGGTAATGCAGATAACACAGGAACACTTCTGTTAAGTTAAATTTAGACTCTCAGTAGTTTAAATCTTGATATCTAAAAAACCCAACCAAATAAGCAAATAAAGAATATCAAAAACTAAAAGCCTACCCTTCATCAAAACAATCCATTTAAACACTTCTTGATTATACAAATTACACTGTCTCAAGCATTACCATTATAAATATTTTTAGCTAAATGATTGAGAATTATGCTAAAAGCAGACAGGGAATACTCTTGTCAGTGTCTCCAGTGATGTTTCAACACCTTGTGCTCCACCCAAAACAGCCTTCCATGAAAGCAACTTAGCAGTCATGCACCTCCAAGAAATATCTAAGCACTACATTAATTTTACAAGTAGTTATTCAAAGGGAGAGAGAAACAGACCAAATATTTTATTTTGGTGCCTAGTCCATCTTGATACCCAGTACTTTGTTTTTACCACACAACTATCCTTTCACTCTGTATTACTTTGCAACATGCATAGCTGGGCTCCCAGCTGGAGCTGAAGCTGCAATGAAATGCATATTTGTTATAGTCAGAATGGAAAGCAATCCCTGTCACTAAAGCTACACAAAGATTTCTCTGAGACCTCTTTCAGTTCCATGTACCTCTCTGTTTTAATTTTTCTATCTGGAATAGCTTGTTTCTTCTCAGTCCAAGTAGTAGCCCTAAATGATTTTTTTCTCTAGAAAGTCCAATCTTGAAAATTAAGGGATGGATGGAAAATTGTGTATTTTGCATTACTAGAAAAGCTTACCACTCAATCTCAAATACATCACAACTGCAGGATTTAACTTGAAATGTAATAGGAAGGTCAGAGACTTGCTGGAAAACAGGTGCAAACTGAATTATATGTGAAACCTTTAAGGACATATATAATACCTTTTGTATGAGCATAGTAGATTTTCTAGAGTAGTTTTTAGCTCATGGAATCACAGAATCATAGAATCAATCATAGAAGGATTTGAGTTGGAAGAAACCTTACCTGTCTTCTAGTCCAAACACCTGCCATGGGAAGGATGTGTTTTCACTATAACAGGTTGATAAAAGCCCTGCCCAACCTGGCCTTGAACTCTTCCAGGGTGGATCATCCACAAGTCCTTTGGGCAGCCTGTGCCATGATCTCACCATGCTCATTATAAAAAAACTTCTTCCCTCTGTCCAACCTAACCCTGACCTTTTTCAGTTTTAAACCCTTGCCCATTGTTCTGTCACTACAAGCCCTGGTAAAAATTCTCTCTGTGAACCCTTATGAACCCTGCTTGTAAATTGAAAGGCTGAAGTAAGTTGTCTCCGGAGCCTTCAGTTTTCCAGGCTGAACAACCTGAACCCTTACAACCTATCTTCATAGATGCTCCAGCTCCCTGACCATTTTCATGATCCTCCTCTGGACTTGTTCCAGCAGGTCAATGTCTTTCTTGTGTTGAGGGACCCACAAGTGGGTGCAGCAAGCCAGGTGGGGTCTCACCAGAGCAGTGCAGAGGGACAGAATCACCTCCCTCAACCTGTTGGCCCAGCTCTTTTGATGCAGCCCAGGATACAATTGGCTTTTGAGCTACAAAAGTGCATTGCTGGATCATGTCCAATTTTTTGTCCACCAGCACCCCTAAGTCCTTCTCAGTAGGTTTGTTCTCAGTCTGTTCATCCCCCAGCCTGTCTTGATACTGGGGATTGCCCTGACCCAGGTGCAGCACCTTTCACTTGGCCTTGTTGAAGTTCACGTATTTCCCATCAGCTTCTCAAGCCTGCCAAGGTCAAAAGGCAGCAGTCAGTCATATGGGGAATACCAGGCTTTGCAGAACAGTTCTTCATAATAATGCTGCAGGAGAGTAAATATATTTTCCTTGTCGAAAATTTGCATTACCTTCAAGAGGAAAAGGCCTACCCATTCTCCCCCGTGAACGAGAATTGTAGTGGAAATGGAGCAAGTAGAGCTCCACAAGGAGGGACCAACATTAGGGGCAAAATTTAGGGGCAGCCTGATGCCCTGCCACAGTGCAAGGAGTCAGAAAACATCAGAAGTGGTAAAACTCCATTTTCCCAAAGATCTGTCTCCCTCCATGTAGGACTGGCTAATGGAAATATCAGGTTCTTTGGCTGTGGAAGGCAACATCTGGCACATCAAGAAGACACTTGCACCTATTTTTTCACTATCTCAGTGTTGAATCATAGAGTCAATTCTATCATTTCAGTGCTGTCCTTCTCCAGACTACTGTCCAATATTTGCCCAGGGAATAGAGCTACAAAGTGGAATTGCCTCTTTCTTCTGCCACTGCACAGTTCAACAAAGCCAGCTGAGTCTGTCCCAGTGACACACTTGGCAGGGAAACAGCTGTTGAAACCCAGAGTGATCTGGGGCTTTGCTGGATGGGCCTGTACTGTTTGTTTGCTGAGCAGGGACAGCCAAATTTAGCACTGTCCTGTAGTGCATTGCCCCCGGTTGTGTTTGCTGGTCTTTGTACTGTTACGTTCATTGCAGAAACACCACGATGTGTGGTGATTTAAGCCACCAAACACACAAAAGACTAATTGCTCTATGAATTAGTGCAATCTGGAGCGTAATCTGAGAGAGCTGGATATTTTTTGAGCCCTTGGCTTTTGACCCCTGTATCATAGAAAGAAAGTGGCTTAATCTCTTCTTCTGCTGCTGAATGTGGATAATACTTTTCTACCTCAAATTGGGAGCTAAGGAGGAGTTTTGTCTTATTGAAGACATACTCCAATACTGTTGCAATCAGAATCAGAGGACCAACAACAAACAAGATTCCTCTGTGCATACTTCATCTAGCATGGAGTAATAGAGCCATAATGTTACACTGAAGGGTAAAAAATAAAAAAAATGCAGCGTTCTCACTCATGAAATACTGTTCATCATGTGCTCTGATGGATACAGTTGTGCTGCAGGAAATAGAGGCTCACACAATAAAATAGAGGGAATTTTTATTGGTGCAAGGGGGCATGTAAGGACTGAGTTTTTAAGTATGTGTTTTCTGTTTATTTTATCGTCCTCAGCAACATTTGTTCATGTTCCTGCTTCTTTCAAAGTTGTAGATGACATTTGACTGTAGGTGCTGAGTTTTTCAGCTATCAGCAAAACCCAACACTGAATGGAAATTTAACTAACAGCCAAGGAAGTGTAGTAGAGAACAAACTCTGAATAGAGTGGAAAAGGTGTAATACCCCATGTCAAGGTCATTGCAAAGCCAAGACCTCTGTGATGTTATTCTCTATGAGTAGTCAGATTCCCTTGTTTCCTGCTTCTGGCTCTTCAAATTCCTTACCCAAACTTTTCATAAATATCTTGAAGAAAGGAAATTTTAACTATGATATCAACCTAATTATTAACAGTTAGGGTCATATGTTCAGGATGAGGTGGAATGACATGGACAAAGGTACCCCAGTATAAGCTTCCATGTTCAGTGCTAAGTCTTCTAATCTGGAGGAAACGTAATTCAATCAATGCAAGAGTTAAACCCACTTTTATATAATCTCTGGAAAGAGAAATAGGGCCCCAACAATAAAAACATACCATGAGCTAGAAGAGAACTGAAACCCAAAACCCCACTGTGTTTTTCCGAAGATTTGAGTAAAGCTGTTTTATTCATGGGAATTTTTTGTACCTTTTGTGAACAAAGGTACACAAAAAATGTAATCAGTAAAGGAGAAAAAATGTAACCAGTAAAGAAGAAAATTGGAATTATAACAGGTTACATATTAGGAAGCATCAAAATGCAGTTGATTCAGAGTCCTGTTTACATGTCAAAGCAGGGACTTGAGATGTTATTTCATCCTCTGGTCATGCCTACAACTCAGAGTAGTTTAATATTTAGGTTAGTTTACTACTTTTGCTCTCAGCTCATGAAAGAGTTTTGCAATTTTATCCATTAGTCTTGCAAACAATGTCCATTTCCAGGTAATTAGGTGTAGTTCTTTGAAGGTAGTATATACATCCAGATGGAGAAGTTTTCTTAGAGTGATTATTTCATACCACTTATAACGAAATTTTGCTCTATTTTACTGAATACAGAAATTAGGTGAAATACAGCATTCTTCTTACATTTGTATTCATTGTCGTGAGTTTTTGTTACATGAGTAGATCAGGAGCCTGTGCTTGCAAACATAATAGCACAAGTGCAAACCCCACAGCCATTTGCAGGGCAGTTTAGGCATTTACTTCCTGATTCATTGGCAATGTGGAAAACAAAAGTACCAGCTAGGCTCTGGCTAAGGATTGCAGGTCCTATTACAAGCCTATTTCTAAATTACTGGAGTAATCTATGAGTCTAAAATGCTCCACTGAACATATTTACTTCTTTTCTTTGCCAGCTGCAAGTTTCCACGTGGTCAGTCTTCCAGTCAATTTTTTGGTTTTTTTTTAATTCTATGACTTCATTAAAATTCTTATAATATTTTTGGCTTGTTATATGTATTTTAATTCTTTGACTATGATTCTTGATCTAGCATGACCTTTGAGTCTGATCAAGCTTCTGCAGTTATTATTTTGTTTTTCAAAGGCAGCTGACCAAAGCCAGACTTCTTTCAAAAAAAAAAAAAAAAGGGAGACTCAATTTATGTTAGGGTTTTTTTCACAATTTTCTCATAAATATAAGAAAAATAAATCATTACCTTCTTCTTCTGTGTTTTTCTAAGTTAAAACAGAGAAGAAAGAGGGTGTAAAACATTAAAAAAAATCCAGTTGCACAAAATAGTTGCAGATACATTCTTCAAAATTCTCATGGAATACAATATTTTTGAATTAACTCTGTTTTTCCTGTAACACGAGAAAAAGGCTTAGTGCAAGATTATATTTGTATTTGAATTCAACTCAAGATATTACCCAGAAATGCAAACCAAGTGTGATTATTGATGGGTAGTGGAATTCAAAGACCATGATTTCCTCACTAACATGAGGAGCAGTTGCACATGAATGGGGAGGAATTCCAGGGATCCAGACATGGATTTTACACATTAACACTTACTGTATTGTACCATTCACAATACCTACAGCAAATGGATCACCCTTCTCAGAAAGAAGCTGCACAGGTGAGAATAAAGCACCACAAACCAGTGTTTGAAGCATTACAATCCATTTTCTTTATAAATTAACTGATTAAATGATGTATGGATGAAATATGGTGCATTCAGCTGTAGCAAGAGATGTGAGTAAGGATGAGTTCAAACACCTGCTTATCCATGTGCACTGAAACAGTGTAGGCAACATGAGATGTGCTGTCTTGTCATAGAAATATTGCTCCAAATGACTAAAGAGTTCAATCAGTGCAGTGGGGATACTCATACATGTGACAAAATCCAGATCTGATCTCTGAGACTTTCAGTATCTGTCATCACAGTTGCTAATGTGCACCCAAGTTGCAAGAACATCACTAGAAACTTAAGCCCTTCGTGCAGGAAGACGGCACTGCAAAGGGCTTATCATCCTCAGTCAGATCAGTGAAAATACCCTGAAAATCCCCTTGATAATGTCATGGCAGATGTCCTGCTTTGGAGATGGATATGTGGTTTCTGGAATCTTGAAGAAACAGACAGCTGTGATCAATATGAGTTCTATCTCTCTTGGAATATTACAGAGGTAACAAAGAATGTGTTGGAAGAACATGTATTTGAGGGATGAAAAGTTGTAGGGAAAGAATCCCAAGTTTAATTTGCCATGTTAGCACTGTCCATAAGACCCTCTCAGAAAACTCCAGAGCATTGGCCCTGTGACAAGCTCTCAGAAGCAGGTGTATGACCTCTGGCTTTCTATTCCCATACTATCACCTCTTTCCCCCAAACAATGACTGTCCACAATACACCCTCCTCCTCCTTTTCGCTAGAATACCTTTGGTTCACTGGGATGAAAGTGAGAATCCAATATTTATACTCCTGTCTGTAAATTACTGTGGTGGGTGACCAGGTGAAAACCAAAATATTACCACCAGCAGATCAATGTTACTGTTTAAAACCTGATGAGGCAGTCACATGTGGGGTTGCATTGTCTAAACCACAGTGCTGGTATGAAGGTGAAGTGTGGAGTTGGCACCTGGGACTATAGTTGGGAACTTTTCATTTAAAAGATACTGGGTGGGATATATAGGTTACTGTTCCATCTCAGCAATGAACCAGCATAGAATAGAATTGAATAGAATCTATTCTATGATTCTATTCTAGCATCATGAAAGGGATGGGTTTCTGCACGGGAAGGACATAAATCTGTTGGAGCAAATCCAGAGTAGGGTCACAAAGATGGTTAGAGGTATGGAACACCTCTCCTGTGAGGAAAGGCTGAGGAGATCGTTCACCCTGCAGAAAAGAAGGCTCCAGAGTGACATTATAGCAATCTTCCAGAACATAAAAGGTGTCTACCAGAAGGCTGGAGTGGGATTTTCCCAAAGGCATGTCCCATGCCATAGGACAAGGGGGAACGGCTTTAAACTGAAAAAAGTTAGGTTTAAATTAGATGTTTGTAAGAAATTATTTCCTGTGAGGGTTTGAGGCACTGGCACATGTTGCCCAGAAAAGCTGTGGAATCCTTGGAAGTGTTCAACACCAGGTTGGATGGGTCTTTGAGCAACCTGATCTCTAAGGCAGGGTGTCCCTTTCCATGGCAGGTGGTTGGAGCTAGGTGATCTGTAAGATCCTTTCCAATCCCAAGCATTCTATGACTCTGTGATTTTAAAGTGTAGCTACTCTGGAAATACTCACTAGTTTCCTATTGATTCCTTGTTCACTAGAGTATAACATAGAACATCTCTGCCCATGTTCACTGATCTTACAGGGGTCAAGAGTGCAGATATAAGAACTATACAGCTTTCTTGGCCTAGGACTGAGAAGCATTAGTACAGACAGCAAAGGAAATGACTCCTAGTTGAGAAGTGGGAACAGATTTCTATGTTCCTCTTTTGCTATCATACACAGGGAAAAATACATTTTGGTTTCTGGACTGATGACTTCCCAGGAGCTTATACTGATTAAAACCAATGCCTTCAGCAAAGAGAAATCCAAAAGTCTATGAACATTTATGTCAGAGTCAAAGCCACAGAAAGAAGAGTATAAAACAAATAAGCAACAAACTTTTAAAAAAGCAAGTACAATGGCTGGCAAGTGAAGCAGAATGAATTCCATACTGCACACAACTCCACTGTGAGGATTTTGCATTAGGGAAAGGTGATGCAACAGAAGACATTTGGAGAGAAATCCAAAAGAACAAGAGATCTTCTTGCTTTCTGCGTGCACAAAAGAATCTAGCTTGTACTTTTTCCACCTTCTCTGGATGGGAGAGAGGTCTCCTTGTGCCAAAGGTTCAAACAATACATGCTTGAAGTGCAGAGGTAAATGTAGTTCCCAGAGTGAATTCTCTGTTTAGCTGCAGGACTGTAATGTTCTGTGCTTTGTCTGATGCAAATAAACCTCTTTTAAAGGTGCTTCAGTCACAGGAAAGGAGACAACAATTACTATTTACTTTCCACATTTACTTTTCATTTTTTTCTGATCAAGACAACATTCAGCTTTCCTCTTCCACTGAAAGAAGAGATGCAACTTGTTCAGGTGGCTCAAAATTTCAGTGACTTAAGGGTACGGTTGTACCCTGTCTGTGTATAAACCTTAACAGGACTCCAGCTCACTTTCAGTGTTCAGGGACAGGACAGGGACACTGAGATAGGCACTTCCAATGGTATTGTAAGTCTACTAGTGACTTATGGGGATCAGAAAAAGGAATAAAATTTCATGGGTTTGAATAAATAGTGGGTTTTTTCCTTCCTGAAGACACAGAATAATTGTTATAATTATTCCACATTTGTTAGGTCTGGACAAAAACTGTCTTAAGAGGTATATTCAAAACTGATTTACGTGACATGATGCATTTATGTGTCGGGAGACACCTGTAAATCTAATTTTACAAAAAGAAGGATTATACCCAGTACTTACGGGCTCTATAGAGGCATGAGAAATTGAATCTTCTTTAGCAAAAAAAGAAATATTAAGAAAATTAATGTTCTGTGTGACTGACCCACTGTAAAGATTCCTACATAACGTATCTCATATATACCATTTATTGTTATATGTAACTTCACATATACAAAACTCATTTTCAGATACTTCATAAAGTTTGAAATAGTAGCACATTTGAAAATGTACTAGATACAAACAGATATTTCTGAACAATAGAGGCACTAATCAGTCTAACTTAAAGAATGCTTTTTTAAAAGTTTCTGTGGATCTCACATTGTGATTAGACAGGAACTCCCATCCCCTGCATCTTCATTAGTCACGGAAGTTTGAGACTCTCACACCATATGCAACCCTGTGTTGCAGAGAGATTTCCTCCAGCCTAAACAGAGGATTCAAAAAGAAGAAAAAGAAGAGGCTCTGTGTTTCCTGCTTGGGAAATACACAACATACAGGAAAGATCTCAGGCACCACATTGATCTTGCATTCTTTAGGCTTTATTCCCAATTCTCTCCCTCATCTATATTTTCAGAGGAGCACTGCAGCCTAAAACTTCTGAGAGGAGATAAATACTCATCTTGAGCAACTATAAAACCAAAAGCCATTTACTGGAACACACTGGAAGTCAAGGAGCCAAGGGATGTGCATTCAGGAAGATTGATGGGCTGAGGAAAGCAGGAGTGGATGCAGAGGTATCAAAACCACATCGGAAGCACAGGAAGCTGAACAGCTGTGTGGGCAGTCCATGTCACAGACCTGCCATACCTGCCATGACAGGCAGTGCTGCCAACACAGGCTGCAAAACAATGTCCTCCCCTCCTCCTAAACACAGGCTGAAGGATATCTGACAAACCCTTCTATGCCTAAAGGAACAAAGCGTCTTTCACCGTGAGTTAAATGATTCAGAGAGAGGTCTCAGAATGGTGGTTGAAGACAGAATAGTATTTGGACATGTATAATTGCATATCATATGAATGCTTGTCACATCACGTCCTGAAGTCATATGATATTTTGTTGTCCAATTACTCCATTTTTACCTGAAGGCTCCTTGAGTTTGTTCTTGTCATTCAGCAAATCTCTGCTTTTGTACTTCTTTTACAGTTCATTTCTTCCCTCTCATTCCTTCATTTCAGAAATGAGGAAGGAGAGAGAGAGGGAAAAAAAAAGTAAAAAAAGTGAAAAAAAGCATATCTGGAAAATGCATTCACCGATCAATCAAACCTGAGCAGGAAGCCTTCAGGAAAAGGGTCAGAAAGGGAGGATCACTCCTTATGAATCACAGGTCAAATCTCATACAGACAGACAGACAAAGGCTCCATCTTCCCCACTGTAGTTATGTTTCAAAGGTGCAAATGCAGAGAAAAAAAAAATTCAGGCTGGTTTAATCACACTGCTCTGCAGGAAGAATCACTGAGAAAGGGACATTACGACAGTGTGAATGCCCATCCTTCATAACTTTTAGTGTCATAAGGGCAGGATAGATCTCAACTCAACAACCATAGGACTTCAGGACTTAAGCCACGTTTTTGCAAGGGATAGAAAATATAACAGTAACTCACTATTACATCTGCCATTTGTCCTTCCTGACCTCTCTCATGCTCATCATTGTGCATTTTATCCAAATAAGGAGGATGGAACAAGTCAGGACCAAATGGTTAATGTGGCTGCTTCTGGATGCACAGATATTTGCTTAGAGGGATCTGAGCATAAAGAATACATCAAATTCTTTCTGTTTCACTATTATGCCTCAGTCTTTTTTCATTCCCATCTCCAGGATGGCCTGCAAGTTCCCTGGACCTCCGCTCAGAGATGAACATTTGCTCATAAGAATGGGTTGTTCAGAAAGAGCAGAACAAAACCCCACCTTATTCAAGTTTAGTAGAGGCTATTTAAGATCCTGTTAGAGCTGGTTTCTCTCCCAAAAACTGCAAACAGCAAAGCAGAATGTGGCTCTTCTCTAACTATAAAGAAGGAAATATGCTGATGTTAGTTCAAAGTAACATCACCAACCTGAATTTCCTTAAGTCTTGTCCATGCAGTTTTTCCATCAGTAAATTAAACCTTTTCTTATCACTTTACCCTTCCTGGTAACTGTTTACATGCAGCATACAACATCACTGATAAAAATATGGAACAGTTTCTGGAACAAAAATTTTCAGTGTGTTCTCTCCTGAAAACCACAAAATTTATTGCCCTTACATTCAGCAGGGAGGAATCAAGCTGCAAAAGAATGAGCTGTTCATGCAATGCTTTTCCTTAATGTTTTATTGACTAGAATGGAATTCCCCATTTTTCCTTCTCCCTTCCTCATCACTCAACACAGGTTCTTAAGGGCCAAATCACTCAATCCAGCAAACTCATACCATCCTTAACACCTCCTCTTTTCTCTTCACACCTTTAAACCTTCCCTTTCTTATCACCTCATGAGAATAATTTTTTAAGTTTTACTATAGGTTTTGAGAGTGATGAAACAAACTTGCCATCAGGTTGTATTCCTACAGACTCTTAAATCTTCCAAGTCTTTTCCTTTCATATACTGATTTTATATTCTGGATTTACAGGCATTTTATTTTTGGTCTCCCATTACCATCATCTACTACAATGCACAAACTCAAGGAAACCTTCACTGGCTTTGTTGCAGCTCTGTAGCTGTCTGTAGTTACCACCAATGAAATCCAATTTCAGGATCAGGGACTTCAAAAACAGTTGGTCAGGAAGCTCCATAGTGGTTTCTATGGAAGACTTTTCTACCATCTTCTTGCTTCTCTAGAAGCAAAAGAGGGATGCACAACTAAAATAGAAATTCACTGCATTTCAGGAAAGCCCTGAAATTGCAACTTCTGCCTTCCTGAGTAATTAAGAGATAAGACAGTCTTGTAATTTCTGGTGAACAACTGATGGCTATCAGAATTGTTAAAACAATTTTTATCTTTGGTTCTGAGACTACTGTACTAAATAAACTCTTTTGATTGTGAAAAGGAAGAGAGGAAGGGATGGAAAGGAGAATGGTAGGGTGACTAAAATAAGATTTTTGCTGACAATTTTTTCTCTGTTCATAACACTGCCCAAGAAGATGAAATGTGGTCTCATTAACAATTAAGAATGAATGGGTTTCTTGGCAGAACCAAAGAAAAAAGGTATTAATATTCTGAATAATAAGATCTACAGATATTAGTCAAATAATGATAAACTGCATTAGCCAAAATAGTAATAGATGTGGACAGAAAGAGCAAGGCATGTGTTTTGTATTTTGAACATCACTCTGTTTAACTCAGACCATGCTGAGTTACCATCTTATAGATGGTTAATTAACCTAACTGGGGAGTAACAGTAAGTAAGTGTAAATTCATGAGAAAAATAAAGCAGTGAATTTATATTTTCATAGAAGGAAAAATTCACAATGGATCTGATGAAGAATGAAACTCAGGAGGTAGTTTTCAATTGCATGTGACTACAATGAAAGAAAACCATGCTTAACTGGGCTGTTATCTGTGTCTTCAACATAGTGGTGCCTGTTATCATTCTTATAAAGTAGTGTCTGGAAGCTTTTCCTTTACAAAGCTGTTTTTCATGTGTATGCAACCCTGCTGTTAAACTGAATAGAGTCCATAATAGATTTAACACATTTTAATTTGGTTAAATGAAATGTATTTTCATTTAGAAATGTATTTCTACATTTATACATTCTCTACTTTTTTTAATGAAAATATGAAATGTCATGGTTTGGAAAAATTATTTTTCAGCTTCATAATTAACACTCCTTATTTTGAAACAAAACTTAATAACATCTCACTCTTAAGAGATATATCGCACCTGCAAATCCACTGACCTGAAGAGAAGATAGGCAAGCTCAGTCTCGGAGGAAAAATGTGGTAACACAAGTTATAAAACTGAATTTTATTGAAAATGTTCCTAAATGATTAGGGTACATCCAACCCTTTATGAATGTTAGCTGAGGAGGTCTAATTGCTTATGAAAATCTGAATAAGAACTATAAATTTTAGCATCCAAACAATCACTTGACAAAACACTAAATTCTCACAAAAGCAGGGGTATTTTATTTGGCATCCATCCCTAACTTTTGCATCCATCCCTGGGATCTCTATTAAAGTCTGCCAGTAATAGGCTCTTCTTAAGAGATCAGTAATAATATGTAATAGCCCAGTACAACAAATATACTGTATTTTTAGCTTACAGGAATGCTCCATGAAATGTTCTTTTTTTTTTTCCCATTTATTCCCAGCTTCTCATTCCACCCTTCCTGATCCACCCATAAACATATCTTGCACTCATCTTTGCCTGATGCCAGCAGTATTACATGCATTATTCCTGACTGCTAATTCTCAAGCAATTTCAGAGTAATCTGACTAAGGAGGCTCTTGGAGCCAGACTACATCTGAGTCAGTTTTAAGAAGCATATAGCAGGAATCATTCAAACAGGGTAATAATGGGACAAATGGAGACATTAGAACAGCTAGAAGGTTTAACTGGTGTTCTTAACAGTTTGCCAGACAATTTAAAAGTGCCGAATGGCGCAACTCATGACTTCTACCTCTGCTAAAAACAGGAGGCTCTGAACACAGCATTTTGCTTCTTTGAGCTACCTACATGACCAAGGTGCAGAGCTAATTACATTCTTATGAATAACACCAAGAATCTGGGAAAGGAAACTAATTTCATGGCATGTGGCCTTGTGTCAGTGAAGAAGAGAGGCATTTTTAGCTAGCACATAACAGTGTGCTAGCTAATGACAGAGAGGCAGCTGGTGATGCTTTTTCCCACTAATGCCACATGATCTGAAATTCTGAAGACCTAATAAATAAAATAAAATAAATAATAATAATAAAATGTAATTCAATAACAGAATTTGTAATAGCAAAAATCACAGTATGGTATGAAAATTAAATTCTAAACTTACAGTATATATAAGGGGGTGTTTTACAAGTATTTTTATGCTGAACTTCAGGGGGTGTTAATTTCTCAGTAATGAAATCACACAGCAGAGCCAAAATTACATATCTGTTACTATCTCTACAAAAGTTGTTCATCTGGTCTTCCAACTTTGGCTCCTTAGCCTCTGTGTATTACCTTTTCTTTATGTTCCTTTTAATAACTGAGCAAAGCTCTAAAGTGACCTGAATATTTTATGTTTTATAAGTTTTCAGAAAAAATGTTCCCTCTTCCCCAGTAGAAGAAAATCCAGACTGGATCAGACAGAGTCAATGGTTAATTCAGATACTTAATCCATAAACAGTATAGATAAAGTGTTCAGTCAGTTGTTGTGATAATTGTACTCTCTGGACACTTACCTGCCCATGACAACAAAAAAGACCAGGACTTAACTGCACATTAAAAAAATCTATTTTGTATAAATTAAAAAGAAAAAAAATAGACTTAGGGCTCCACTTATTTGTGGAAGGGAGAGGTGAGTTTATCAGATGCAGAGATCTCCAGGTCATTATTACAAACAGCCAGAAAAACATGTATTATCCTTTACACAAACACACTGTAAAAATCAGTATGAAAAACACTACCATATTCTAATTCTCAAGCCCTACTTACTAGCACCTGAACAAGTAAGAAGCCTTTGAATTGTCTTTGTCCTGTTTGTATTTGTATACACTCCATGTGTTACTAAAGTCAACAACTTTTTCCTATTTTCATCATCAGAGAGAAAAATTACAAATTGATAACTTCTTAAGGTTTGTCCTCAGGAACAATCAAGGGAACAAAACAAGAGAAAAGATCCAAAAAAGAAAATTTTCAGTAGAACTTTTTAATTTGGATTCCTGTAGAGCCTTTTTTATCCTTTCCCAGGATATTATACTGATATCTGTGAATCTTTATTTATGTAATACGAATATATCTATCTCTTTATATTTATTCTTTAGAACATCTTGGTCACAGGGGACTTGGATCAGAAAAGTGGATGACCTAAAATTGTGGGAGAGCTCTCTGGCTGTCTTGGTCTTCTCATTTGGTGAAGGAAAATCTTTCTTCCCCATGATACTCATGCTTAGTTCCTTCAGCACTATCAAGGTCTTCCTGAGCCAGGGTCAGAATCCTCAATGTCAGAATCTTTGACAGAATCTTTGGAGTTTTGTTTTCCAGGAGAAACTTCAGACTTTCTGGATTTTGTTCAGATTTAGAATAAAACTTCTCCTGAAGTACTGAATTTTCCCATAAAACAGACTTTTTAATTTGGGGTCCTTTTTAGTATGTTAATCCATCTGTATTATTATTCTGATCTCATCTGTAAAGGAGGTTACACACACTTAATATCTAGCAAAATCTTCTTTTAAAGTTACAAAAATCAAATAACCAGTTTTCTACTGTACTGCAAACATAGCTGTATCCCTACCCAATCAGGAAAACTGCTGACTGTTCATACCACAACCAAAGGTTGCATAACATAAAACATGGAAAGTATGGCTTCAGCTTGCTTTAAAATGGTTTATTTCTGTGTGTGTTTTATCTTCTAAGGTGAAATATTTATTATGCTTTCAAAAGGTGGATATTAGGTCACCACTAGAGAAGTAATCATGATGTTTGCTGTGTTGCTAAAATGTAGATCAGTAATGACATTATCTCATCAGTAGGGTGACATACCATCAATTATTCTGTCATCATGGATCTGCAACTGAGTCGCCAGAAGTAGATTGAACTTAACTTATAACTCGACAGCTGCTTTCAAATAAATTTTTGTGGCTATTCAAGGTAAGAACACATGGTCTTCTGATATATAGCAACTGAAAAGTACTCCATGAAGATTTGAACTACTTTTTTGAGCCAGGGATGATTTTGCAATGGACAAGTACAGATCAGCATACCAGAATTTGTTCCATCTGTCAGCTGAGTTATGATTCTATCACCCTATATATCAGTCCTTTCAGTATTTCTGGATTTTTTTGCCAAAATTAGCCTGGCTTTAGATTCAGCAATTATTAAAATCAACGTAAAGGCAAATCCATGTGAAAAAAATAGCAAGATTAAGATCAAGGAATTTATTTGGCAGCCTTTGATTGCAAGGAGCATACTCAGTATTTTATAGTACTTTATATCTATAGCCTAAAGGAGTATTTAGCTTTATCTCTTATTCTTTAGGCAATAAATACACAAAGGGTGCTGGTTTAAGATAACATTTACCTCATGATATTTATTGCTACCCATAGTTATGCACTCATCTTCAGCAAAGTTCCCTTTCCAGATGAACTACATTTTTAACAAAGTACTATTTGTACTATTTTCTGCTATCATTCAATTCAATATGAAAGTTATAGAAATTACATCTGAGCTGAATCATTTCACACGTATACAAAGGCAAATGAGAGAAAGAGTAAGAATGAAGCTACATTTTATCAGCATCTTTGGGTGTAAGTAATTACATTGTCTAAGTCTAGTCCTTAAGCTTACAATTAACCTGAATTTCCAAGAGAAACCAAATGAATCCTTATAGCACCTTTCAGCACTGAGCCTTTCCATTTGTTAGTTAAAACTAAAATAGCTGCAGTTTTTATTTAACAAGGACTTCTACCCTGAGCACCATCATCTAAAATTTTCATTCCATTAAGTTCTGTAAGATTTTTCTACCAAAAATACATCTGTGAGGTAAATTTCCTTACTGTTAAAGTGAGGGAGAAATTTGGAAGCCCATTCCCCCACTGTGGTACAGCTGCTGCACAATGTCAGACAGCGCTTACGACTTCACAATTGTTGCGTGCAACCACAGCACAGGACACCACTTGTGGGGTTGAAAAATAGGATAAACATGACACATGGCTCCAATACTGACTTTTTTTTGGAAGTGAATTGTGGGCTTATAGTCAACACATCTTTATGAATGTGTTTAAAAACATTCCATATGACTCAGTCTTCCATTTGAATATTCCAATTTTTAACAATTTCATCTCGGACATGGCAATAAATATCAATTACCAAATGCGACCTGGAATATGTGCAATATAGGCCCCATAAAATGAAACAGTTGTAACTTTAAAGATAAGCTAGTAATCTCTTGCCTCCAAAATAACAGCAGTGTCCCAGTGGTGTTTGGCACATCTGATAAAGAAAAGAGTCAAGCAGTAGGTCCAGGAGCTGGAATGTGTAAGCAATCTTCATCCCATCTGTGGATGCATACCATAGATGGGTTGGCCAAAGTTACAGATGTGATTGACTTGCTACCTAAATTGCTCTCCCTCAGAAGCTGATGATTATGGGATGTAGAGCTGCATGTTGAGAAAGTCCAGATTGGCTAATGGCAATTTCCTGCTGTGCCTTTGACACCGCTTGACTCTAAATCAACAAAAGGTTCCTTCTATATAGTGAATGTCTACAATTTCATTTGACAATGCTAATTGAACACTTCCCCTGAAAAATTTGAACACTGACATAGAAGATGTAATTGTGTGTTGACTTCCAATAGTGAAGAGTTTAATTAGCATGCAACAGTTCAGGTCAGAATCAAGTTTCACGTGCACAAAAGCCAAAACAACCTTTTTCAACACCCTATTCATTTAACATTAATTTCAGAAAATAATGAGAGGCCATGCAATAGACCAAGGTGTTACTGTCTTGCAGGTCAGGTTTGCTTGCTGGGAAAGGAAGGTTTAATTTGAGTTGAGCAGCTAAAACAGTGTCAGCTGTGTTTATTGCTAAATGATACAGACATCTAGACAACAAACTCATAGATACTCTGACTAGACTGTTTCCACAATACTGGCAGGAAATAAGAAACCCTTCATTAGAAAGGATCACAGAATTAAAAGGCAAGGAAAAAATAATCAAGCCAGGAAGTTAACTCATGGTAGAAAACACAAATAACATATTCTTTCCATGTGCAAATTAGTTCAGTGCTTAAACAACACTGGTCTTGGTGTATATTAGTTATATATTAATATATAGTTATATATTAAACCTACTACACTCTTCAAAAGCCACAGCTTTCCCTGGACAGGGAATTCTTTCTGTGCCAAACTGTGTGGTGGCTTTATACTGCAAACAAATGAGAACTGGTAGGACCAGCAGCTCATTTTGGGTTATGATCTAAGACAGTATGAACGGTGTTCCCCAGAGATGCATAGTTGATGTTCTGTTCCATTGCATTGTGTATTAAAATCTTTTAACAGTCAGTGGAAAAGAAATGCTCATCAATCTAGAAGGTAGAAACAGAAGGATAATCTTTTCCTCCTACTCATGATGGTTAATATTTCAAATAAAATTTTGGGTCCAACAGAATTCCCTCCTTAGGGCAATTAAAGTTCTCAAGTTTTGGCCATATTAAAGACCAAGTTCCAATGAGGACACATTTTTCTAAATCCTTCTTGCTAAAGAAAGATCTTCAGGGTTTGTGCATAGTTTTTGTCAGCTGGAGGAAAAATTTAAATGCATCATTTCTTTGTGTTCATAATCCACAGATGTAGACCTTTTTTTCCCTCTCTCTATTTCCCCTTCCCCCTGCCCCCCCTTGTTAGAGTTAAATAATGTTACTCAAGCAGGGAAATAAAACAGACAAAAATAAACAAACAAATCTCTTCTAGATCTCCAACAAAAGGATAAAAATGCCAGTAACTCTCTTCAATATTCTTCCTCTGTTTCTTTTAGATTTACATAGATCAGGGTACATTGCTACAAATAAAAATACCGCTAAAGTCAGATTGCATCTCAGTTACATTATATGGAATTACCTGTATTTCAAAAACCAATCACTCTATAAAATGTGCTTTGGTCATTCCAAAACTACTACGAAATTAAAAAATGAGAAAGTTACTTAGATAATAGTCCTATGTGTTAACATTTAATTTTTACATCCTTAGAGCAAGTGGCTGCCTTTAACTCAATGATTAGAGTAATCTGAAATACAGTTTACACTAAAAATCCTTTCCGTTTATCATACTGAGGAGGATCGAACTGAGGAAGAGAAAGAACTCTGCAATCTAACAGTTTGGATAGCCAGATCCTAATTTCTTGCTATTTGAGCACTCAAGTATTTTGAAGAATAGTCTAGGTTTCACTGGAGGTATCAACATTAAGGAAGCATAGCCTGAAGAGTTTATGAAAGAAAACTCTCAGACTAGAGCTTGTGGTAAGAAATAATGTTCTTCTAAATATCTTGCTCTGTTTCAAGTATTTAATAATTGACTCAGAATGTTTCAAATCCTACATAACTCTGGTCTATTCAGCAAAAAACATGTAACATCATCTCTTCTCTCCTCAGTCTGGAGTCAGCCTTTTGCATATACTTTTAGTGCCCAGAGGGGAAAACACAGGGGGGAAAAAAAGCTTTAAAAAATTAGTATTAGATCATTCCTTAAAATTTTTGTTCAGACACTGGAATTAAATACCAAATTGGACAGCAACCTGACAGTGACTGACACTCTGATAATGAAAAGTATTTTGATCCACAGGAGACATTTTAGGCAAGGTATGGACAAACATAATGTTTACAGCCACAGAAAAATCTGAAAAGCTAAAGCCTACATTAATTGAGGCAAGAGATAACACAGGTGTGTGGATGATTAACAACAGAAAGCAAAAGTTTGGAGAGAAATTTGATGCTATTGAACGAAAAGATGATAGAAATTACTTGACAACTGGAAGTGTGAGAGTAAGAAGGCAAAGTCAAATTACTTCAAAATTGTGAACATGGAGAAGTGAAGCTTCCAACAGCTATGGAGAAGAGCAAGCAGAAGATGTATCAAGAAGAATTGGTACTTCTATCTCCTTAGAAACACTGAAGTTTGAACTGGCACTAGGATGTCAAAAGGGAGATATCATAAAAATAGCTTCATACTGACTGATCTGGAAATGCTGAGATAAAAGAGTAAGTAAAAGTAATCCACTTTAAGGGAGTCATTCATATCCTTAGGTTATTAAAGGGAGAGACAAGAAAAGAAAGACAAAAAAGAATGGACGTTACAGGATGAGGCAGTGAAAAGAGAAGAAAAAGCTGAGTAAACAGTGATCAGATGACAGTGGTCACATATAGACCACGTTGGGCAAGAGGAAGGCTGCTGTGAGGCTGTGTCAGAGGCTGCAGTGAGGCAGAAAATAGTTTATTTATAAACCATGAGAAATAAATATGTGGAATAATGCTTAGGCAGTTTGGTCAAAGCGAGGAGAATGTCAGAGCCAGTTGAAAGAAGGAAAATGTGATTGCTCAGGTCAGATTCACAAAGTTTTGGAGCTGGGTGATTAAATGTCCTTTCAGGTCTAACTTGGTGGGTTAGGCATTGGGGATGTAGCTATGATAGTAGGAATACTTTGACTGAAAGATATGAGTGCAAAGGTAACATATTAATATGGAGAGGTTTTTAAATGCAAAGCCAAAAGAATGAGGAAAGGGCCAGACTCATGCTCTCTTTGAATGTTTAAAATGTAAATCTCATTAGGTCATTATAGTCCATGTCTGGTCCCTGGTAGCCCAAGCCAGAAAACAATGCTACCTTTTAACTGCTGCTATGCACAGAGAGATATTCCTTTAATTCATGCTCACGGGAGCAAAGTCAAGAAAAATGCTCATATGCTGTTCCTCACTACTGTCTTTGTCAGGCAATTACTGTGAAAGGGATAATATAACAGAAAGGACAAAACAACTACTGTGTCTCTATCTTGAACTGTAACTGCAGCTCCTTTAGCTGTTCAAAACATTTCTTAGGCACCCATGCTGAGAGTCAGCCTTGGCTGTGCTGACAACTCTGGACATTTTCAATGCAGTACAACAGTAGGAATTTTTCAAAGCCACAGTCAGGACTTCTTTATTTAGTTGTGTTTACTCCTGCTACCATGTTTTGGATTAGTTTAGATGTCAGAGTGATTTCATGCACTAAACCTGCAGTATTTTGAACAGTGACATGAGGTAACAGCTGGGTTGTACGGTTAAC
Source organism: Pachyramphus minor (assembly GCA_013397135.1). Lineage (NCBI taxonomy): Eukaryota > Metazoa > Chordata > Aves > Passeriformes > Tyrannidae > Pachyramphus > Pachyramphus minor. The sequence goes on from VYXB01002394.1 coordinate 519,990, forward strand.
CAGAAATGTAAACCCATTACATTTCTGTTGATGATAATCTTTTTGGACAGCAGGCTTCCCTTTGAACAATGGCAATATCCATGAAACCTGCTTATTTCTTTCCTAATCACTATGTCCTATTCATTCCTTCTCTCTGCACCCACTTCTTTAGAAAAAGGCTCCAAAAAGTTCTGGTCAGTGCCAAAGCCCTAAGGAACATCATTTGAACAAGAATTTAAGGCTATACATCAATTCTTACACTAACACCAGCTCCTTATCAAGCAAATCATTAAATTTCGATTTCAATATGAAATTCCATGTGGATTCTAAAACAAACTCTCATTTTGGGTTTTATACAGTAATATTTGGCAGTGTTTTTCTCATTCACTTAGTAACAAGTGATCTAAAACTCCTAAGACTTGCAAATTTGGGCCAATTTCCATTCAGCACATATTCAGCACACACTTGAGCACTTTCAATAGGTGAGACTTCTGCTTTCAAATTCCTTTTCAAATAGAAGTTTTCCAGAATATACCCCTGGCCTCAATGTGTAAGAGAAGCTCTGTAATTATTGCCAGTCAACTGAGAGAGCTCCTTCCATTCCTTCCTTTGAACTCTGCCAACAAACTACTTGACAACTGCTACCCTTAGTGAGCTGTGAGATTTGCTATAGCAGTTGACTGAGCCTGCCGAAGCTCTTTCAACCCCTTAAAAAGAGTTGAATGTTGCTGCCTTGAGGATGAGAACTAAGAGGGTAATAGGCACAGTTAAGGAGCAAGATCCAGAGTGTGTTTGTGGAAGACATTCCTGAAGAGCACTTCTTCCCAGGGTCATAGCTGCAGTCGCTAATGATTTAGGGAGAGTCTGGTTTAATAAAATGAATCATAGAATGGTTTGAGTTGGAAGGGATCTTAAAGACCATATTGTTCCAACACCATTGTCATGGCCAGGGACACCTTCTACTAGACCAGGCTGCTCAAAGCCCCATCCAACCTGACTGTGAACACTTCCAGGGATGGAGCAGCCTCAGTTTCTCTGGGCAACCTGTGCCAGTGCCTCACCACTCTGACAGTGAATAATTTCTGTGTAATATCTATATAAACCTACTCTCAGTGTAAAGCCATTCCCCCTCGTCCTATCACTACATGACCTCATAAAATGTCCTCCTGCTTACTTGTAGCCCCTTTAGGCACTGCAAGGTGCAATAAGATCCTTCCCTTATCCAGGCTGAACAAACCCGGCTCTTAGCTTGTCTTCACAGGATAGGTGTTCCAGCCCTCTGAGCATCTTTGTGGCCTCCTCTGGACTCACTCCAGGAACAACATGTCCTTCTCATGTTGGGGTCCCCAGAGCTGGACACAGTGTTCCAGGTGAGGTCTCACAAGAACAGAGAGGGAAGTAACTTCTTTTGATGCAGCCCGGGATATGGTTGGCTGACAATCAGCAATCACAGCCCTCTTACTCCTATCTTTCCTCTGGGAGCAACAACAGGCTTTGCTTTCCCAAGTTGGGCAGAGAGGTCGTGACCTTCCTGGTGCCCCCAACACCTCCTGGTGCCCTGCCCAGCTGTCTGCTGGAATCCCTGCTGAATGGTTACCGCAGCAAATCTCCCTTGGTACAAAGGCACCCGGGAGTTAAAATACTAAGGCAGCGCCATAAACACTGCCATATTTTGTGAAGCTTATTCATATGTTCTATCATCCCTCAAGTTCCCTGAATAATTTTTTAATGTTTTGGAAACAAACAGCTATCCAGGGAGTCCTGCGTCATGCACTGCAGAGTGTCAGGGATACTGCTCAGTTTCATCCAGCTGGTGCTCATTGCGACAGAGAGGGACACTGCTCTGTTTGTTTTTAAATATTAGAGGAGACACTTTGACTATCATCTCACCAGATAAACATTTGGCCTTTTTTTGTATTGAGAGAAGAGTTTCCTTGATGAAACAGCAGATTGTGTAGCCGTGCTCAATTGCTCGGGAGGTGATAATGATTTAAAGTATCTGCCATAAACAATCACTTAGCCACAGCCAGGGGCAAGGGAGAAGAAAACATCAACGAAGTGAGAAGTGTCAGATTCCATCCTGGCAGGGGGTGGGAAAGAGATAACATCCTCTGGGCCACAGTGTCTGCCCATAAACACCCCATTTGAATTGGTCAAGTAAGCACAGAGTTGTGCTGTCCACCTTTGGCATGGCTTCAATAAATCAGAACTACAGAAAGATGCTTGACAGGTTTTTAAAGTCGATGGGGAGCATTATGCTGAGGGAGAGGATGTTTTCCTCAAACTGTAAGATTTGGACTTTTCAAAAAAAGATAAACAAACAAATCAAGGAGTCCCTTTCACAGATTAGCATGAAGAAAGTAAATCTCCAATTTTTTTAATGCCAGTAAACAGATACAAGTTGGGACAATGAAAATGTTCTGAAAATATCAAAAGTGTGTATTTTGATTACAATCCTAATTTTTGCCATGTTTTACTAGCTAAATTTGTAGTCCAAAGTTTATTTAATCTAAAAGCCTTTTTTTTTTTTTTTTCATTTACAGAACGTTAAAAGAAAACTTTCTAAGAACCATTTCCCCAAATACACATTTATGAAAAAAAAGAAAATCCCTTTAGGTGTCCTGCATTTATAAGAAAAGTCCAAAACTGTCTTTGACTGGATTCACTGCCCTATACAGAGAGCTGCCACAGTGATGTCCTGGATCCAACTGACTCGTCCAGTTCAGATAGGTGACACAAGGATTTGTAAGATGCATAAGGTCAGATAGGGACATACAGTCATGTAGCAGCTAATTCCATTTTGATGCCAGCAGCAGGAGCAGAGATAATAGTTGACCTCCTGGAACTAAGTTAGGTAGTCACATTTTTTGGAACAAGCTTAAATTAGCAAAGTGACCAGCACAGTGAGTAAACCAGAAACATGGACTAGATGTGTTTTGTTTCATATGACTGCAGAATTTTTGGTCATGTATTAAAAGTGTTATAAATAGTTTTATTGTCTCATGAAGTCATAGTTCATGTCCTTTAAACTGAACAGCTTTTGGTGCCCCAGTTGGAGAAAGAATAAATGCAATATGTTAATTATGACAACTGATTGTAGTTATTTTAGTTCTTTAATATGGGACTAATCATGTTTGATGGAAAATATTCTGTAGAAATTGAATTTACTTTGTCAAGCAGATGTATGAGAATCAACAGATTTAATGCAGCTTTGATGTTCTTCTCCACTGAAGGCAGGAAAATGAAAGCACTCCCAAGTAGATTAACAGGCAGGATGTTACTGTAGATATAATTGCTTTAATTATCAATGCATGAGACTAGCATGAAAACTAGATGGAATTTTTTCTTCCTACAGGGATTCCTTTACATAGAGGCTTCCCCCAGACCCATTGCAGCTTATTCTATAATTGCATGGCTATAAATTTCCTGTCTGTCTCCTGCAAAGAATAACATGGCTACAGGCATATAGGAGGAAATCCAAAACTACACCACACCTGCCTGGTTATACCCGTAAGTAGCTGTAGATAGCTTAGATACTGACAAGTTAGTTCCTCTCCTTTACTGACAAGATTTATAGGGAAAGGGCTAGGCCCAGTGAAAGGCTTTATTGTCTGCAAGTTAAATGCTCAAGTGCCTCATTTTTAGATACCTCGATCCCCTGGAGAGGAAATCAGAAGTGTCTTAGTACAGTAGAGATCAAATTTTTCAGTAGAAAGTTTTGGGAGAATGAAGTACCTTAAAAAACATTGTGTGCCGGTCAAGTAATTTACACAACTACCTTAGAGAAATAGGAGCACAGGGCTGTAACCAGAAAAATCTGATACTTTACTGAAGGCTGCAAGCAGTCACCTTCTTGCTGGTCTAAAGCTCAAGACCTTCTCCTAAGCACAAGTGTCTACCATGCTAATTCAGAAAATTGAGCATGGCTGTAATTTTGCCTATCCAGCAAACCAGTTAGGAAGAAATTCTTCAGAGAGAGGGTGGTCAGGCACTGGAATGGGCTGCCTAGGGATGTGGTGGATTCTCTGTCCCTGGAGGTATTTAAGACGAGACTGGATGTGGCACTTAGTGCCATAGTCTAGTAACTGCAGTGGTAGTGGATTGAGGGTTGGATTTGATGATCTCAAGAGGTCCTTTCCAACCCATCTGACTCTGTGACTCTATATTCCATCAGTTTGTTCTGAACATGAGAATGAAAGACAAATTTGAAAAAGCTCATAGAAAGAAATTATTCTGAGAAGAAAAGTCCTAAAGGTTCCACAACCCCAATATGTGCTAAGCTGAAGGGTGTCAAGGATGATTTAATGAGGGTAACATGAACAGTATCTGGTTCATTTGCTCCTGTATTTTTATGTTATCTAGCAGCACTGTCATTATCAGGGAGCCTGTGGCTAGTGAGGTCTTGCAAATACATCATGGATGCCTCCTGTGAACAGCCCAGGACTTGGAGGTTCAGCCCTATGTTTATGTAAGAAGTCAACAAGGAGGTGTTACTGTTACCAGGACTAACTCAGCTGTCCTGGGTGATGGAACGAGTTTGTCTGTGTGTGTCAAATGCCCTTTGAGAAAGGAGTCTGTTGGAAAGTTATGCACAGCTGCAAGATGATGCTTTGTACAGGGAAGAAATGCTAAGGTGTGATGTTTGGGTAGCTTAGGGTGGCAACAGCCTTCATATAAGAATCTTTAAACTCTATGAACAAGAGAAGGGGGTTTTAGGTAGTTCAAGGTGGCTTTATTATTCTCCTTAAGCATCCAGCTCTGGGCTCCCCAACACAGGACAGGAAGGAGCAAACCCACCAAGATGATTAGAAGGATAGAGCATCTTTCCTATGAGAAAATTTAAGAGAATTGGGATTGTTCAGCATGGAAAACAGAAGGCTTTGGGACAACCTGATTGCAACATTCTAGTATCTGAAGCGACCCTACAAGAAAGGTGACTATTTACAAGAGCATGCAGTGGCAGGATAAGGGGGAATGGCTCCAAACTGAAAGGTTTAGATAACAAATTCTTTATCGTGAGGGTGATGAGGCACTGGATAAGGTTGTCCGGAGAAGTTGTGGCTGCCCCATTATTTAAAGTGGGACTTTAAACAACCTGGTCTAGTGAAAAGTGTTCAGCAGTGGATTGGAATTAAGTTATCTTTACAGTCCCTTCCAACCCAAGCCATTCTATGATTCTATGAGTCTGTGATTCTGTGATTCTTGGATCTAGCTTTGAAGCTGTATGATGGTCATAGTAGAAAGCTCTCTAGTGGTTGGTATGTTTTTTTCATGCCATTAGTACTGTTTTGCGGTCAACAAGAGCCTTGATGCCAATTATCCATTCCAGTGACTGCATGAAGCCCTGCTGAACCTCTCTCTTTGCTCTTATGATCAGTGACATGACTCAAGGAAACAGCATGAACCTGAGTCAGTGGAGATTTAGGTTAGATATCAGGAAAATGTTTTCACCTGGAGGGTGATTGAGCACTGAAACAGGGTCCTAAGGGAAGTGGTCAGTACCAAGCCTGCCTGAGCTAAAGAAGTCTTTGGACAGCTCCCTCAGGCAGACGGTGTGCACAGGATGTCCTATGTAGAGCCAGGAATTGGACTTGATGATCCTGATGGGTCCCTTCCAACTCAGCATAATTTATACTTCTATTATTTCGATGTCCTGCAAAATACTTAAAAAACCTGACGTTTCAGAGCAACAGCATAACACCCTGATCCTTAAAGCAGTACTTATTTGGTGTCACACAGAATAATAGCAAGCTCTGTCTCTTATGGTCCTCTTTTCTCTCATTCTTTCTAAGGAGTTTTCCCTGGACATGTTCCAGTTCTGTTGTCAGAAAAGTCATCATCCAAAATTAATGGACAAACTCATGCAAAGGCTGTCCAATGAATTAAGTATCAAATATTGATGTGTTTTTCTTATCAGAAGAGAAAACAGCTTGATTTTAAAAAAATCGATAGCACATATTCCTCCAGAAACCAGTTTGTTTGTCAGGTCACACAGCAGTACAATCACCTCTCATCTTCTGATAAAGTCACAGATTCATCTCCTTTATCATCAGCTGTCCAAAGGTTAGGCATCTGGCCTCAGCTCATCAGCTGGGCTCCCCCAGTAGTCTCTGATGAAAGACAGACTTCCTCTTCATCCCTTATACACATCTGTCCTTGGAGAAGATGAATTGTCCTTTGTAGGTGACTGCCTCTTCATAAACTACAGAGTACTGACATGGCTTAAACTCAAGGCCTAGCCCCTAGATAGATGAAATGAGGTGAGATGTATCTCACCTCCACAAGGGGACATGATTTCCTGCTTCTATTTCCGTTCTTTCAACCTTCTGTAAGTCATGCCAGGGATTTTTTCTGTTCCCCGAGTGCCCATTGAAAACACAGGGATAGACATTTTTCTTGAAGGAATGCTGTTCACTTCAGTTGGACAACCCTGATCCAAGCACAACAACCTAGGTTCAGGAAACTGCCTCTCCTTATGTGTGGCACCTTCAGGTTTGATGGCTTTCAGTCTCTGCAAATCTATTCCTTGACAGTGACAGAAAACTTTCTNACCTCCACAAGGGGACATGATTTCCTGCTTCTATTTCCGTTCTTTCAACCTTCTGTAAGTCATGCCAGGGATTTTTATTCTTCCCGGAGTGACCATTGAAAACGCAGGGATAGACATTTGTCTTGAAGGAATGCTTCACTTTAGACAATCCTGATCCAAGCGCAACAACCTAAGCTCAGGAAACTCTGCCTCTCCTTATGTGTGGCACCTTCAGGTTTGATGGCTTTCAGTCTCTGCAAATCTATTCCTTGACAGTGACAGAAAACTTTCTTAACCCTGTGCATTATGAAAAGGAACAACAACAAAGGCCCCAATAAACCCCCAAAAGAAAAGGAGATAATTTTGATAGTGAGCTCGGAGATAATCCCATGAAAAGGGTCCTACTGTATTCTGTCAAATCTCCTACCTTTCTGTTCTCTTGGAGAGAGGGAGTGTAGATATTCTGGATCCCATTGTCCAGGAATCTGTCATTCAGATATGCATGGCACTGTCCCCTCAGGGACAGTCTCAAGCAACTCAAGCTAAAGGGGGATTTGAGGTGTTTTTTTGTTTTTTCGCTTTTTTTAGTAAAAACTGCCTCAAGGGTCTGAAGAACAGAAGAAAGAATTCAAAAACTTCCACATTTTCTTCCATTAACACCTGGACTTTTCTGCATGCCTGGTAAGTAAGGTAAAGTTTAAAATCTGTAATCTCATTCAAGATCATGGATGATAAGATCAGTAGACATAAATGAATGCCTTTTTTTTCTGTGAACTTATATACTATTTCTTCAGTTTGCTGTTTTATGACTTTAATGGCCTTCCATATTTTAGATTGTAGTGATAAATGTAAATATATTTTTTTTAAGGTTGTAGTTTGATGATCTGGTGGTAGGTTGTTGGTTGGTTGGTTTTACTGTTTTTTTTTTTCTATTTCTGACAGAATGACAAGCATTGTTTCTGGATGGCTTTTGTGTTTGATTTTCAGCAGCACTGGAAGTACTCCATACTTTTAATGAGCCCGACACATATTTATTTTAGATACTTAACTTCTGGCATCTAACTTTGAATGCCTTGTTCAAGGATCAAAGTCACTGAATTTGACAGATCTAGCTCAGTTTTTATGCTATTACACAATTTATATGCACTATATATCAAAGCTATGTTGATGAAACAGGTAAAAACATGTTCTTATGGAAAAAATTGAACAGAATAAAACTTTGGCTGCTGAGGAGGCAGGAAGAGATCTGGGACTCTCAGCTCTAGTTTCAAGAAAAATCTGGTGGCTCATTCTGTTGTTCCTTCAACCTTTTTCCCAGAGGGAATAGGTGTTTCTTTCCTCCTTCAGATCTCACTCCCTACTCCCAGCACATGTATTACCAAGTATGTGAGGTCACAAGCACAATGTCATGCAGTTATAGGCTTAGCCAGAGTCTGTACTTGTGTAGGTCTTGGAGCAGAGTCATCACTGCAAAAGCACTATGGAAGGCATGTATAGGCCTTGCCTGATGAGAATGTCCCACAAGGACGCTTCAGACACAAGAAGCAGAAGACTATAAATGGGAATGGCTCCAGGAGAGACAGAAAACAGGAGATAAATGTGGAATTAGCTGCTGAACACAGTTGCCTCTGAGGAAAGTTAGTTCCAGGAAGATCAGGTTGTTGGGGAAAACAGAGGAAGGGGAAGGGAAAGGTGAGTGAGCAAAGTAACACACAAGAAAGGGAGGGATCTTTATGGGGGCACTCCAGAAGGGAGAGGGGGAAGAGTGACAGACAGATTCTTTCCTGACTGCAGACAGTATTTCAGTCAAAGCTCTCGCTTTGTTAGACACCAGAATTTTCAGCTGAAAAAAACCCAAACACCCATTTTCATTGTTTTCGTTGCTCACATCATTCCTGATTTAAACATCAGCCTTTTCCCTGCAGCAGAATAAATGTAAGCCACTAAGCAAACTGTGGTTAAGGAACCCCACTAAACCGAAATGGAGAAAGCTTTGATCACAGTGTCTGTTGGTATTGTTTTCTGAGCATTCATCTTCTCTAAGCCTCCAATAAAGTCTTTCACTCAGTGGAAAACAAATACAGTCTCCCCCTTTAGTCAGCTGCCTCAACACCTGAAGGGACAAAATATCTCTGAGATTTTTGGATCTCTGTCAAAATGCACTGAGTTTGACAAATGGATTTGAAAGGTATTGTGGGGAAGGGGATGAGACAAAATGTGTAGATATACATAAGTATATCTTTTCTTAAGAGACCAAGCTAAACCATCAATTTGTTACCATCTGAAGCTTTCTTCTCCCTAGTCCAGCGATCTTCTCTGCAGTCAAGAGTATAACCTTCTGACCTTGAGCCACCTCCCTGAGTAACAGCTGGCCTGTACAGCTAATCCTTCAATTTTATGAGCTGACCAAAATAAAGCCATAATTATGCTATTTGTATTTCTCTGTTCTACAATTTTAGGCCATCTTTAAAAGACATTTGCCAGATGTTTGAGTAAGATGCAATGTGTTTATGGACAAAATCGTCTTCCAGAAGATGAAAAATAAAGGAGAAAATAATTCACCTTTCTAAAGCCAACAAAATGATGTATTATTTAACATATCCCTTCATTTCCAAGGGTTTATAGCTTTTGTCTTCCATCAGATTTAATTTTACAGGCAATGTTGTGGTTGCAGTGTTGTGCTAGAAGCTGTGCAAACACTAACAAGAAAACAGATCTTACCGTTTTAGTAGTTGTTAATTTCTCTGCACAACCCAAAGAGAGAGAGGATCATGATCCAAGTATTTATTTCCATGTGACCAGCTAGTTAATAGTATAGCTCAACATTATGTTCAAAAGAGTAGAGCAAAGGAGAAGTCATAAGACTTCATCATGCTTTTAAACAATGATTACTTGGTGTTTGTGGTTGGACCAAGCAGGTAAAATCTGCATGGAAAACCTTCTTCCAAGAGTTTAGGGATACATGCTGCACATTCTTCCAAGAAAACCTTTTCACCTGCAGCCCATGATATGGCATTTTATACATGAGCTTGGGCATGAGAACAGCACAAATAATTTACCATCCTACCTAAGCAGCTCTGATGCTCAGCAGGGCTGGGGTCAGTAATGCTCAGCTAACACAGATCTGCTGTACCCATCTGTGGACTCAGCTCTGGGGGCTTCAACATCGTTCTCTTTCAAGAAAGAACAAATCCTATCCATCCAACCAAAGAGAAATGGTCTCAGAAGGAGGAAACAGATATTACTTCTGCAGAAGATGAATGCTGGGATCCTTGGAGACAGGACTAAATTGTTTGGTGTGAACCCAAAAGGTTTTGCACAATGTGAAATGTTGGAGACCACCACTTCCCGACAAACGTTATGGGGAGCATAACATTTCTAAGCTCTCCTTTGTACTTTACTATGTAATTAATATAAATGTAATTCTTTGAAACAAACTGGCATTTTGGGGGCCTTGATACATTGCTCCTTACACATTTAAAGCCTCACACATTTAGCTCAGAGGGATAGTAAATAAGTTGTTTAATTGCCCATGGCACACTTTGGCTGTAAATGTTATGTACTGTTACTTTACAGATTAAAAATGTCACTGAAATTTCAGCTGTGAGGAGAAGTAGTTTCCTCCCAACAGTACAAATGACATTTTTACCCTGAAGAAGAAAGGAGTTGTTGTTCTACTGTTATAAAATAACCATGGGAGGAGGGGCAGAAAGCATGTTGGGGAAAAATAAGGTTAAATGACATAGAACTGGCCAAGGGGAATGCTAACATCCATTTTATTGTGATTTTCTACAAAAGGCTTCTGTGTTTTATCATTCCTCCCTTTCTGTAAGGAGTAATGTCCCCATTTCATTGCTTCTGCAAAAAATTTCTTCCCTCAGGGATTGCTCTGGTAACACACTGACAGGTTATCTACAGGATAACCAGAAGTACAGAAATGAAGAAGTATGTCTAGCAATTATAATTTATAAGTTAGAACTATGATCATAATAACAATAATGTGTTTGTGGCCATTTCCTTGTTGTGTTTCTCTCTCAGTGCCAAAAAGCAGAAATTTAAAATGTCCTTGCTTAAGATAATTGTGTTTCTATTTTTATCCTATTAATGTCAGTGGTGATTTCTCTTTGGCTTCTATGAGAACAAAAGCATAAAATTGAAAATTTTTTAAGATGTCTTTAAATGTTTCTTTTCACATTTTTAACTTATGGAAAAGAATGGAAGCTATAAATAGGAAAGCTCCAAATTCAAGTAGTTATTTCTTTTCCTGTCACTCTAGTCATGTATTTCCAATGTTTTGCCTAGCTTAAAACAAACACCTTTCCAGTTTCAAGACAGTTTCCAGCAGAAGCCCAAAATAAGCAATGTAGGAGGTAGAACACAGGAACAATTGTAGACTGAGCAGATGGGAAGGGAAAACGCCTAAAAGACAGAGGTGAAGGAAATGCTTAAGGTAGTCTCCTATTTCGGTTTTCAGAGGATTTTCCAAGCTTCCCCACAGTGTTAGTCAGCACCCCATCATTTCCCTTCTACATATGGCAACAGTGAGTGAGCTAACTCTGAAAAACACATTTTCTCCACTAGTTAGAAAAAAGGCAACTCCACCGGCCCTTCATGGCGACACTAAATGTCAAACACACCTTCACTCCCATGTGATCTGCCCAGCCTTGCAGGAAGATAGCCAAGTGGGAAGGTTTGTTCTAGCAGATATGTGTCAAGGACAAACAACTCAGTCTTTTTGGGAGCGTCCTCAATGCTTTTCATCCCCTGGGAAATCACATCTTCCAGAAAAAAAAAAAAAAAAAGAAGCTCTTTCTTTTATTTGAATCTCAGGCAAGCTTCTAAGAAGGATGTCAGAGTTTGTTACAGCGTGTTAGGTTTGAGCTTATCACATTTGAAAAGCCTTGATCAGCTTTGGCATTGCTGTCAGCTATAACATTTTACTATTAATTATCAAATTGCATTTGTGTTAGGGCACCAGCTGTTCAGACAAACTCAAGGTCACAGCAACTACTACAATTCTGTTGATTTTCCCCTCAGTGGTGGAATTTCTTTAAGAGAATAATTTCCAATTCTTTGGGGACTTAAATAAAAAGACATGACTGGGGATGAGAGCACTGCCCTGCATTCTTGCCTGTGTGACAGACTCACTGCCAGAAATCCAGGGGAGTACTTTGGGTTTCATTTTCTCACCTGTAAAATGCTGATATTTGGCTTCCTTTCACACATGATGCAGACTGGAGCCTCCCATACATGGAGAGCTCAAAGAGAAGGATTTGCATTTGTCTGGTCACTGATCCACAGGGCTGTAATACACTCTGGTCTTGAAAAGGCTTGGACAGTCTCAAGTGTACCTTGTATTAGGTAGCACAACCCTTTTAGTAATTTGCATTTTTTTGTTGGCTGGACATTACCATTGTCTCATTTTCTTAATTTCAAAAGATTTTATCTGCTGTGATCCCTTCTAGAGCTAGCTAGCCTGTATGGCCACTTGTGATATTGTACATCACAGGAGTCAAATCTGAAACTTTTTCAACTCATTTTCAGTATGTATAAAGTGTAAAAAGCAATTTCTACTTGAAAATTTCACAACAGGGCCTGTATCATACTTTGTACACATACGCAAGACCTCCATAAACTTTAGAGCTATGCAATGCTGTAACCTACATGCAACCTTCACACAAGCTTCTGAAGGCAGATATAAAACACATGTGCTTTTAAACATTATATTATACTGTACTGAGAAGCAGGCTATATATATATTTGACCAATTAGTGACGTTTTAGTCAGCTGTGCTTAGTTAACGTGTCATTAAATGGCCAACAACAACCACATAAGTGCAGACTGTGAGGATTTGATTATACTTCTCTTTAGTCAAACAAAGTTTTGTCAGACCTTTGATGTATCCCTAACTTTCTGATGGTTTCCATATTTATACCAGCAATTCTCAAACTGCTGCTCAGTTCCCTAAGGAATTGCTGCTTTGGACACCTGCAGTATTCTCCAATAGGTTTATCCTTTCTCTAGCTACTGACTCTTAAGTGGATTGAATTTAACATGAACATATACTAAGAAAAGTATATCAAGAGATAACATTACTGCTACTATAACCTAACCAACGGCAGAAGAGATTTTTCTCTGATTTAAGGAAAAAGTATAAAAAGAATATGGAATAGTCCAAATTTATTTTTTCCCTGGCAGCTGAAACATCGATTATCTTCTAGAGCAAACAAAACCAGATCCTTGTGGAAGAATAGCATTTAAAAAGCCGGTGTGTAGTATAATTCAACATATTGGTTTTTTTCAACACTGTCAATCAAAACATATCCCTTTCAGGTCTTTCTGTCTTTTTTCAGCTGAAAATTTTAGATTTTTATGGGATGATGACTTTTTTCTCTAGCACCAACACTAATAAAAAAATCCAGCAAAATCAAATCCTCCAGGAAATCAGAGATGTAACCTGCAAGTATCAACACTTTGTTCATTTTCTGAAATCCAGCCCAAGACAGGTGGATCTGTAGGATAAAACTTCAAACTAGTTGTAATCTGCCAGGAGGCCCCTTGGCATTAGTGCATTCCTACAGAGTATCTCTTGGTTTAGGAAAACAGTTGTGGCTTAGTGAAAAGAAACAGTTTGTGTGTTTTGAGACTGCTTCTCTAAGCAAACTAAAAGCACAATATTTAGGGACAATAGGCAACTTGCTTCAAATGCACACTTCTGATGTGAATTAAAACACTAACGAAGATGTACTTCGAGGGGTCATGAGCCCAGTACAGTTTCTGCAACAAAAGATCCTCCTAGTAAGCTGTTGGTGGAAAAACCACTGCTTGTGGTGCAGTATTTTAAAATAAAATAGCAGCACTTTTGATTTGCTTTAATCTTCTGCTCTGTAAACTGCAATTACTGAGGAGCTGTTGTCACGGGCAGCCCATCTGCCTGAGTGCCCACTGCTCCAGGGCAGGGTGGCTGGGCTTGGGCAACCCAGAGGCAAAAATTCTCCAGCTACTTGTTCCCATTTATGTGGTGAACTAGAATGTTTCCAGTTTGGGTGATAAGAGGTGGGATGTACCCCGAAGGCTTTTGGGACCTGAGGGAAAGAGAAGACCACTGACCCCCATTCCCTGTTACTCCACATGCCTCTTATGTTGGGCAGAGCCAACAGAGTGGAAACCATCTCTCTCCTCCTGCCTTTTTGCCCATGTAGAGGATTTCTGTAATGTAAGGGCTACCAGATCCATGAAACCTCTGTGTACATTTCTCTGTATGAGGTCCCACCACAGCAGTGATTCCATATGTACTTTCATTTCAACTCCTAGATTTGCACAGCTGAATTTTATATGTTTGAAAAGTTTCCAGTTTTACTGGAAACACTGTCATAACTTTAAGCATAACAGGATGAATGATGCTTCTATAGCACTGAGGTAGTTTTTATAAGGTAAATAAATTCCAGTTATTGATGTTACAGAAGGTGCCTCAGACAAGGGATGAAATTACTTTGGAGATATTCTGGTTTTTTCTGTTCAAAATGGCAACTTTTACTGTAACTGAACAAAAGTGTTTATTTATTCTCTTTGTGTGTCTCTTTCCACATTACTCATATTCTTGATGGGGGATGACAGTAATAAGATGTGTGGTTAATGTTGCAGCTATATGATAGCTGACTTACAAACACCTCTCAGCCAGTGACTCACACATCGTCCCAGCAGGTGCACTGTGAAACATATATTTTCCCCACTGTTTTAGAGACTGTTGTATTAAAATCCTGAAATGAGCTGGAACACCAGAACTAAGTTACTCATACTGCCCTGGATTTCAGCTGCAATTCTGTACTGGGACTTAGAGATGCAATCATGTGGGCTCTGGAACAAAATCTTTTTATTATTACTATTGTACACTTTGGATTGGTTTTCAGAGGAAATACAAATTAAATATTTTTCTATGTTCTTCTGTACAGAAAAAGGCTGAAAAGTCTTGCAGTTTAGTGACATTAAGAATTTAGTTTCCAAGTAATAGGTCCCTAAATTGTCTGAATACAAAAATAAATATATAAATAAATGCTGCCTGAAGATGATTATCAATCAAGTTTAATATTAGCTATAGAGAGGCTCTGATATCATCTCACAGCTTTCCTATAAGTTGTTTGCAAGTATGCAGCTTGGCTCATTAAACTACTAGATGAGATGTCTACTCTTGCTTTGCAAAAATATAATCCTTGAAAAACAATGTTCTTTAAATCACGTTGAACCATGTCTGTGTAAATGAGAGTAGATCAAATTTTTCTAGTTTCTTAACTCTGTGTCTTTGTCTACGTTATGAATTTGGTATAAACATGAACTGGGCCTTTTACCATATTTTCTCTCAAGCTCACATTTTTAAAGACTGGACTACGTTGATCTCTGGTTAAGGTTTGGAAAGGTTTGGTGGTCCCAGAATCAGAGATGTCATGGTCCATGTTAGCATGGCAGTACAGCTGCCAAAGCTGTTTAGAAAGCTGTTTCTGACTGCCCTACAGAAGTTGGTTGCTGTTTTCCTTCTCACTGAGTAGCTACTTGGCAAGTATGTTCTTCCTCCCTTAAGTTTTGAGAGATATAAGGACCAGGCAGCAGAGGGGACATGGAAATGGCCCACATATGCTCCAGCACAGGACAGTCCTGGAGAGTTCCTAGAACTGCTGATGAGAAATCAAATATCTGGGAGAGATCCCCATCAATGCTCTGGTGCTGCTACTTTTGAAAAAGATAGATAAATTAAGCATTTCCAAATAGGGCACTAAGGAAGAAGGTGACTGAGCACAAATGGGGAGTGGCTGTACGCAGTAGCCACGTAAAACCTGCAGCAAGCCCAAGATGCTTCACAGAAATAAGATCTATTACAAACACAAATTGATTATACTGCACATAGATAGACTAAGTCTAAGTCTCATTCAGAGGAAGTATCACAGCATATAGCCCTTTCCTGCCACCAGAATATGTCCTGTGGCCTGTCCAGAGAGGCTGAGCCAAAAATTTCAGCTGAAGTTAACCAAGCCCTTCTAAAACTTGAAGGGTAAAAGTTGAATAATTAGTTTGAGGGTTTTCTGTACTTAATTACTCAAATATATAAAAATGCATCATACTGATAGGGATTCAGAGATAAGTCTCCTCTTTCTCATCCAAATATCCTAACCAAGCTAACAACAGATGTTCCTTTCTTAACACACAGAATTTTAACTTCTTTCTGAACAGTGTGCCACACTCTCCAGGTAAGATGTAGAGTGTCATTGACAAGTCATCTGTTTTGCACTAACAAAGTAACAGGTATTGCTGTGAACCCCTATAGACTGAGCAAAAAACTGAGCACAGAGGTCTTATTAAAGCTAAGAATTAAACCACGTATTTTACAAGAAAAGCAGGCACCCCTGAACACACATATGAAAATGAAGCTGCAAACATCTACAAAACTTTCAGGTAAAAGGAGACCTGTTTTTCCAAGTATGTACAGGGATGACTGACTTCATTTTGTTTGCTCTGGTCATCTTGCCCATAGTATTGCTTATGTAGCTGTTATCTCCCAAATTTTTCTGGAAAAGATATATTTACAGAGACCACCTTTACCATGTTATTACATAGCCTGTGCATCACACCTTGTAATACCTTCTGCCTGCCTGTCCACATCAGGATTACCCTTAATTCTACATCGTGTTGGTAGAGTATTCAGCTAACTCTGAAGACCTTTTCACCTCCAGAGCAGATGTAGGTGGTGATTTTTATCTACACATCAGGTATAACCATGGCCCTCAGCCAATGTACACACAAAATACATAAAAATTAATGTGTACTTGATCCTGGTGTTGGCAGCAAAGAGGTAGCTACTCTTTGCTCTTATTTGGAAACATTCAGCTAGGCATCAATGTAAGCTCCAATGTAAGCTTCCCAGAGGTACCGTAAGAATTTTGTTAACCACAAGCAGCTCTGGTTCACTACTCACAGTTCCACCTGGTCTGGAAACACACAGGCAGAACCATTCATTGGATTTAAACATGACATTGTTGGGTAGTGAACTCTTAAAGGCAAGGACTGTGTATTGATTGTGGTCCCCACACCTACAACAGACTCTGTGCCTGTGAACATGAATGTGAACCCCCTAGACTTGAGTCTTTCATGGGACCATTTCACTCTACTGATTTGCTTGTCTCGTTCTGTTGACACCTTTTAGAATGAAACAGATACTTGGGATGGGATTCAGCTGCCTAAATCTGGTTGTGTTTTACCATATGAGATGCTAGATGGTATTCAAGACAGGAGCAGAAAAGACATGGGCCCCTAAGGGACACCTGTAACTCCCTGAAGGGACAGGAGATGACCAGGCAGAATTCCTGGATCACCACAGATGACATTATCTTCCTGAGAGTACCCAGGTGAACCAAGCCAAGATCCCAGTTGCTTCATCCAGACACAAAAACTGAGTATCTTGATCTGTGAGCAGGACCTGTTTCCTGAAGTTTCTTCTTTTCATAACCCACACTTACATTAGATGAACACCACACATCCTACAGGAATGAAGTTAATTATGTAGCATAACATTGATTATGTGCTATCTTCATGATTTCCAGGTATAAAGCCTCATTTCTAAAGGCATGGCTAAAATATTATATGAGATCTTGAATTTATTTTGTGGATGTGGATGTCTCTCAACTCCAGTGTTTAGAATATATTTTTTTCTAGGTCAAGTAAGGTCCTGCCATTTTTTCCTGCTTTTGAGACATACTCAGGTGTTCTCTGGCAGATTTAGCAAATACACTGAAGCTGTCTACCAAATACCTCAAGCTGCCTGTGACTGCCCATGACCTAGTACTCATCATTTCTATAACTGAGATGTGGTAAAAGATCAGGTAGGAGCAAAATGGGCTGGGTGGCTTTGAGGATTGTAATAAGCAGTGTAAGAGATGTTTGTGTGGCATTTACTGATGTGGGAAGGATAGCCAGCTTGATGAGAGAGTTCATAAAAAACAGAGGGAGGCAGTGGTATCTTAAACTACTGTTGCAGCATCCAAAAAACATGACTGATTATATAGTCTGCAGGTCTGACCAAATCAGGGCATGAACCAGCTTTTTCACTGTAAGTTTGTGCAACAGCTGATGCAAAGACACACTGGCCTCTCACCAGGAATCCCAGTACCTCCCATCAATGCAATGAACAGTCTTTTGGAGTGATTGAAAGACTGGCCTGTCTAGACTGGTGTTCCATGGGAGTTTTCCTCTGCTACCCCCATGACTTCAATACCTACCACCTCCTCAGCTATTTCTGGCACTGCTTGCCTGTGCTTCACCCACTCATTTTCTCAGTCACCTGCTTGAGTGGATGGATTGTAAATGAGAGGTAGGAACATGCCCAAGTTAAAAGCAGGATAGTTATTTATTCTTATTAATTTCTTTATTTTTCAGAGGCAGCAGGTAAAGGGACAGCAGAGGACTGAGAGCAAACCATGGACTGGAAAGGAGGAAAGAGGAAAGAAACAGTATTTATTCAACACACATGCAACCACCCCTGTCATGCTCACAAGCTGTTCTCCCTGAAACTAAAAGCTACACCAGCCAGTGTGTCTGCTTCCTTTGTGGCTCATTTCATGATTTAAACTGTGGGTTTTCATATCTCTCTCTGACCTTGCCAGTGAGAGGAGGGTTGTAAACAGGCTGGAAGAGCCCTGCACACTACAAGGTTTACAATTTGTAATAGCTCTGGTATGTTTGTGTTTAGAGATTAATTTTACAAAGCCAACTAGAGCATGCTTTGTGTGTTTGTGCTTACTGCTCCCCTGACATACATTTTTCCCCACAGTAAGTGCCTGAAGTAAACTAATGCATCTAAAATCCTACTGGTAATTTCTGCCCTCCTTGTTCATGTCACAGAGAGGGTTTGTGCTGGCTGGAGAAGTCTGCTTCTGTGGTTTCACTCAGGTCCCCTTCTTTCAGCTTTTTGCTGAGACTCAGCACTAAGGGGATGTGGAAAGCCCTTGCCATGAGTTGCTGCTGGATGTGACTCCTGACTCAGCATTATGACTGGGTGGACACAGGACTTTGCGGTCACCCACCCTGTCCTGGTGACTCAGAGATAAAAATTCATTCTCTCTCTGCCTGAACTCTGGTGTTTACAGACTGCCAAACTCCAGCCTGGAGCATGCAGTAAATCTCAGAGAGCAGACCATAAGCAAAAAATGCAGCCCAGTATCAGTCCAAGCAGCACTCCTAATATGCTGCTGTTCTTCAGAGTAAGGGAGTATGTGGTAAGTAACAAAAACAGCTTACACTGATCATATGATCCATCTCTCAGCTATAAATATTTTTTTCCTATAGTAGCCACCACCACAGCCTTAAAGTACTTATAGGGGTTTAAATAGGACATTTGGAAAAATTTCTTCACTGAAGGAGTTGTAAAGCACTGGAACAGGCTGCCCAATGAAATGGTTGAGTCATCATCCCTGGAGTACTCTAAAAGATGTGTAGATGTGGCACTTAGAGACATGGTTTAGAGGTGGACTTGGTAGTTCTGGGTTAACAGTTGGACCCAATGACCTTAGAGGTCTTTTCCAGCCTAAATAATTCTATGATTCTACTGCACAGCAAACTGGGTAATACTGCCACTGGTTTTTGGCAATGATTCCAGTCTCCCATCTGCAGATGGAAAAGTATCTCTAAGGGCAGAAACAAGCTTACTGTCCTTTCATTTGGGGAAGTCTTAATTGTTTTATTTTCACTATAATTTGATTAATTTTTTAGTGCTACTAATATGAAAATAGCATTTGTCAGCTGTGCTGAGGATCTCATTATATTAGGAAATATCTGTATTTTGGAAATAAGAGCCAGTTACACCAAGCACTCTCTGAGTAAAAGTTCAGAGCACTGACTATCCAAATATAACAACAGACAACTGGTAACTGAAAGAAAAAAAGCTATTGTATCAATAAAATAGCAACAAGAAAAAAAGTAAAGCGGAAGTTGCAGTACTCCCACAACCTAAATTCTGGGTAACTTTAGAAAAAGTTAATCTGGCTGACAGATTATCCACAATACTAGTGAGTTAGGTTGTTCTAGGGGAGTTGCCTGACTGTGCCACCACAATCTATTTGAAAGAAGAGCAGCTCTCCTCTCCCTTTCTAGAAATTATTTATTCACTCTGTATGTGGGTTTGGGGAACTAATGCAATTTGTAGATTGGACTTTCTTCCTTGAAGAAATAGTAAGAAATTTGGAGATGCTGCAAGCAAATGTTTTGTTTAGTGCTAGACATGAAAGGGCATTTCAGAAACTTGAGGAAGGGGAAGAGACTTTATCCCCTTGCAGCTGAACACAGTAGTGCAGTAATCAGGCTGCTCACCTAAAATGCAGAATGTTTTATCTCAGCTGAGAAAAAAATCCAGATGTCTGGCTCCTCTGTAGATTGTCAGTTTATAAGTATCTTTAGACTCTGGTCCAGTGAGAAGGAAATTCAGCTGCATCCAGAGGGACCTCTGCAAAATCTCTGGTCCACCTTGCTTTGCAGTCTATGGATTCAGACTGATGCATCTCTGGATGTTGCCTTTTGCTTATAAAAGTGAAAAGTACCTACAACAAAAGGGCAGCTTTTCTATGCATTGGTCAATCATAGCTATAGTTGGTGGGTTGCCTTGAGGTCCCAGCAGGCCTTCAGAATTTAAATTAGTTGCAGGTGGTGACAATAGGCAGATATGCCTTAGCTGTGGTCTGGATCCATTAAGTTTTTGGCTGGCTTCTCCAAGGCTTTGGAATCATGTTCTTCCTTTCAGCTACTTGCTCTTTTCTGAACTCCACCCTGACCTGGACATCCCCGGTCATTGTCATGCACTGCTTCACTGAAGGCTGATCTCATAGAGACTCTTTAAAAGAGAATCAGAGTCAACAGTTTTTGTGTTCTAAGAGGTATAGAAAGACACACTGATAATCTACAAAAGCCTACCAAAGTCTTCTACAAAATGCTAACAGAGAGCCCCTCACCTCATCTAGTATTTACCATGTACAACACTGAAAACTCATATTAAGGCTTCATAATAAGGCTGCCTCATTTTTTTTCCCTTTTCATTTGCTCTCCACTATAAACACAATGAGGTCACTGCCTGGTTTTGTGAATCACATCAGGTCCCCTTCCTTCCGTTCCTATCTTGGACTCCTTAGGGCTGTAGGTCCACATCTGGACTCAGCCTGCCAGTGCCAACATTTCCCTCTCATTTAGCCACCAAGACTGGACACACATCTCTCAGTGGTTGTGGTCAGCCCTCATAATGCCTTGGGCTCACTCCATGATGCTTCTTTTCTGCTGAACCAGGGACCTCTGATTGCTGTATGTGCCTGGACAGATCCGAGATGGAAAGTTAAACAAACCTTAGTAAAGGCAAATTATCAATGGGTCACTCAGTCATGCAGTCAGAAATCTGAGGGTTCCCACGAGCTTCCCTTGTGCACATACAGTGCTGGCGCTTTAAATCGTCACAGCTGACAACCAGAAAGCAAGGTTTTGAGGCATGCTGGACTCATTCCCTGTATTTTCATCTGAGAGTGCCAATCTCTGTGGTATCTAAGTACTAGTTGTCCTTTTGAACAGCCTCTGTCACGTAAAAAGGGATCTATCATGCTTATAGTCATCTTTCTAAAAGCTGCCTGGCCTCCCAAGTTCACCAGGCTCCCCCTGCAGATAAGGTGAAGAAAGAAACATATCCAAAGGGTTAATTTTCACATTTGTGGATTGATTATTTTTCCCCCTGTCTTGCAGTATTAAAATCAGGAAAGGTACAAGGCTCATGGGAACTATTCCTGCTTGGCTGGAGACGTTTCAGACTGCTGAATGAAGGTAGGAGAAAAAACCAGAGTGCAAGGTACATGTACCACAAACAGTTAAAGAGTCCTTTTCCTTTGATATTTTGCTGGTTTGAGATCTGGTATTGCAAGGTGCTGTGGAGGGAGAGATTTCTGACAGTATGTATTTAACAGATCAGAAACAGTAGGTGTGAGATCTAACAGCCAGAAGCAAATCCTAGGCAAATTCAGACTAGAATTCTCACAGGCATGACTTTTTAGCAATATAAGTAATTCACCATTGGAACAGTTTGATGAAAGATATGGCAAGTCATCCAACGTGAAATCTTCAACATATGAACAGTGTCCAAGAGATATGTATGCTGTAGCTAATACAGGAATTACAATGCAGGTGTGCCTGGGGGAGGTTCACTGCTAAGTAGGGAGAATTACATATGAAAAAACAATGTTTCTTTCTAAACACATCCGACAAGACTCCTGAAGTGTATAGTGCCCAAAAATGACAGCCATATTGGGAGCATGCAGGGAATTCAAAGAATTAGGAATTTAAACCTCCTGGAGCAGAGAGGTGCTTGGTATGGTTTTTCTATCAAGTTATGCAGTTATGAAATTGTGCATTTTGTTGTCTAGAGTTTCCTTCACAATTTTGCCCTTATTCTAACTGCAAGAAAATTCATTGTTGTACCAATGACAGAAAAGCTCACTCAGGTTACAGGCAGAGTGGAGCCAGTGAATTTTCAGCCCTTTTCTCCCTTTGCTAACTCCCAACAAGTCTGATCACGTTGTCAGGCTGTAGTGATAGCTGCAGTGCAAACTAATGCTACACTTGATGGCCTTGAACTGAAGGCAGTTGAAAGATGTTTAGCTGTGACTGAATGACAGATAAGTCCCCTATTCTGAATGGAATTGGGCTAAAAATGCAAAGATTTACATGCACACAAAGTACAAGCTTCTCTATAAACAGAAAAGGATGGACAATCTTCTATGTAGCGGCAATTTTACCTACACCCATCCCCAGCAGTCCAGAGGGAGAAATCCACAAACTCCCTGGTTTTCCCTTGGAGCTGATGATGTTATCCCCTTGTCCTGATGCCTTTGTTAACTGTCTGTAGTTGCCTATGCAACTACATCCCCCAGTTGGCGTGTTCCAGTCACCAGAGTCCCTGGAATGCCTCTTCTGCCCAATGTTTCCCATGGCACATTGCCATAGACCTGGAGAACACAATGCTTCCAGCAACCCAAGGTCCCAGATTGATTCCTTGGCAAAGGAATCCATGCCTGGAGCTCTGTCAGCCACTGGATGCAGCAGATGGCAAGAAGTCAAGGCATTGCATTTGGTGGAAGATGCTCAACAAATGCTGTGACCAGAAGATTTCATATTTAGCTTTCAGAAGGAGCAGAGCTGTACCACAACATTTACAAACAGCTCCAGTTACAACTGCATAACGCCAGCCAGTATCCAGAAACCTTGCCAGGAAGCTCTCCACGTTGCTACACTCCTTTATTAATAGCATTTTGCCAAGCTGCCCTCTGGGACAAAATTATTGTCTAGTGGTTAAATGTCTGCTGGTGGAGGAATGCTTTATTTTACCATTCAACCACAGTCTGAGTTGAATTCTAGCGCACAAACTAGGAGGTACCTGGGATGCATTATAGCTGCATCTGGCTAGATTTTCTGGCCCTACAGACATAAGTGAGATTGATTTATTGATCTCTTCGCCCTCCCACAGTTTACACAAGCAGTGGCAATAAGCTACTCCCCCCCACACACCTGCATCTTGATTTACCACCTAAATATGTTGCAATAAGTAACACTAAGATCACACCCATCTTTCCTGTAGCCTTCCAAAGCTCCTAACCAAAACAGCATTATCAAAACTCTGACAAGAAGACCTTAATATGAAGTATATCTGTTGAAGCAGACTAGGGAATATCTGAGAAGCCCATTCTGTTGTTATGCTGTGAATGGGTGAGTGGCCTCAGTATGTCTCACTGCTGAACTCTTTTGTGCAATGATCTCCTTTTGTAAAGTAGGTCTGCAACTGCTTTATATGTTTCTAGCTAAATATTCAGTTGTCATTACTGTGAGAAGGGAAAAATAAACAAAGCCCAAACTGACAGTGAAACACCATCCAGAGAAGAGTTTCTCCTAATGGCCCAAACCAGAGTGAGCAATAAAGGCCGGGCTGTCTGCATCTAATACAGATCCCATGTGTGTTTTAATAATGAAGGATAAAAATCACTGCCTTTCCCTCCTGTATTGAAATACTAGATTATAAAAAATAATGACCAGAACAGCAAGATGTAGCTAGAGGGAAGTTCTAGGAGAGGTTTCTGTTGAAATGAGACAGACATTATACAATGCTGAGTCCTTGTCTGAACCTTTTAAAAGATGATTTTCAGCTTGTTCATACAGTGAAACTACTGAAAAAATGAATTGGACTAATTAAAAAGTACTATCCTTTGGTGTTTGGCTGTTCTACAAATGTAGCAACATTTCTAAGCCAAAAAAGTCTCATGACATATGCTTAGTGAATCCAGTTCTTTGTGTTTTTCATTTCAATTATATGAAAGCAAGGAGCACCTCACTTATGAGGAAAGGCAAAGAGATCTGGGACTGTTTATCCTGGAAAAGAGAAGGCTCAGGGGGATTCTGTTGATGTGTATAAATAACTGAAGGGAAGATTCAAAGAAGACAGAACCAGGCTCATTTTGGTGGTGCCCAGTGACAGAAACAGAGGTTATGGGCAAAAAATTAAATACAGGAGGCGTCATCTGAATATAAGGAAACACTTTTTATTTATTGTGAGGATAACCAAGCACTGGAATAGGTTGCCCAGGAAGGTTGTAAAATCTCCATTCCTGGATATATTAAAAAAACTGTCCTGAGAAACTGGCTGTAGGTGGCTCTGTTTGACCAGGAGGTGGTGCAGATGATCTCCAGAGGTCCCTTCCAACCTAAATCATGCTATGATTCTGTGACCTGTGATTCTGACATATCATATCCTTTATACTAGTAGGGAATATGTGTGAAACTGGAAAAAGACTGCTACAATAGATGCATATTCCTAAATGTCTCCCATTTCTTTATCCAGAGCATTAAGCATGTGGCAGTTTGAGAAATGAAAACCACAAAAAACCTTCAACATGTAACATTGGGCTTGCAGAAGAGTTTGTCATTAGTATGGTCTGCACAAACATATGAGACTTTCCTATGAGTGGGGAACCATGACATACAAATTATAAGGATCTCACATGCAAATTAGGAAACTCAACAAAGCCATAAAAAAGATATGAGTTCAATTTTTTTCTGGAGGACATTAATTGATTATGAGACATCTCTTCCCTTTCACTCCCCTCTTAATTTGGTTTTACCAAGTCCTAATTGTTGAACAGGACTAAAGTAAAGGAAACAGGGCAAGTAAATACGTGTAAACAGTAGAGTAGGATGTGTCACCAACATGGTGGAGGATTAACTGGGACACTATCAGGTTTCTTCTGTGTCCCCCATTTGCACTGAACTGATTTTTCCTACTTATGCTGCAGTTTCACTTCTGTCACTTGTATAACAATGGATGCAAGAGGTGCAAGGAGCTCTTGTGATTTGTTTGAGCAGGCCTCTGGAAACCTGAAGAGACATGATCAAACAAGCATTAGAGTAATAGGAGGGTTGTCACTGTAGCAAACCTTGCACAAGCCAAAAGCCAGGAAGAGGAGAGCAGTTTTCAAGTGTTCAGCATACCAAATGTTTACTCATTGCTAATTTTATTTTGGCCAAATCAGGTTTTAAGGCTGACCAAAGGAAAATGAGATGATTTCTGGACTTTGGTATTCCTCAGTCTGTTTAGGAGATCAGACGATAGTAGTAAAACAAACAAAACAAACAAAAAACCCCACCAAAAACAAATTAAAAAAAGAGAAACCAACCAACCAAGCAAACAACCAAAAAAAAAAAAAAAATCAGAGAGGGATAGAAAAATGTTTACCTCAGTTTTATTTGCCAAGATTTTTGTTAATCAGGATATAATTGTCAATGTACATACCTAAACTGTTTGAAATTAAAGTTAGAACAATGAAAGTGCACCCATGTAGCACTATGTAACACATTCAGGAGTTAAGGATCATTCTAAAATAAAGAGAATATTATGGAATTGTACAAAAACACCCTCAACAGTTTGAACATTGAGGTTTTGCTTTTTTTTTGTCTCATCTCTCTCTATGAAGCAGACACACACTGGAAAGATTTCAAGATTTCAGTATTCATGTTTTGTTTTTGCATGACTTAACTCTGAGCACTCAGAATACTTTAGAAACAGTAATAAATAACGTAATCTTTACCCCAGGTGAAACTAGATTATGTACATATCCTCTACAAATAACAGGGAAACTTATCAGACACGACAGTGATTTGGCCCCATGGAGCACTAATAAGAACCTAAATTAACATATACCAGGCCACAATTCCCAGACAAAATTCTCCCAGGGAGTAGAATTCACAGAAGCTTCCAATGAAGCAGTTGGGAGGGAAACTTCATATTTCCCAAAGATATAAGATTAAACTGGCATTTGATATAGGTGTTACTAACCATTTTTGAAGAATATATTTTGTGCACAAAATATAAAGTCATTGAAAAATAAAACTATTTATTTTGCATATGAAATGCTTAGTTGAAGTAATTAATTTTGTTTGGAATTTTGACATGACTATAGTCTTAGTACCTGGATTCCCACATACACCAGGCACTCTGCCACATTACCACAGACAGCAACGAGAACTCAAGAAAATAATTTCCAAGAAGACATTTTAATGGTAACCTTTAACTACTAAAATTGTTTCTGTTGGCTTTTTCAGACCAATAGAACCATTTCCATGAATGTAATTTAGGAGCAATTAAATCAGATAATACTGCTGTAACAAATAATTTCAGTCCCAAGAAAGGATGAAAGAAATATTTCATTCGATTCTTTCTGAAGTGATGGTTGTGGGGTTTTTTTTGTGTTTTGCTTTTTCTTCTCTCCAATGTTCTTTTGAGCTTGATTTCTTCTTTTAAAAACCAATGTGTTGATTATCTTCTTTCCTCCTTCTCCCCAGTTTGACAGTAGACAAGAATGAAGAAAAAACCCCAAGCCTACCCTTTGAGCGCATTATAAATTGAAAAAATTGATTTCCCCCACTCTAAAAAAATTGTCATTTGTAAGACCAATTTGAGTGGATGTTAAAGTGTGCATATAGCTACCTTAGTCTTTCAAGGTGTATCTCTGGTGGAAACTAAACCAGTTCGAGCACTGTGATATAGCTACACATTGTGTTTAATTTTTTACATCCTCAATAAACATTTGATTTGTGTCAATTCTGACTCTCTCAAAAATGCCTTGGCATGATTCAAACATGACACGAGTCAGGACTGCTCCTGCTAGAAAACATGAGTAAAGTGAAGCCATTTTGAGTGAGAGCTGAACTGCTACTATTTGTACACTGACTGCTGCAGTGTGGCCCAGAACCCAACTGCATTCGTCTGGGTAACACTTGTGGGTGATGTAGGACCTCGAGGTCTTGATCTTCTCACAGCTCTGACTCCTCAGCTCAGTCCTCTCTGCAGCATTACATCAGCTTTGCAATGGATGGGGTCAGTCAGAGGACTGATGTAGCAGGAACAGAAGTGGAAGAGAGAGAAAAGTGGTAATGGTAGCTGAGGTGGTGTTGCTGTCTCCATATATTGGTACATTCAATCTGCTGCAAACCAGTCTCTACCTTGCATCACTGCTGGCAAGATGTCTGGGACAGCAGACAGCAGAGAAAGGGAGCAAAGACTCCTGGAAATATTGGTGAAGACAGCTGAATAAAAGTTGGAAATAAAGGTGACATCCCTCCCTCTTCAGCTCTCTTGACTGTATTGACTAGATCTTTATGGTTTTCAACAGTGGCTTATACACCTAACTCACACATAGAAGTCTAGCTGTAACCCTCTAGTTACATATCTGAATCTGTGGCTGAATCCTACCCCAAGTGCACAGTTAGTCTTCAAATCAGAATTTTTGTTTACTTTCCAGAAAAAAACAGAAATTATTCCTATTTTTTTCAGCTGAAAAAAGAGAGATAAAGTGTTTCTTTTTGCTAGGTGTTTCCTTTGTACATATGTAACCGTGACCACAATACTTATCACTGTAATTGGAGGACTGACATGCACATATAGACTCAGCCACATGATCAGAATCAAGCCACAAAACTACCAGATGATACTAGAGCAGGAAAAGGACAAAGAATGGAAAAGGAGAATGGATCCTATCATATATACTCCAATTTATAAAAGGAGGATATTTTCAACTTCATAACAGCAAAGCATTAACAAACCTTCGTGATGGTAAATTTGTGGTCAGCAAAAGAAGCACAAAATATTTCCATTATTGATATAAAATATGGACTTGACATACTAATCAGCCATTTGGAGCAATGGCTTTAAGACATTTAAATACTATAATTGTACAGAAAGGGAGGAGAAGAAAAAAACCTGTGTTTGTTTACATATATGTCCAATTTTCTTTGGTTTGAATTTGCAACACAAATATTTTTCAAATAACTTTTTTATGGCAAGAAAAGGGCATTTAGAAAAGTCATTACTAGAAGAAAGTTATTATTTTCTTTCAGTAAAACTCTCCACAGTATGGATTGCAAAAGTACATGAGTCTTATAACAGGATATCCAGAGCTTTCCATAACAACAGCAGGAGCTATGCAAGCAAGCCTGAACACAAAGCTCTGTGCCAATGAATATTAACTCGTCCCATGTAACTTCTACTCTTCCAGTCATTGGCCCATGTCCATCCAATTTAAATGTCAAATACAGAAGGGAAAATTGTAAACCTTCTGTACTTACACACTGCATCATTTTTTTCCCTTTCACTGAATTTTTACCCAGGGAAGAATAGATCAGAGTTATATGCTTCATAGAGTCTGCTTGATATGAACTTTTTAAAGGTTTTAGTTTAATCCTGTACACCTGGTACTGCTGGGGGTTCAAACAGTTTTATATTTCTTCCCTACTGGCTCTCCTATGACTTTACAAGAACAAAGCCAATAAATTCCACAGTACCAAACACAGAAGCAATTGGAAGCTGTTTTCTAATCCAGACCTACACAGTCGTGTGTCTTTCCCCATATCCCACATCCCTAATGACTGGATTCTCTCTCTGCATAGACATAAAACAGTCTATCATTTGTATTTGAATCCCATTCTTTAATATTATTAGACTACATAGGCACATATTTAAAGAGGTCGGATGGCTTGTTAACACAGTATATATGGTATTGTGTAGTTCTCAGCAAGTAGGTTTAGAAGAACAGACTTTTTAAGACTTTAACATGAGCACTTACAAAGTTAAAGAGAAAAATAAAATGTTACTTTCTATTCCTAATAAACTCAATCTACCTTATGAAATGACCTCATTGAAGGAGAACAAGCCAGTGTTTTGCCCTGTCTCAGCATCACTACTGGATTGCAGCTTTATTACTCACCTATGTCTTTGCTGGGAAGTTGTAGCAACATGATATGTACCCTTTCCTGCATATAGCTTTACTTTCTTGCTCCTTTCATAACACTTAATTGATCCTGAAAAAAGGAAATACATCTTCAGTCCTCTGTCTAGGATCCTACATATCTTCACATAGGCTAAATTTACGGAAGCGCTCTATTCCCAGAATGACTTAACAGGGAAAAACTGAATCCTCCAGAAGTCAACTGAAAGTTAACTTCTGTTCTTTATATAAGCCTTTCTCTCATGCAGGGAACCTGGGAAGTCTCTAATCTTTGAACTAAGCTAGTTTTTGTTATCCTCTATAACTGAGGATAACATTGGGCTCATTGCCCCGTTAATGGTTTTGTGCAGTGAGGCTGGGATACAGGTTCCTTCAGGCATTTCCTTTGCTCATGTTATCTCTGCACAGTGGTAACACAGTGTGGACTTTATCTCCATATATAGTTTCCCTCTGTTCAAGTAAAGTGAACTAATGATAGAGGATATGATCCTCAGTACTGCATGGTTGGCTAGTTATTTCCCTCTGTAAAAGGCAATACAGACCTTTGAGAGGATTAAACCAACAATCTGGTCCTAAGTATGTACAACAAAATGAAAATAATTATCCTTTTAATACTAGGAAAAAGAAAAACAATTCATTTTTGTTGATGCTATTATGGGTGTTTTGAGGCCTAAATAGTCCTAGGCTCTTTATACATCTAAAGCTTTTTGCTGTAACTTCCTTTCTTACAACAACCCAAATTTCCCAGAAATTCCATCTTACCCCAGAGAGAGAAAGAGAGACAGAAAAAGAGGATTGGAAAAGATATCCTCTTGCAGACTGTTAAGGTGGGATTTGTCTCACCTAAGTCTAAGCATTTCCACTAATAGGTGTCGATAGCTGAGGTGGTCACCCTGGACTCCATTTGCAGTCAGTAGGGAGAAATTGTAACATAATTGCCTAACCTGTTCCAGGTATTTGCTTTAGACTGAACTGAACTTTAAAAATGCAATATTCTCTGACTAAGAAGGCAGCCCAGCTCTACTAGATCACATGTCAATGCCTGTTATCATTCCATCATTCTCTTATTTTTAACACATTTCCTTTTTTGCTTTCTGTTTTCCCTAAGTAATTTTAAATCTTTTTTTTTTTAGGACAACTTGTCCTTTCTGCACATGATCATCCAAAGAAAATGATTGTCCAGTTATTCCTGCTTGAGAAAACTCAGGGGAACTCAGCAGCACAGTCAATTTACAGCAATCAGCTAGGTGATGGGGAAGGAGCTCACAGGAAAGTGCCTCAGATTTCTGATCGCTGGACACTTGTTATGCTGCGTATGGGAGGAGAGTCATGATGAGGGAGAGATTACAGTTTATTGCAGAGTGTGAAAAGGCAGACCAAGGATTGACAGATTTCCTCTAACATCTCAGTCAGTTGACCAATAAAGTGTACTTTTCTAAAAAAAAAAACAAACATGAAAAAGCAGCATATGCTTAGGTTTTAGCTCTCAAAACACAACAATACTGCTCACAATTTTTGCAGCATTTGCATTAGCAGTTGAATTCTGTTAGTATGGAAATATTTCTAATACTTTGCCACTGCCTACGTGTTGATGAGCCATGTTTCTGTATAACACAGAAGAGATAAGGATCGAAGAAATCAAGCAAAAGTGAAATTATTTCATTCTACCAGCATCCTTCTGTTGCTGTTGCATTACCACCAAAGCCCAAAATAGATAGTTTAAAAATAATTTTGATACATCCGCAGTGGCTTGCAGCCATATCTCTGAATAAAATTACTGAAGTAGTTTTACCTACAAAATTGCATTAAAATACTAATGTTAAGGAGAATATAGAATTAAACAATGATATTTTAGGTTACCCTAAAATATAGTCTTCATTCTTGGACATATTCAAAATTGGACTAGCCACAACCTTGAAAACCTGCCCTATTTAACACTGCTTTGGGCAGGGGGGTAGACATGATGATCTCCAGAGGATCAATGTTCCAAATTAAAAATTCTGTGGTTCTGTGAATCTAAGTATGAAATCACAATTAATTTTGGCTTCACTGAGATTACTGAGATGATCAAGGTAAGGGCACCTCATACCTGTGAGTATTTTTTCAAAATTATGACCCAAAAACAGGACCACACAGCCTGTGTTACACTCAGAATTGAGCATATTAATATCTTTATTTTTGCAGTCCATAAATTCTTCAGGTATAACTATTTTGATATTCACAAAATATTGAAACTTCTGAACAGACACACTCAGTGTCATGTAGAAATCTTTCTTTTCTCATTCAGGATGGTATTCATTTTGGCAGTACTTTCATGAGTTAAGATAGATTTCTGGACTAAATTCATCACTAAAGCTTGTTTTTCACCAGTCCAAAGACACAGGCACTTCTGAAAGATGATTTGACCTGTCTGAAGACAGGTCAAACTCCCTGTGGAGCTCTCCATTTGTTTTTTTTGCACTATGGAATAAGCCTACGCTTCTGACTGTGACTGCATGCATAAATTTTGGTGTTGCAACCTGATGAGCACAATCTGAATCTCAATGCAGATTAAAAAGAGACCACCCTTGATTGCAACAGTGTTCATAAAGAACTAAGACTTTCTTTTTTTTTTAATGTACTTTTGTCTTCAAAAACTGTCCTAGTGAAATTTTAGTGGCTTGAATTGTGGCTTGAAAAACAAAACAAAACCCCACAACTGTTATGGACACTCTTCTGAAATGCATTTAGTGATTTCTTACTTATCTAAAAAATATTGAGGGCAAACAGTTACTGGGTAATTGTGTGAGACAAACATACATTAAACACTATGAACAATAAGCTGCACATAAAACAACTGTGCTTCTATATTACTGAATTTGTTTTAAAAAAATTCAGTGTTGTCCCAAAAGAAAAAAAAAAAAGCAGACAATAAAAAACCTCCAAAAAACACTGAAGTTGATAATATGACTTGTGAGAATTCTTTATTATTTCAGTATCCAGTAGCTACCATGCAGAAGGACTGGTTAATTAACTGTTTATTATTCTAACTTCAATAGCTTATTTTCATATAGACTGGAAAGCCTTGCAGAGATTCCCCAGAGCATATCATGGTGGTGATTTTTTAGAAGGACAGCATAATCAGACATGAATTCCATTTCACTCTGACAAAAGTACATTTTCTTTTGAGTTTTCCTCTTTGGTGTCATTACAGAAGCAGTTTTAGTAGATGGGTTTTTACAACCCTCAAGAAGTGTATGTACAAGAGATGTTTAAAATGATGTTGGACATCCCATACCAAATAGTAAAACCTTGCTTGCTTGTGTTTCACATCATTAGGATGCCATGGAATAACAGCAGAGTATACTCAGCTTTCTTTATTACAGTTGTAATTCTTGATTAAGGAAGGAAAAATAAATGTTGAGTATCTGGAAACAGATGAGAGTTTTATAGCTGAACTCTGTGATTTGCACATAAAGCTGTGGAAGTAGAATACTTAGTCTGCCATTATGTCATGATTCATCTGACAAAAGTTGAGTAAGCATTGGGCAGATTTAACCTTGTTAGAGTTCTAGGCAGATGTTATGAACTCTCTCGGGGCTCTCATGGTTCAAACATAAGGACACCACAGTGCTGTCTTGGCTAATATTAGCTACCTTACAGTCTTCTCTTTTTATCCATGAATTACCAGCACTCAGAGTAGCTCATTCAACCATCCAAGATCTTTCTTAGGAACCCTGGGGAATCTGTGCAAGTGCTCTGATTGCTTTGAATGCGTTTCAGTTTCCTGCTCTTAGAAATCATTACCCTAAAGGATGGATGTCTTAGGAACAGTAACATTATTCATAATCAGCTTTATAAAAAGAAGATATTAAATTTAAAAAGATATGTTAACTTAAAAACTGAGATTTCAGTAACAGAGCAACATTTAATAAACACGAGAAAATGAAATTTATTATTAGGAGCATACTTAAGGTTTTGCTCTATCATTCCTTAGTTGTCTTGTGGAGATAGCTAATAGCAGCTGGCATAGCCTGGTAAGTTCCTAAAAGGAAATTTGTTCCATTTCATTTTTTTATGGGAATTTTATAACTAGTTACAGTTCGAGGTCCTGCTCTGAATGGACATGTCTTTGTAATTTGAAAATGGAACCTCACACTGTACTGCTGAAACTTATCAAGTTTCTCCATTTGAGAAATATTGTTGAAGTTTTAATAATAGAAGATCCTTATAAAAGTTAAAAAATTTAACTTACTAAGATTTTTTTTACTAAGAGCAAGAGAATCACATAAGGACACAAAGAAAATTAATTGGAAGATTCTATTTTCCCATCTCATTGACTGAATTTAGATGAATCCACTGAACTATAATAGACCTAGGACTTATCTCCAAAGTTATTTTTCATAGCTTTTATTCATCATTGTCCTTGGTGCACCAGGACCCAGGTGTTTTCCCAGTGTTTCCTGTACCATGGGAATATCCATTTATGACTAAATATTTAAGTGCCAGACTCATAAAGGAAATGGGTGTAAACAACCTGCATTTGGGTGACATTGAGATTCTTGAAACTCCTGGATTTAATTTCAAGTCATTATCCCCAGCCCAGTACAGGCTGATGCTCCTATACCTCAGCTAAAGTCAGTTGTCTTTCTTTTCTCTCTCTTTTTTTCTTTTCTTTTTTTTTGTTCTCTTTTAGTGTCTGCACAGAGATATACTCTCAGCAGGATAAGTAGACAGAGACTGCTCGCAATCTCCATTTTAGGTAATTAGGTCACTTTTCAGAGAAATGAGTTGTAGTTTTCCAGACCAAGGAGGGAGCAAGATCCAAACTGTTTGCTTGCCAGAGAGCATAAATATAATCCAGAATTGACACTGAAATATTTAAACTGGGGTAGATGATTAGGCAGAAGCAGTACGCTGGAGGCTGGATTCCTTCCTCTCCACTTCAGATGCCAGTCAATAGGCAAGAGAAAGATGTGCATCTCAGAGAGTGTTTCAGCTCCATGCACAAGCCAGGTTATTTTTTTAATCTACTTAACAACCAATTTGCCTTCTACAGGTCTCTATCTGTCCTCATTAATTCTAATGAAGAGTCTACAATGACCACACTCCTTTCCTAAATGTCTCAATTAAATGTTTAAGTTGAGGTAAAATCTATCTGGTGCTAAGAGTTTCTAGAGCTTTTTGTTAAAGATATGCCTTGACAGATGCAGCTGCACAGGACATTTTAAATTAGGCATCACTGTAAAGTCTCTCATGAACTCTAGGCCATAGTCATTAAACTTCACGCTTTTGCGTTTTGTTGTTGATTGCAGAAACTTTTCTGTTAGGAAGTCATGTTAAATCCCAGTGTGACATCCAAGGTTACACTATTAAAACTAAACTGCTGTTCATATCCAGTAATATTAGGAGCAAAATTTCAACATTGTCTATACAACGAATTTGTACCTCGGTGGTTACTGTACATTTCCCAAGCTTATATTAGGAACATTTGTGTTCTGTAATTAGTGTGGAAAAATGATGATCCTCATGAAGTCCAATTTCTCTAAAATGTTCAAGTACCATTACCCATAGCTTACTATGTTTCATTCTTTAAGATTAGTTTCATTTCTCTGAAATGACTTGTCAGGCGTGGATGGATGTGAGCTCCAAATGGCAAACACATATATATGCACAGACCCTAACGAACCTGCGGTACAATTATGCAGAAGTATGTGTATGATGGTTACTGTCAATGAATAACAAAAGCATAGAACCTTAATTAAGAAGTGGGAATATGATACTGTTGGATGGTATTATTGCTTTTTCTGGGAAGAATTATTGCATCTTTAATCACATACCAGGTTCTTGGAAAATCATTCGCCTTAGGCAAGTAAGAAATTGGAAGAAGAAATGAGCATACAGAAGACTCCCAGTAATCTTGTTTTTCCTATGGGACTAAACAGAAATGTTTGGATGTAATTAATGTAGTTGAAATAAATGTATTGTGACACCAAATATTTTAAGGCACTACAAGACTCATTCAAGTGCAACAACTGCATACACTGCTGCTACACTAAATTTTAAAGAAAGCCCACAAAATCCCAAGAGTTTGTCTGCCAGAACTATCTCACAAACCCTCCTGCCATCTCACAAGCACTTAACCATCATTACTGCAAATAGTCCTTAACCTTTTATTTTATTATTTTATTATAACGTTAGTGACAGACCAACTACATTGACAAGTCCCTTTCTGTATTGTTTGTTTCTATACACGGCTGAAGCCGAGGAGAGAAGTCAGGAGCATGACCACAGTGCGTAAAAGCAGTGTTGGTGGTTTAAACACATATTTACTACCGAACTGGGCAAAAAGAAGATTTTGAGAAGGACAAACTGCTATGTGTGAAATCACTGGGTAGATCTCATTTCTTTTGAGTAAGTGTTAATTAAAGCATGGAAATATGGAAATTGGAAGACTTTATGGATCCTGACTGGCCTTTGTTTCCTATTCATGTGATAATTGTATTAGGTTTTGAATAATAATTTTTGTACATGAATATTTACAACAGTGAATCCCACCATTTGGTTTCACAAAGATGTGTCTAAATCACCTACAAAAATGGAGGTAAGAATTTGCAATGGCATAGAGGTCCAACACAATTAGAAATTGTTAGTTAGCAGATCACTTTTGATAAGAAGTTCAGGTTAAGATCCTGTCCTTCTCCTCTAACTGTGTGAAATCTGGCACCCCTGGAACAAGGCAATTCTGCATTCCTTGACTTTTGAGCTTTTATAGCCTAATAGATGTTGGAGCGTATCCTAAGAGCCATTTTAAGTTGTCTGAGCAAGACAAAGCCATTAGAGAGTGTCCAAAGGAGGGCAACAAAGATGGTGAAGGGCCTGGAGGGGAAGCTGTGTGAGGAGCAGCTGAGGGCACTTGGTCTGCTCAGCCTGGAGAAGAGGAGACTGAGGGGAGACCTCATTGCAGGGATGACTTTCTTGTGAGAGGAAGAGGAGGGGCAGGCACTAACCTCTTCTTTGTGGTCACCAGTGACAGGACCTGAGGGAATGGCCTGAAGCTGTGTCAGGAGAAGCTTAGGTGGGATATTAGAAAGGTTCTTCCCCCAGAGGGTGCTTGGGCACTGGAACAGGCTCCCCAGGGCAGTGGTCACAGCACCAAGCCTGACAGAGTTCAAGAAGTGTTTGGATGATACTCTCACAGTGTGACTCTTGGGGACGGTCTTGAGAAGGACTAAGGCTTGGACTTGATGATCCCTGTAGGTCCCTCCCAATTCAGAATATTCTGTGATTCTGTGAGCCTGTGACTTGCAGAGCCAAATCTCAGTTTCTCTTTAACACCACTGTAGGTACATGAAAAGATCCAGAAAAGCCTGCAACACAGGCTTATAAAGCTGATCCACAGCCACTGAGCTTGCAAGACCAGTGCTCACCTATCCCCTTTGAGGACAATATGGGCTGTTGCCATCCAGTGTCCATTCTGGGGCATTATGAGAAGGACATTTTTAGACACAAGTAAACAGCATTATGATCAAGGAGGTGTCAAGTCTTTAAGTGCATCAACAGGGACCCCTTTCCCTCTTCCTAGGGGTTTAACAGCCTATGTTCAAGGTCAGGTCTGACATGGTGAAGCTATGTAACCTTGAATCAAACACAGAAAACTGTGTTGAAAAACAGTCAGAAGCCTCACTTATTGCTTCCTTATCCCAGGAGCTACACTTCAGCCATGTCCTTGGTCCTGGTCCTTGCTGGCACTTCACTATAGAACCCTCATGACTCCCTTGCAGTTAGAGTCAGATGAAGAAGGATGTTGAGGGAAATATTTCAACTTTTCTTTAAAATAGCTAGAGGATGCTGGGTGTAGGCAGTAAGGGAGCTGAAAATAAACAGCACTTCCTCATGCTCCAAGACACACCACATCCCTGCAGATGCCTGGAATGAGAAGTGCAGGAAAAGTTTCAGAGAGATCCCTCAAATGAAAAATAATGAGTTGCAGGGGATTCTGACAGAGAAAGATAAGGCTTGGGACCTGGCTGGTGGGATTTGAGCAGAAGATTCAATTGTGCCAAGCAAAACACACATAACGTCACATTCATTCTGGAAGCCATAAGAAACAATAGGGTATCATTGTACTTGTAGTGTTGTTTGATTGATTTGTTGGAAAGAAAGTAGGGTTGTTTTATTTACTCTGAACTGGAGAGAAAGGAATGTCACATTGTCTTTATTAACCATATGTTTCCACCCTCTCCCACATTTAAATGCATATATACTGACATTTTTTTTCTGCAATATACTCCTCTCCTAACCCTGGTTCCATGCTTCAGTTAATTCAGTTAAATGTAGGATTGACAGCAATAAAAGTTATATTTTTATTTTGCATCGACTTCATGTTAATGTATGTCCATTTATCTGAATTCCTTTCTTCTGCATCCATGAAGCAAACACAGCAATACTATGCCAGAAGAGGCTGGGTAAAGATGCACAGGAGACTAAAGTTGAGTTTTATTCAATTTGGACTGTTTTTAGTAGACATTTGGGTTTGTACTCATTATTGTTGGTATTGGTACTTCTACATGCTGTGAAATCAGAACTGAGATGGATAATACTTCTAATCCAACTCTTTCTAAAATGCATGGAGAAGTCTCAGTTGTTTCCACATCGATTTAATTTACATATGGGAGTAGGCAACTTGTTCCTCAGGAGTGAAGTGACATCTTTTGGACAAACAGACTGCGGCTTTTGGAGGCTGCTGCAAACATCCAATTAATTCAAGGAATCTACTCAAAGCTGTCTCCTCCTGACACTCAGACTGAATGCATTTTCTTCCCATATATCTGATAGAGGTGCTTCTGATGTTGGTGAAACTTCTTTGGACACAAATAAAGAGATGGGCATACTTTCAAAATTCCTAATCGCTAGCAGGAAATAAGTTATACCATGATCTGCCAATTAGTGATAAACTATGATGCTGATGTAATCAAGTCTCTAATGAAAACTATGTAGTCATGGCAAAATGCTTTTTGTAAGTAAACAAAACCTTAACCTTATTTTGACCCATCAGAAAATTTTTGATTTTCAATTTATACTGAACACAGCAAATGTGTCAATCTCCCAGAAACTTTGGTATTGTAGTAACTTCTTGTTTGCACCCAGGTGTTTTGTTGAAAGGAAATCCAGGCAAATATTCCAAGCAAGAATTTCAGCATGCAAAAGAGAAAATTGGTGTTGATAGCTGGGGAATAAGAACCCAGGAATGTGTCAGCGGAGATTCTGGTGACTTTTTCTTGTAACACTGAACTTTGTAGGAACTGAGTATTGCCTTTTCTTAAAATATGGAGAGAGGCTGGATACTGTGTTACAGCTCCAGGAGAGAAATCCCAGTTAAATCCAGATCACAAAGAACGTGTATTTCTAGCAAGAACTTCACATTTCCAGCTTTGCTGTCTGAGCCTGAAATCTACCTGCTGGGACTTCCTCAAGAGCTGGGTCAAGTGTGTTACGTCAGCTTAACTGTGGAGCCACTTCAGGACTGTTTTGATAACAGGAGCTTGTTCACTCATATAAATGCAGTGCTTTGGGAAATTACAATAAATGTGTTCTGAATGTGATTATTGACAGACATAGGACTTGTGGAATCAAAGGCATGAATCAGAATAGGAAGCTGTTTTTCTCATGCCATGCTCTACATACGGTTGGGGTTTTTTATGGTCAGGCACTTAGTTAAGAAAATGACATGCTCCATTTAGTGAAAGCAATGGAGCAATGTGTGAGACAGAAGTAATGAATGCAGTGTAGGGATGGAGACCTCCCATCCTAAATATGACTCTGGACAACAACAGATTTGATTGTTAATGGGTTTTTGTGCATTTTGCTTACTTATTTTACTGTAGTGCTTTATCTTTTCATCATCATTCATTAAGTTACTTAATGTTTGCCTCTGGAGAAGGCACCATATGAATATACACTGTGTTCTCATTTATTTTTATATGGTACTGCTCATATTTAGATTCCTTCAGTGTGTTATGATGATTTGATCATTATAACGATCCCTAACATAAAGCTCTGTAAGCTTGCAGTTTACATCTGCCAGAAAAATCCTATCTGTTGTTATGTGGAAAATATGGAACTGTTCATTGCTTATGGGATCAATGGGTCAAAATAAATTTTATGTCTGAAGTTGCTGCCATCTCAAAAACTTTTAACACACATTTTTGTTAATTCCTAGATTGTCACCTTTGGTAACCTTTGATATTCTCTGAAGCTGGACTCATTTAGGAAATGTGCTGTCATCTTATCATTAAATCCTCATTTTGAAGTATACTTTGTGTATATTAGTAGGTTTTCAAATGGTATTCATAGGCAGTGGTTAGGTTGTGTAACTGTTAGATGAGCATTCTGTGTTTACAAATATATCTTATTTTCTTTGCAAGTTTATTTCTCTAATGCATTCCCTCCAGCCACTCACACATGCAGGGAATGGTTTTGCAATAGCAATATGACACTATCTATCACAGCTAATCTATTCCTTGGCTGGTCAGCTATACTGGTCCGTGCTTTATGTTCTGCCAAACCTTGAAGGTGGGGAGATCATAATATTTTTATTATATCTAATCCACTCTGAAAGCATTTTCATTAATGGGCAAAATAAACAGAGCAGTGGAACAATATAGGACATGAAAGTGCAGGGCATTTTCCAGCTGGGTAGAGCAGCTTTATAGATCAGCCAGACAAAGTAGTTATCTGACAAACTAGAATAAGATATTTAAACTCTTTCAAGATTGTAGGCCTGTTCCCTTTCACAGCAATGATGAAAGATATTGAGATGCTTATGTGTGTTTCTGGACCACAGCCTTGATAAATTACAAGTTTCGGAAAGTCATTTGTCCTATGGCTTCCCTCTGGAGCACACCAGGTGTCATGTGTACACACATCCCCTCAGTAACTGTGGAAAAGGATTTTCTGCTGGACAGTTTTCCTTTTAAAAGACTGATATTTACCAGGTACTTCCTAAATTTTCTTCAGCTGAAGATTTGGCCCTGTATTCTTTGTATCTTTATTTATTTGTTCTGTTTGAGAGTATAAGTTTACCATGATAACTCTGGAGGGGCATTTAAAAAATAGATTTATGTCAATAATCCAGCCAAGTCAGTTGCTTCAATGACCTTCTAAGACAAAGTTAGAGGTTAATGTTAGAGTCTTAAACTGCCAAGATCACACATACTTGTCTCACGTCTACATCCTCAATTTCAAAGCTGGGTGGGAGTGCTGTATCCACAGTATGGAAACCTGATGCTCTCTCTTTTGCATGGATTCCTGGTATTGAATCACAGAATAGATCCAGAATCTACTCCTAAATCAGGTGCTAAATTACAAGATTAACTTCCTTGAATGCTAAACGTGATGTATAACTCCAAATTCAGAAATACGTGTGCTCATTTCAGCTGTCCACACAGAGGTATCCTGTGCCATTTGAGGTACCCTGGGTTGTCTGTGATATTTTCTGAGGGATGTGAATTATGGGAGACTTATGCTCTCCTGGGGTATCTGGAGGCCAGACCAAGTGTCTTAAGGCATCTGAAACCACACTGCTTATCTACATGTGGGCAGCCTCTCAACATTACAGTCAGAAACTGGGATTCTGGTTCCTTGAATAAAGAACTTAAAAAGAGTCTAGGCACCACAGGCATAATTCATTTGCTTCAACTTTGGTATCCACTGCTGTTTGAGATGCTCCATGGCATCCCAAATACGCATCTGTATCTCTAGTTCCAATAAATGATGTAGGATTCTCAGAAAACCTGTGACCTTCTGGAGCAGCAGCTGGGTATCAGACAGGATTTCATGAGCCATTAGAAATGGCTCTAGATGCCAACTGGCATGAATTAAAACCTTAACTAAGAAGTAGAAGTTTATGTTATAAACAAATAAAGTTAGGGAAAATTAATCCTATCAATAAATAATGACGTCTGGCATCTGGACATTTTACTTTCCTTCCTACCAAGGCAGAGTTATACCATTCATGACTCGTTCTTCCAGTTTTATTTGATACACCTCCAGTAATTTTTCCAATGAAATTGCCAACAAATGCATTTCTGCATCAATAAGCATTTCCAGGATATAAATCTAAATAGTGGAGATAAGGGAACAGCTCGGATTTAAGGCTCATTTGTTTTATGGCCTTTGAACTGACATTATCAATTACCATTTCAATTAGTGCTAATTGAATTGCTGAGGTTTCTAGATGGTCGACTGATAGCAGGAACTCATTTCATCTAGACCAAAAACTGCCAGGATCTTTCAATCACAAACTCTTACTTGTGATTATTGTATACATATACTAAAATGTGGGCTAACTAGGTAAAAAAAAAAAGCAGTTGTCAAATACACCCTAAAACTCATGGTGATCCTGCAATACCTTGAACAGATGCAGGACTTTCTAAAAACCTCAGGCAAAAGCCTGAACAAAAATCTCATGATACTTCAGGAGGTATCCAGTATATCAGCTGTTATAGTCACAAAGCACAATTTCACCTGAGTATTGCAAGGAAATGTTCCCCTAATTTCTGAATTTCTGTGAGATTGATGATGACAGTGCAAATACATATTCATGTAT
The DNA here is from genome assembly GCA_013397135.1 of Pachyramphus minor. NCBI lineage: Eukaryota > Metazoa > Chordata > Aves > Passeriformes > Tyrannidae > Pachyramphus > Pachyramphus minor. The sequence goes on from VYXB01002394.1 coordinate 561,421, forward strand.
GTGCCCTTTAAAATACTTTTCCAATGATCTGACAAATGTATAACCAACGTTTGATTAATTCAGAAGGGGTTCTGGTGTTTCTATGCCTGTCAGACATTATGTTTGAAAGGACACCATTAAAATAGAAAGATTTCATTTGTAGTGAATTTGTACCTCCTTTCTTTCCATCCTACAGTTTTTTCCATATATTTGATAATCACCATGGAAGGTTTTAAGCAGGTAATGTCCTTTCCATTCATGGGCTCCCTAGAGGCTTCCTGAAGCCATTGTGCAATGCCAGCGTCCATCCAAAGGGCTTGATTGCAGAGCTGGAGCCCAGGGAGCTCTGTCTAGTCCACATACCACAACATTCTTTAAGCCTGATGCTCAGATATCTATGATATCTGAGTGTACTTTGTTGGTATTGCTTGCTAAAAAAAAAAATCTTTTGCTTGATAAAAAGATCTTTTAAAAAAATCCTCAACAAAAAAGACTGTACACTTGGCAAAATGTACTTAAACTGCAGCTTTTCACATAGTATTTTCACTGTTCTTTCCCCCCTTGCCCTCCCCCCCAGAATCAGGAAGTGCCATTGAAGCAGATGAAGAAAATAAAAGGAGTGTACTAAACTCTTTCAAATCTCAGAAGGGTTTTGAGGCTGGAGGAAGAACCTCAGCCAACTCTTATTTTCTCTGAATCTGGTCTTCTTTATTCCTAAAGTTAATACAGTTCCACTCTCATCTCATCCTCCTAAATGCCTAAAGACTTGTGGCTGAAAATAACTCAAGGGGAAGAATTGTCCAGAAATTAGTGAATCCATATAAAATTGAGAAGATTAAGCTTTAATTTCCTTTTCAGACTTATACATTCCATGTAACCATTCCACTCTATGCCTTAACTTCCCTTTTTAGACAAAAAACCTGAAAGAAAGAAAAGAGAATTTGCTTTTGTCACAGTAGTGCTGAGAGGCTAAAGCTATTAAAATGACAGAGTGGAAAAAATACTCTGCTAAGGGGCAACCGTAAGTTCCTTAGGACATGTTCACAAGTTTCCAAGTGATTAATTTATCACAGCTTAATGCATTATTGCTTTCCAGCCCAATTGTGACTGCTGACCATAGCATTCTTGCTAACTGCAAATGTGTATTCAGTGTTGTAGTATAAACCATTATGCAGGAGATTAAAGGCATAGCACATTACTTTGCAAGTAGGAAAGGGTAGGAGATCATATAAAAAGCTACTACTGATAGAGTTGGGGCAAAAAATATTCCACTCACATGAAACTTACCGTTTGGTGAAAACACACGTTAACTGGGTTTTATTAAAATTCTGCCAGAAATGTGTAATCACCCACTGACTGTGGATATACACATTTTCAAATTTTCTTTGGTGTTCAAAGCTTCTTGGCTTCCCAGCTTTAGTTCAAGCTCATTTGTAATTGATTATATTGTAATGAAGGATACAGGAAGGGAGTAGGAAGAAGAAGAAAGCTCAAAATTGCCTTCCAGGCATAAAATGTGTTTTGATTTACAGTTAATGAAACTTTTTTTATTATTCAAATTACACCTTAGCATTGAGGTTGGATTTACTCTGGAATGAGGTTATCACACACATATGTCCCATTGGTCTCCATCTCAGCAGCCGGAGTGGGTTTATTTTGGCAGGCTGGAAACAATGTCAGTGGTTCTCTTTTTATTTAATGCAGCATTTGGCACACTTGCAGAGTGCTTAATGGTTTGTTTTCAGAGAAAAGAAACTTTTTACAATTTGGGAAAATGTTTTTATAATCTTAGATATGTAGATGTAGATTTATACGTGCATATATACACATGATGTGTATATATATGTATGTATATATACACACTATATATCTATATGCATGTACACATATATGTGCACATTTTAGAGCCTTGAACTTCTAAAATTATCTGCTTCCTTTCTTAAGACTAAAATTGCCTTCTGCAATATTCAACTTCAGTCAGACTTCCTCTCTTTTCAACTCCTATAGAATAGCATTAAGAAGTGATCCTTATGAACAACAGTTGTAGATGGTTTTGAAAGGCAGCTCCAATGTACTAGTTATGTGCCAAGGAGATTTTAGCAATGTCTCATTTTAGCTGTTGAATAGACTTAACAGCAGCTTTTGCCAGAGGAATCATAAACGAAAGTCAAGAGCTTAGGTTTAGACCTGCTAGGCCTGCAAAAGTTCAAATATACATCTGGGGGCCACTGAAACCACAAGAAGGTTTACTGTTGACTTCATTTGTCTTTAGGAGTTGGCCTCAGGATTTGCACAAAGTCCCCAGTGTGTTTGGGCTCCTCCTTTCCCTCTTGGCCCCACATGACCTCCATCTTTAGAAAGACACCATCACAAATCCAGCTCTCATTACAGAAGCAGAGTTCAAATGCTAAGGTTAAACTCTGCTTCTTGGTTTTTCTTAGTGGATGAATTTCTAAAGCCCTACACCATTTCCAGCTGCTTCAGCTGAAAATGTATTTGTCAGATGCATCTTGACTCCTGCTTCCTGAAGTCATTCACATGCAAAGGTGTTTAGGTTGCTTAGACAGTCCCCAACAAACAAATCTTTGCCCAGGCAGAATGCAAACGGATCAACAGCACAGCATGGCTTGCTCACATGGGATATTCTGGATGGGAATGCCACTGGTTTTTTTTACAGTTTCCTACAAATGCCATTAATACAAAAGAATATTCTAAATTCAGTTTAAAAACATTAAGCTGAAGTGAGTTAAAATTAGAATGATTTTACTAGATGAAATTTAAGACATACTTAACACATCTTCAGGGACAGTCTTCATAATCTCTGAATATTTTTATTACTTTCTCCTCAATCTCATTTTTTTTCCTTTTTAATTAATTGATAAAACACAGGAGTTTATACTCTCTAGGTCTGATAGTAATGAATACTTCCTTTGTAATTTGATCTTGTCAAATCGTATTTAAATCTTACTTAAAACAGCCAATTCCCAAACAAGACCCCACATAGTTCACTAGCCAACCTTCCAATACATGGTCAGTTCCTATGAGGGCAAGCAGAGTATAAAACCATAGATATCTGATAATCTCTGATAGCTTGATTGTTCAAGTTTAAATGAAATGAACACTTATTTTGGGAAAACTTTGTCACAGTCGTATGTTTTCCTTAGCTTAATCCCTACAGTCTTTGAATCTCAGCTTGTCTCTCCTTGACAATGATTTACTAAGTCTCCACTACTTAAAGAGTCTGAGGCTACTGAATTTACTTGAATTAACCAAGTAAAATTTTAAACAAGTGTCATATGCAATATAATATTTTTTCAGCCATTTGTGATTCATGCTTCCTGTTGTGTTAGATTTTAAAAAAATAAAAAGAGTATTTCTGTTCGTATTTACTTTTTCAAACTTTATCCTAAACTTCAGGGAAAACAATCATATCTTTGCTTCCCTTCATCAGGTTATTCCTGCTATTCTTCACTTATGGACTATATAATTCTCACTTGGAATATAAATTTCAAGCAGAAATTTTTCATTTAGACTAAGGAATTACACAGTAGATTGTAAAAAATGGTCCCAAATCCAAATTGCTATGGTTTTTCCCTCTGCTTAATTACCTGTTAAAGCCTTACTAAAAATGATTTATAAGGAGTTTAATGTTGTATTTCAACAACTCCTTTCTGGAATTTGTAGTCTTATGCTCTGTTGTAAATTTATAGATGGTGATCTATCTTTAGCCTTCCTTGGAGGCCACCTGCTTAATGCTTGATGTGATGTTCAGCTCATTCTTTTTGCTTTCTAAACACGGTAATCATGGTCAATAGGAGAAAAATCCTGATGGCTTTTCAAAAGTTTTGTGATACTTTCTGGAAAATGTTTTTTTTACACAAAAGTTGTGACTGACTTTCTTCATTTTTTGTAGATGTTAAAATTTTTTCAGGGATGTTTTATGGTGAAGCTCAGAAATCTATACAGGAAAAAAAATATATTTTTAATTGATATTCTATTGCATCACAAAGCTAGCTTCTAATGAAAGAGAAAGTTTCAGTGGAAATTGATAAACAAGTAGGTTGATACTGAAAAATAGCACAGAAGAGCTTGTACCTGTGCAAGACAGATGACTGGGGGACCAAGAGTAGACTATGGAGTGACATCAAAGATTTTTGATAATATATTCAGAGACCAGAAATGGGCATTTGAGAGGATCCAACCCCACACCTGTGGTCAAAGATACAGTGTACATGAACTGTGTTTTAGGAAGTGAGTTTAATTACATGGAGAAACACTACCTTAAAAAAATATTAATTTCACTTTTATGTCTGTGAGCAAGTAGATGTTGTATTTGTTGTCTTAGCACATGCCTTTCTTCTCAGAAATTTTTTACTGTATCCTCTGTGGTGAACTGAGAGCATCAGCAGCAATCCTAGCTCTGAACTAAGACTTTGAGGAGAAAAGTTCTCATACTTCAATATGTTTGCCATGTCTCATTTAATAAACGAGTGGAATAATATGGCTTAGGATACACATAATTTTAACAAAAAACACCAACAGGATGCTTTACTTTATAGAATACTGTTTTTTCCTAATCACAATTAGTAAAATTATCATACCTGTGAATGACATTTTTAATCCAGAAGTACTCCCAGTAATCTTCATGGGAATGAGTAATTCACTATGCAATTTGATTATGGTTGTCATGGTCTGGGTCTAATCTCTGTTTTTGAATAATGTAGGAAATTAATACATCTCAGACAAAAGGGAAAAATATGGCAAAACTTTCCTACTTTACTTTCTTTTGCGTGCCTGAGGATGGACGTATCCATTTATTTGTTTTTTAATAACTGACTCATGGTATGGTGGAGCTTTGGGTCTCAGATAACCCTTCTAATATTTTTTCTAACATTATGGCATTTCTGGCATGCCCATTGTAAAATAAATCTTCCTTACTTAGAGGAATCCTTTGAAAAACATTATTTGAATACATTTTCTCTTGCTGAAGACAGCTGTCGCTTTTGCTTCTCCTATCTCTTGGGTATCCAGGGTTGGAAAGGTCTTCTTTTGAATTTATTTTACCATTCTATATTTGTTGCTCATATGGTAGACATTTGCTGACTCCATGGCATATGTGTTATGCAAACCCCACTGACTAGAGTGTTTTGAGCAGCCATGAGCTGTAATTCCAAACATATTAAAAGATTAAAATAATTGCACTGTTTACTTTTACAAGCTTTCCACAACAAATATAGCCACCCACTTCTGTACTAAAAGAAAACGAAGTGACGACAAGGTCCACACTATTTTCCAAGGTTAGCTGTGAAATTACTTTCTTAAACTGCATAAATTCAAATAATGGCCTTGCTGCCCTTGCACACACAAGCCTTCCAGTAGGGCTGGTTATAACATAAATAAATTATTCCTGCTCTTCACCTACAGTTCTTTTTAATAACGTTTTCAGGAACCACAGGAGTCTGAGTTGCTACTGGCTGTCAGAAAAGCCCTTAAGTACTGTAGTGCTGCATGATCAGGGCTCAGGAACTTGTAACTGCTCATCTCTGCAGAGTGCTAGAATAGGCTTTGGCTTGGGTTTGGTCTGTGTCTTCTCCTATACAGTGCTTAGACAGTGTTCAAAAGACCTTGTTCTTCAGGGAAATGTGGATCTGAGCTGTGCTGTGCCACCACCTCTCAGAAACAGAGTAAATTTCTCTCTGTGGCCCTTCCTGTGTGTCTATTCCATAGAATAATTACATTTAAAATGCAACATTATACCAAGATATAAATAAATCCCTTCTAGTAATGCACATTTATCTGGCTGACAGCTATGCTCTGCATCTGGAGGGAGGTCTGAGGACCCTGAGGATTTGGCTTCCAGATTATAAGTCAGAGACCTGGCGGGAATTTTGACTTATCTGCATCAAAGTTAGGTCCTACGTTAATTTGAATGTCAACATGAGATAAAAACACAACTGTGTCTGATATATGCATCTATATTACCTAGACGTTTTCATCTTAGTGGCTTCATGCCCACCTTATTTATATGTGAAAAAGTATATGTGTGTGATTTATTATGTTACATGAAAAACAGTAGAATAGTACCTTGGTATAAAGTTTGATCCCTTTATTATTTCTTTTTATCTTAATATAATTTAAACTGAAATTTTTATAAAAGTAGGAATACACTTTGTCCTTTCAGTATGAACTATCTAAGAAAAGTACAAAGTACCTGACTCTTATTACAAATGAAGGGAAAAAATTCGAAAGAATAATTTTCCCTGTGAGGTTTCTGATAATTCCTTCTTGAAGTAAGGTAGGCACTTGTCCAAACCACACATTCTTTTTTTTATATATATATTTGAAGTACTGCAGCTTCTGCTAGAAACCTGAAATTACAGAGACTTGCAAGGAAGTGCATTCCTGTGACATATCATAAGTCACAAGAGAGAAATATCTATGCTTTCCATGATCAAGTATGAAAAAAATATGTACATATTTCCAATACTTTGGGGAATTGTGAAATGTATTTAGGAAAAAAAAAAAAAGCTGGATTCAATCACTACAAATTTTGGACCTGTTTCTATAATGTTCTCAAAACCACAAGATTACAATTTCTGGCAGAGAAAGTCCTGGGGCTGAGAGATATCCTTGGAAGCTGGAGGACCATAATTGCAAAGTGTCACTATATCCTTCCTCTGTTCATACCGTGTCCTCCCCCGACATGTCCACTGACTGACATGTCAGAGACAGGAGATTGGACTAGATGAATATTTAACCTGACCCTGTAAATTTGCTCCTACAAAGAAGTCACAACTCAAATAACTCAAGGTTTGCAGAGGAATAACTTTGTACGAAGTCTTCTTCTCCAAGTCAATCTTATAGCTTCCATGGCAGACTTTCAAAATACCAAACAGCCCCCCAAATTCTTTGGGAACATTCAGCTCTGAACTAAAGTAACAACTGTTCACATTTTTTATATATCTCTGAGTAGAATAACAAATTATTTCTCCTTTCATCACAATTTTGCATCAACACATTCAGCTGCAATACTTATCTCCTTGAAGTTCTAACTGGGTTGATGCCATCCAGTAAAAGTATGCTGTTTAACTTCAGTCATGCTTGTAAAATGTTGATGGAAGTTTCTGGCCTTCATGTTGGGGAAGCATTCAAAAGGGAAGTGGTTTTCCAAGTATGAATAAATGTTGATTAAAAAGCTATAGAGAAATCCAACTAAATTAATTTTATTTTTCTCTGTTTCTTGCATTATCCATTTCTCTACTTAAAAAGAACACTCAAATTACAGTTTTTGTAGGAATGTATTTCATTTTTTAGAGGATTTCTGGTAAGAAGAGAAGGAATTAGGGTGTGAGAGGGAAGTAGTTACTTGTGCTTTTTAGCTACTTTCTTGACAGAGTTTTGGGGAGTTTTTAAGTGGATTTCCGTACAAACTGAATCACAGGATGTTAATAGAGATTTGTTTAATGTCAAAGGAAAATTCATTTAAAAAAGGAATGGTTTTCATAAAGTCAGAAATAGGTTTTGAAGTCAGAACTAACAAAAGCATTACTGTGTGATTTGGTCATATGATACAAATACCACCCTACCAGAAGAAGCCTCAAAGCTTCAGCAAGTTAACAACCATTGGCTGTCATCAAGAAAAGGATAAATGTGATGAACACATGAGATATCCCATTCTAATTAATGACATATGCAAAATGAGGTACATTTGCTAATCTCTTCCTGGCCTATGTCCATGATTTGTTTGTATAGTCATCAACAAAATTTCAGAGGACAAAAGATAGAGAGAAATTAGCTGAGTAAGAAAAAAATATTGATGGGAGAAAACAGACTAATTTTAAAACACTGCTGAACTGCCCACCCAGGTTCGAGAAAAGTGCCTCAATATCGGATTTTGTCACAGTGAATACAGAATCTCCAGTTTCAACCTCCAAATGGTGCTGACTAACTCCAGATCAGGTCCCAAAAACTGTGTTATTAAGGATGACAATCATCCTTTCAAATTAAATCAGTTTCTGATCTCAATCCTAAAAAAAGGCCTTCTCTTAGACATGGACTCCAAGTCATCTTAAATGTGTTTATAGGAAGTAATATTTCAGCAGAACAGAAATCATGTGTGGAAGCTTTAGGAACTGCCTCTAAATCTGACAAATGTTCCCTTATTTCCTTCTTCTCCCTAATAATGCTAATGAGACTTAGATTGGCTGATGATAGTAAAAATTTAAGATAGTAATTGCTAAATCACAACCTCCTTCATCATACTGCTTTCCCCTGTGGTAGAAAGGTCTGTTGCAGATTCAGAAGGTGTCAGATGTATTCCTTGGATGGTTCTGAGATTTTTCCCTTCACTCTGCAGTTGCTCCTTTCACCTCACTTTTGTTCTATTCCATTTCTCCTGCTCATTGCTCGCTGATATAAACTCTACTTAACATCTGGAAAACTTCTCCAAGCCACTTCCTGAACCTACAGATCTGGTAATAGAAACAGTAATAATAACGAAACAATTGTGTATATATTACTTCTGTGTCTAAAATACCTGGGGCTCTGTGCAAAAACAAATGTCACCCAATCAAAATAAATAGGATAAAAGCATAATAAATACATTGAATAAAATGCAAAGGGATTTGCAGGTGTTCAGACCCAAAGTCACCAGACACATGTGTTTTAGCTCAGCATAGATTGTAGCAGTCTGAATAGCCATTAATTGAGTTAATCTTACTGCAGCAGTTTCTACAATAAAGTTCAAGCTCTCACACAAGTATGTGTTTATTTTGTACATAAGCATGGTTCTAGCAGCAAGTCCATTTGAGCAGCATGTGTTCAATACACCTGCTATTCATAGGATCATAGAACTATAGAATATGCTGAGTTGGAAGAGACTTGAGAGGATTGTTGAGTCCAACTTCTGGCCCTGCACAGGACAAACCCAAGAATCACACCATGTTCCTGTGCTACTGCTGAGATATATATATATATATCTCCTGATATTCATATGAACATTCACTGGCAGATCAGCACTGTTCTAACCTTCTTCAGCAATCTTTGCCTTTCTATTTATCTGTTTACATCTCATAGAGTCACTGCCCACTGTGTTCTCTCTTAAACTGTGCAATCAGCTTTCTTTCCTGTGTGACAGACAAGTCCTGGTCATCATGCCAAGAATGCTCTTTCGCTACATTATTTGGTAGACTTGTGTTTTTCTCTGCTGGTGTGATTAAATAAATAGTCTGCATTCAGATATTAGCAAAATCCAGTGGGACTATATGTCCAAGTTACTGGGATATTTTTTTTCAAATATCCACACTACATCATTGTTCTTGCTTCAGCACTTGACAAGCAGCCATCCAACTCACTTCTGAAAGAAACAATGATGAATAATCCACCAAATGTCTTAAAGTCTCCTTTCTGCCTCTGTAGTTTTACAAGGATATTATCCACCCTGCAGAAATGTGCTGTTCCTCAACTTCATGACGGCCCATTTTCATTTCAGATTGCAAAGGGCTGTTTTCCTTGGCACTGGGACTGACTGACTGAATCATCCTGATCATGCACAGCAGGGCTGTCTGGGACAGGGTGGTTGAATAAAGTGCCAAAGTGTTCTTTCTTGCTTTTCCCTTCTTTCATCAAGACCTTACTATCTCTAGACTGACTGCAGTTTTAACAATTCATGAGCTTGTTCACATTTCCTTCATAAGCATGTAGGTGGCATTTAACTCACCCTAATTTTAACCATTCAAATGTCAGTACCTTTGCCTTAACTCATCATCTAGTCTTTACCTCTAGACTCACCACAGAAACACTGGCAGCTTCACCAGCTTCAATGTAACTAAAGGGGTCCAAAACAGTTACGTTATATATCTGGTTTTAATTTTATTATCTGTTTTATGAGTCAGGTTTTTTTGCCACTTCTTTTCACTTTTTCTGCTTCATCACACACAGACTCTTGAATAACTCCTGTGTAGGATGAACTGCAAATGCACTAAATTCTTGGCGATTTGGGCAGGTATTCAAGGCATAGTGAGATGTATTGGTAAAATTTTTGCTGATAGGACTGTCTTAATTCACAAAATCACAGAATCCATCAGGTTGTAAAAAAACTCTGAGATCATCGAGTCCAACCTATGACCGAACACCACCATGTCAACCAGACCAGGGCACTGAGTGCCACATGCAGTCTTTCCTTAAACGCCTCCAGGGATGGTGACTCCACCACCTCCATGGGCAACCCATTTCAATATCTGATCGCCCTTTCTGTAAAGAATTTCTTCCTAATGTCCAACATAAATCTCCCCAGATGCAGTTTGAGACTATGACCACTCCTCCTGTTGCTTGAGTGAAGAGAATGACCCCCATATTGCTACAACCTCCCTTCAGGTAGTTGTAGAGAGTGATGAGGTCTCCCCTGAGCCTTCTCTTCTCCATGATAAACAACCCTACCTCCCTCAGCTGCTTCTCACAGAACTTGTGCTCCAGACCCTTCACCAGCTTTGTTGCCCTTCTGTAGACCCACTCCAGTATCTCCCAAACTGAGGTGCCCAGAACGTACAGATCACACAACAGTCAAGGTGTGACCTCACTGGTGCCAAGTAGAGGGGAAGCCCAGTGTCTTACTGCTTTCTGAAGCAGAACTTGCCTTTGAGAAATGTGAAATACCACAGCCATAATTGATGGATGTGTTTTTCAGATATTTTCTTTTGATTCACATTTGAGAATTCAGTTTTGAAATGCAAAACCAGAGTAAATTAGGATTGGAGAAAATCTGGTGAAATCATAGGAAAATAATAAAGCCTATTTTAAAACAATTCAAATGTCATTGGAACGATGAAATTACTGGATGGTTCCACAACTAGCTAAATGACATTATCCCATAGGGCATATATAGTTACTTTGAGGTTATGATAGAATATCTAATGAAGAAGCTGACAAACAAACAGAAAATGTCATGCCATTAAAAAAAAAAAGTTTCTATTTTAGCCCATGTCTATTAATTTAGAATTCAAGAATTATTGACAGAAGAATACAAACCTCTGAACCGTTCATATTTCAGAGTTCTGAGCTGGATGGAAAGAAACTGAGCCCCAGACACAAAAAGAAATGCTGGTAAAGTGAAATGGTAACAGGAATTCAGACTGCGTGTACTAAAGTTAGGCTTTTATGCCTCTCTGACAAATAAGGGGCAAGGTTCCATCTCATACAGCCCATATATTCTATGCTTTTTGTATGAGTTAATACTATATTATAATAACATAATATTATGTGATGAGTCATATGATTACACAAGAATGCATAATTAATGTTTGACCCACTGAAAATGCAAAAAAAATCTTATCTGCAGTGAAGTGCTTGCCCAATGTGATCTTCCTGTGGCAGAAAAGTGGAAGAAGACTCTGTCCACCTCCTTATCATTTATTTTTGGGAGGACTGGCATGTCGCAGTAAGCATGACAAGGTTAAAACTGCATTAATTTAGAGAAAGTTTCCTGAAAGTTTTCTGAAAGTTTCAGAAACACAGATTTATGTATATGAACAATTATTTGCGTTCTGGTTAAGAGTATGCTTGCTTGATACTGAACTTTCTAGTATTCTGCATTTGCTACAGCTGTAGATTTTGGCAATAGTCTGTCCAGTCACATATTCTCTTAGCAGTCACTGATGGATGCCTGGGGAAGAATTTAAAGACAGGATGAAAATGGAAGGCTGCTTATAAAAAGCATTCCTTTAAAACAATAGTTTAACCTCCAGTTTTTGTTGCTTACTAACTTCTTGTGCAGGAGAAATTTTCTTCAAAATTATTAACCCTTGATTAGTTTTTATAGATAACTTTTTTTTAGATGTTTCTTGAATAAGTTTTTCTTCAAGAAAATTTTGTAGACTCTCTTTTGCATAGGAATAAACTTTTAGTTTTTGTCATTAAAGAATGTCTAATCCTGCACACTGTGCCTCTCTGCACCTTTGATCTCTTTGTAATGATCAGTTTAAATTTTTCCCCTTAGACCCTGAGTTCCCTTTTGATTTAGACAAAACCTCTTTATCTTCAAAACCGTTTTATCTTCAAATAGATAACTTCCTAAAAAACGTGAACCACTCTTCCCTATGTTTCAGGGTTATCATAACCCTTTGCCTTGCCAAATTTCTGCCTGGTCATGTGGAGATTAATTTTACAGTCCTCCACTATCATGAATACTCAAGATCTTCTCTTTTCAGCAACCCCAGCTTCTGATGAGTACTGGAATCCTCTGGTGACACCTGGCACATGGGATCCATCCATGGAGTTCTTGTGGTCTACACCAGATAAAAGCCAGCAAACATAAGCTTTCAACAACCTTTCCTTCCATGTCTTTTCATACACAGTGTAAGCACAGCTTCCTCAGAGAAAGAACTAGATTCTTATTAATTGTGGAGGTTTTTTTACATTTAATTGTCTGTTACTGATTAGACACTTCTGAATATGTAAGGATAAACCTACAGTGGTAAGTCCACATTGAGATGATCTAATATGCCTCTGCTGTATTATTGATTAACTACAACATTTATCCTCAGTATCATTAGGTATCATTACAACAGGTCTGTATAAATTGTACTGACTCAAGATAGTTTTAGTTTGCTAAAGATTTATTCCTACTATAAAGGAAATCTCTCTTAATTTTTGATTATACAATTTTTGTATTTTGCAGGGGGTGTTTAAGGTGTACACTAGGAAATAAATGTTTGTTTAATGTAGGAATAAACAACAACATTCTTAAAGTGAAGTTCTACCATTGATATTCACAGTTGAGCCTAATTCCTTACTGCTTCCATCATTCTGTAAATAACAGATTCACTGTGGCAGGAAAAGGATACAATCAAGCAAGATCACATGCATGTGTGCAAGGAATAAAGAAAACCTAAGTATGACACATAGAGGCTCATCTGTCTACATGTCTGGATTTTGTGTGCTTATTTTATAGCAGTATGTGGGCATAAGTAGAAGATTAGGTATTTTGTTATAACATTTTATTGCTTAAGGAGCCAATGAATACTTAGTCTCCTCTCTTCCTCTCCCTGAAAATGTGTTCTATTATATGGAAAAAATAGTAAATATACAGAACCATTATATGATCCATGAATTGAGTACAAATTGAACAGACAGATTGCAGTTATAGTACAGATGTTCTCTTTATTGGCTAGTCCAATAAAGGCAGCATTTTGAATTTTAAAATATAAATGTGCAATTTTCACTTGGAACATATACAGAATCAGGTAACTGGGTGCATATGGAAATTAACTTTAAAAGCATTTCTATTTGCAAAATCCCTATATACAGAGCACATGCCCAGAACTCTGCTTGTTTTCCATTTCAAATTGCCTATAAAATTGGAAGTATTTCCATAATTTTAAATTGCTCACATAACATAGGAGGGATTGGAATTACAGTTGCTCCTCAAATTTGTTTTTATAAGCACCTGAATTTGGAACTGATTCAAGTGGCATTTTAATATGCACTGGGTCGGGCCATGTTGATTTAATTTATAAAATGTATTTATCAAGAAAAGGGAAAATTTAAAGAAGTGGAAAGTATAATAGAATACCAAACTAGATGGAAAAAATGCATCCACCAAATGTAGCTGTGAAGTAAGTCAACATTAAAAGGCAAAGCATAGGACTTTGTGAGCTATTGATAAAAAGATTACAAAAAAGCCAATGGAAACATGTCTTTCACTTCAGAAATGCACAAAGCCACATCAAGTGATCTTCTGAGTAACTGGCAAACTCAAAATCATTTTTGTAGAGCACACAAGACATGAGCTGGTCAATAATGTATACAAGTGTCAGCATAAAAAAATACCTTCATATTAAAACAAAGCAGTAAACCAATAAAACTGACCATTTAATCAGAGAGTAAGAAACTACTAAAGAGGGACAAATAATTATTTGAAAAAGTAAAAAGCAGAAAGGCAACAACCAAACAAGACCCAAGAAAAACCGAAGCTTTAAGAAGAAAAGTTCTTTGCAGGTACTTGGGTGTCTAGAAAAGGGTTTCTTGGAACCTTGTTCAGTGTTCAGAGAGATGCATGGAATAAAGGAATCAGTGTAGTTCAGTCCTCAGCAACTACACTAGCATGTTCTTTAGAGTTTTATCACCTTTCTGGGTTTTAAAGGTGTATTCTTTTAAAAGATGCATAGATTAGGAGAGATAGTAATAAGTTCTGGAGTGATTGTCTATAATGTCAAACAATTAAGGCAGGGAAATGTTTTGAGACACCCATGGAGTAGCAAATAAAGGTACTCAAGATAGTGCAGTTTAAAAAGTCAAGAATATGATGTATAATTATTGATAATGCATCATTGCCTCAAGCCTATGTTGTGTGCCATCAGAGGATACAAGCTTATAAAAGGGCAATCCTGATCTCTAAATTAATTTGTCTTCAGTAATATTTTTTATTAAACTGCAGCACACACTTCATTCACCACACCTCCCATCATTTTGAGGGATTATCTCTGCCATAACTGAATCATCTGGAAACAGAATCAAGACGCAAGTGGAAGCCAAACTAACTAGTGGCAAAGTAATAATGAGAAGGAAAGAGTCTAGTAAATATAAAATTCATTTCATGTAAATATGCCAAGACTTAAAACATGTTTATCCATAGAAGTATTTGTCAAAAATGCCATCATTATATCTGGTGGCAGATATGTTATGAGATGGAAGTAAATGATCCTCTTCCAACACACAAACACTTTGTGTTTTTATCACACAAAGCCATCACTTGCTTATGCTGATATGGATGTACTTGGACACAGCTGAGTGTGTGCCACCCATTTTAGATTAGATCTAGAAATGCTTGTTCCTTATAGACATAATCTAAAAAAATAATATTCGCAGATTATTTTGGAATGCTTCTTGAAGAAGGGAGCCAATACAAAGGATTTTCAAAAATAACTGTTCCTTTTAAAATAATATTAATAACTTATAAAACCATTGAGGTTTTCACAGGATAGGGGGTATGAGCAAGTGAATGAACAGGCTTTGTTGGTGATTGCTGCTTTGCACAGTTTTTATTACAATGCCATACACGTAGGGTCAAATCCGCCTAAGCATCCCTATCACTGCAGACTGATTTTCAAAGGAATTCGACCCCTGGTGATGCACCAGAGGAAGAAAGTTGGTTTTCAGAAGTGCTCAGTGTGCTGTGTGCTCTCAGAGGAAGGCACAGTACACAGCTGATCTGAGTGTTTGCTGCAAACTCATTGATTTATAACCATTCTGGTTTCTCCATGAACCATTTCAAGGAAGAGAAAAACTGAGGCGGAAAATTGGAAGAAGAGACAGGTAAAACTGTTGCTTTTGGACACAACCTTACTGGTGACACAGTATGTTCTGTTGGGAGAAAACTGCAGGAGATTGCTCTGCTTCCCTTCAAACATTTTCAATATATTCTAAATGTAAAAACAGATTTGTCTTCTAACATATTCCTCTCCCCTGGTAAAACAAATGTTATTTGATTTGGCACATTGGTCATCTTACTTGTAAATGCCTCTATCCTGTTTACATGTTAGCAGGCAGCTTATGTTTGAATAAAAGGATGTTAAAAAAAATATTGAAAAGGGAAAAAGTGGTAGGAGAAAGTAAAGAAATAAGTAAAAAAAAAAAGAAAGGTCAATTTTTTGCCTTCATGGCTGATTGTCAGTGACTGACTGCTACAAGAAACACTTTCATAAGTGTATATGTTCAGAGTAATACATTTTGAAGTATTGAAAGTATAACAAATCAATGTACCAAATATACAAAGTATAACAAATATGTACCTACATGTTTATATGTACCTAAACATTGTTGTTGATGTGTATGCATGTAAGTACAGGTCCAAAGCACATATATTTTGCAGTTTGTTTCTAAGCAAATCTGTTTCTTCTCTGTCTACTTCCTGTCACCTTGTCGGAGTCATCCTATGTTCCTTCTTCAAGAACTGTATCTGGAAATTGGAAATATTGTGGCATTTCAAATTCTAACATTGAGGTGATTTGCACAAGCCCACAGTGTTTCACCTCACCCGTGTAACACAACAGCCCTGGACTTTGGGATAATTATGCTTCCCTTGATTTTGTGTANCAAATCTGTTTCTTCTCTGTCCACTTCTTGTCACCTTGTCGGAATCATCCTATGTTCCTTCTTCAAGAACTGTATCTGGAAATTGGAAATATTGTGGCATTTCAAATTCTAACATTGAGGTGATTTGCACAAGCCCACCGTGTTTCACCTCACCCGTGATGTGAGCTCTGGACTTTGGGATAATTTATGCTTCCCTTGATTTTGTGTATGTGAATAATTCCCTGAAATAAGCCCTGGTCAATACAAGCAGATGACTTCTACTGCATAGATTTAAAAATGTAAGATTGTGACAGCAAGAACATGAGTCTGGATGTGACTTTTAAAAATTTTTTGAATTTTTCAAACAATTTGAAAATTGTTTGTTTTCTTAACAAAGTTAGAGTGTGATGCACTTTTCTTCTGAACTGCTATGGAATTTAAAATTCTATTTGAACACTTACTTAGGAAAGAAGAATTGAGGAAAAAAAAGAAAACAAACCTCTTTACAACATATGCAATTTTAATTAAAAAAAATGAATTATAGATGGAATTTTATGGAAGACGTATTCCTGGATTGGTAGAGTAACACTCAAAAAAGACATTTTAATCCTACAAACTATTATTCTAACACTTAACTTCACTCACTTAAGTATTCCCTGAGTGGGCAGTNTAAAATTTTTTGAATTTTTCAAAGAATTTGTTTGGTTTTTTTAGCAAAGTTAGAGGGAATGTGTGATGCACTTTTCTTCTGAACAGCTATGGAATTTAAAATTCTATTTGAACACTTATTTAGGAAAGAAGAATTGAGAAAAAGAAGAAAACAAATCTCTTCACAACATATGCAATTTTAATTTAAAAAATGAGTTATAGATGGAATTTTATGCAAGACACGTATTCCTGGATTGGTAGAGCAACACTCAANGTAAAATAACAGACTAATTATTAGGTATAGTCACTTATGTAAGCTGAAAGTCAAGCAACTGCCAAAGGCTCTGTTGGGTGTGGAGTTCAAACAGGTTCAACTGATATTAGAGCAGCTTTGAGGGATGAAAGAATTTAACAGTAAAGAGGGATTGTATGAGCTTTGGGAGACTCAAAACCCAATCACATTTACATTTTTGCAGAGGGAGGAAAAATAGTTCACTGTAGTTTAGGTCCGTCTCCATTTTAAACCTTTGTTTTTACAGTTTTGTGATGTATTTTTCCAGGTGTTTTCAAAATTCCGGCTTTAAATACAGATGCTATCGGAACCAGTGGCAGATTTTCAAAGAACCCTTTGACTCAAGGCCTTGACAATTATAATGCTCTGTAGCCACAGGAAAAATGAAAAATATTAATTTTCCTGACCTTTTCACATGATGGTTCCCCAGAATTTTGATTATTAAAGGTGTATGATACTCACACAGAGGTCACATATCTCTAATTTAAAGATAAACTGAAATCAGGACCCTAAAACCAGATAGTTTTGATCCTTCTCCATGCCTCTGCCCTTGATAGACAAGTATCTTATCATAGTCTATTACATATTGTTGACTTGGTCAGAAATCACAAGCTATGCCCAGGAGAAATTTCCTTGGGGATTTCTTGATATTTTAGAATGTATCTTCATAGCATTATTTTCCCCATTATAAAACCATTATAAAAAAAAAGGATCAACCTTTTTACTTGATAAAGTCCCTCAAGAACTGCTCCTTGTAGTGTGCATTGCTATTGCTGGCCTTGACAGAAAACCTGTAGATTTTTACTTCTTGGATTGTCATATCTTTAAAATATTGTTGCATTGAAACAATGGCTGTGAAGACAAGAGTTGATTCCTCCATTTTTCCTGAATCTTGGGAGGGCAGGATAATCAGTAACATCTGATCATCTTGGATGACATTGGCTTTTTACCCTTTTCTTTGATTTGCTTTTGTTTTGGGACAGAGTGTGTTCTCTGCCTCCTTTTTTTCCCTCCCTTTAAAAAAATCAACAAAAACTCGCAGAAATTTAAGGCAGAACTCACTGCCTATGTACTATTTTTCTTTAGAGTTTACACATTCACAATTTTCTCTTAGATCCTTTTAAAATATGTCCTGTCAGTATCTGCTCTAGTTTAGATTCTTATAAAAATGTGCGCATTTGGGAAGATGTTTTTAATGACCAGGAGGCATTTAGTGGAGTACTATATTAATTAAGCCTGAAAAGAGAATGTTGTCTGCTCTCTTAAACTTTGGAAATATGATACAGGCACTCTAGTTCCCTTTGACACGCTTGATTCAATTTCAAGTCACTACAAATGAGATTCTTACATGCCAAAAATGTACAGGACATCAATATTATCCCAGGACATTCAGCCAGTTGACAAAAGTTCATGGATCAGTATAATCAAGAGTAAAAACATGTTTTTCAAATTTCTGTTACACACATGTTGTCTTAGAACTGGAGGTGCATAACATTTCTATTTAGAGATCTCTGGGTAATTATCTGCTCTGAGTTTCCCATATGTTTGTTTTAATCAGACTTTTTGTCTTAACGATGCAACAATGTTCCAATTAGAAAAAATTACACCATAAAAATTATTCATAAACAATTCTTTTTATTCTAAAATGCGTGAGGGTCACAGATTAATAGATTACAGTGTGAAACATTTTTATATATATATTTGACACACTAGAAGAAAGATAAAGTTGCATTATTTTTAAAAAGAGTAACTTGGAACAAACCATATTTAGCTGAAGGATTGGTGATTAATTTTTGAACTAATGTCTCAAAATGAAGTCAAGAAAAAGAAAGGTAAATGTTGATTCCTTATTTGCATCTGTGAAAGTCTATATGCAAATGAAACTCCAGCACAATCTAATGCTAGAGATCAAGAAGTACCTATTTTTTTTCATCACTTTACCACTATATAACATTTTAGTCTAGAGAAAAGGTTTTCTTCGGTTTTGTGCATGTTTAATTGAAATATCTCAAAGCTGAGCTCATGTGTTTATAAAGAAAGATTCTTGAAATTACTTAAGAAGCAAGATTCAGACTGCACAAATTCACTTCAAGTTACCCAAATCTACAGTTACTTTTTCCAAGCAAGTGCCCAAACCACTCAGCAGAGTCCATGTCCTCTGTACCCTTTTGCTGAAGTCACATCACTGCAGCAACTGCTGTAGACAAGGATCCTGGGGCCAGAGAGATCACAAGCCTCTTCCACCACTGTGTGCCTCGATATCTTGGCTAGGAGGAGCAGACCATATGTGGGCTCCTGATGCTGATACTACTTTTGCACCCAAGAGTATATTGTCACTGTCTCAAACAAAAAGAATCAAGTGTTAAGATAAGGAAGAATAGACTTCAGGCTTGCCCCTTTTTTAGTGCACCCTTCCATCTGTTTTTCCCTTTGAACAAAACAAATTCAGGACTGAAGCGTTTTCACGGAACATTTTTATTTTGATGGAACAGTGTTTTTTGATGAAAAGCTGCTCCACTGGAGGGTGTTCTCCCTGCCATCTGTAGCGAAGAGCAAGTTGCTATATCAACACAGAGATACAACAGAGAACAGAATGGAAAAGTCCTAACAGGCTGCTGGGCCCTGATGTTACAATATTGTTGTAACCTTTTCATGTGTGTGAGCATTGCTGAATTTAAAGCACTTCAGGGAATTCCTGATTGCAGAAATTCAGGGCTAAGACCCCATCTTAGAAATGCTAAGGAATGACTTGTAAAAATAATGGGAAATGAAAACAGGAGAGAAAGAGTTAAAATGCACACATTGTAACCTCAGCTTTGAGCCTGTCTGTATTCTGTTAAAGTTAGAAAATAAGAAAACAATTGTAGAGAGCAGCTGATGGGCAATCAAGTTTTAAAGCCTGATAGGCTCTGCACTCTGTTCCTAGAAATCCATTTGGACACACATCTCACTCCTCTGGCCCTAGACATTGGTGTGAGGCATGTGGATGAAATTAAGGAACTTAGAAAATGAGAAGGGAAGAGCTCCTTTACAATGGAAGGTACACTGGGATTTATAGAATATTTGTTTTATAAAGGAGGCCAAAAAACTTTACTTTCTTATCAACTAGAGGCATGAAATAGTCAAAAATGCCTAAAGGAATTAAGTGTACAATTGCTATTGACTTCAAGGCTGGCTGAATACTGCTTCCCTTAGGTTCTTGGATAATAATAAGCTTTATTTACAATTGTTCTATTGCAACACAATTAAATTAATGCATGGAGAATAGCCAGTGGAAAAAAATCAGTTATTGCCATGTCACCTATGAGGAGCAATAGAAGTTAATTCTATACATTTTTTCCAAATACAGTCTGAAGCCCAAGCAAAAGATAATAAAGACCATATCCTGATAAAGAGGAGAGAATTTCAATCTGATAGAAATGGTTTCTGATGGAATATTTTACAAGATATATTCAAAGGAAGTTTGAAATCCCAAAGCTGTGGAAAAACAATGGCAACAATCCCACTGGCTTTAGTGAGCCTACAACTTCAGTGCAAGATCTTTAAACCAGGGTCCAAGATAATGAGAAATCTTGACTCTTGTGATCACAGGCCAGTATTTGAGTGATTTAATTATTTGCTAAACTTGAACTTCTTCAATCTCTTCTTGAAATATGTATTATATATGTATTATATAGGTATAATACATATTTCAAGAATATGTGTAGAGCAGATGGACAGATGACATTTTCAGTATAAAGAAGTGAATCAGAACTGAGAGTCAATCGAGCTGAAACTTTTTCATTGAGGATGAAAAAAATGAAGATCAGCTATGTGTTTGTATTTCTAAATTTACTACATTTGGCTCAGAGGGAGGGTTTTTATGATCTTCACAGCCTATTCAAACCCAGAAAACACTGAAAATCTCTCCAAGAAATGTATCTAAATATCACAATGTTTTCCATACAATTCCAGGAGAACTGAGTAATTTGATCCTTAAAAAGTTATTGGAATTCCTATAGGAAAAAATTCTGACCAGATCTTCTACTGCTCTAAGTTAACTTATCTGTATTGATTTTGCTGACATTTTACCTCTTTGTGCCAGATCATTCCCAAGTCCTTTTTTAAACTTCCTTTAATTTGCACAGGATTTTCTTTCTTTTTCCTCATAGGCTCATGAACTCCAGAAGCCTGAAGCATATTCCAGTAAGATTATATTTCTTGTTTAAAAAGTACAGATCAGTTCATGATGCAACTTCCCTGTGAAAATTCCAGATTTTAAAGAAAAATTGTAAATAACACGATCATCTGGTTGTCTACAGTGTATTTGTTTCTAAGACAAAGATGTCTTATATTTTCAATAACTAACCATAACAGCTTTGTGGTCTGAATAATCTCCTTTTTATTGGGTGTTGCTTTATCAGTTAGCAGAATATGAAATAGTCGACAAGCAGTCAGTGAGATTACAGCTGTGTTGACACTGACTGTATGGATTTATTTCTGCAGAAAATAAAGGGAAATACGAAAGAAGAGATTTACAAGTCTCACCTAGACATAAAAAAAAAAAAAATAATGGCCAGACTTCGCGAACGAAGATCTGTGGAAGGTCTTTGTACGCCTTCCAGCCTGCGCATTGGATTTATTTTAGGTGGGACCCAGTGGGCGCAGAACTGAGCCCACCCTTTAATCCTAAGGTTCATCTGCCNGTTTCTAAGACAAAGATGTCTTATATTTTCAATAACTAACCATAACAGCTTTGTGGTCTGAATAATCTCCTTTTTATTGGGTGTTGCTTTATCAGTTAGCAGAATATGAAATAGTCGACAAGCAGTCAGTGAGATTACAGCTGTGTTGACACTGACTGTATGGATTTATTTCTGCAGAAAATAAAGGGAAATACGAAAGAAGAGATTTACAAGTCTCACTTAGACATAGTCTGAAATAAAAAAAGCATTATGCACAGTACAGGAAAACCTGGGGTTTAATAGCAATTTCGTATGGGAAAACCAGTAGTAGAGGACAGCATCACAACCCAGACTTCTGCCAAGTACTAACCTGTTCATCAATAGGAATTCCTGAGTGAGAATTATATTTTTTAACTGAAAGTTTACACTCTTAATATGTGCAACATGTTTTTCTCACCCGGGTTTGAACCATGACTGAGGTTTAGTTCAAAACTACTTATAGCTACTTTTTTATTTTGCAAGGTTGTTGTTAGGATTTTTTCCCCAGTTAATTGATTACTGATTTTTTATCACAGTTCTATTTATTTTTCAAAAAAAATTATCAAAGCTGGAGTTGTTGGAGGCTTCTGAGTGTGTCTGTGTAGAGTAGTAAGGCATCTTGTAATCCCAAGGCTGTCTGAGCTACAGGCTGTCTTGACGTAGAGCAAGTTCATGATCCAAGAAAAGGTTAAATTAATTCAGTGTAAATTACAGATGCTGAAGTTTCTGCTTGCTTCCTCTTGCACTAAACCTTGTATAAGCAGGGTTTATACTTCTCCTTATTGATAAGAGACATTAGCACAGCAGGGACATTAATAGTGAAATGTGACCTCCAAAGATGGAATTGTCTTATTTAATCTTAAGTCTAAAAATACCTAATGGGATGATGTACAGACTCCGGGGGTGCATGGATGAAGGATGAGAGACAATGAATACAAGAAGTAAAACAGAAATTCTCATGTTATGATTTTATTTTATTTTTAATTGAGTGATGTAATTCTTTGCTAAAGCTGAACATTGGTCAAATACTGGATGGTCAAACATTGGAAAAAAGGTACAGTTTGTACATATTCTGTATTCTGAGGATTAAAGATCCTGAGCACCTACTTTAGCTAAATCTTTTTTGATTAGGGAGTTGGATCAGATAATTCTGGAGGTTGCTTCTGGCCTAACATGACTATGCAATTCAGACTCATTTATATATTCGAGTATTAGAAGAATTAACTTGCTATACCACAAACAAGACATTACTTGTTCTTGCTTTTTTAATCTAAAATATATTTTTAAAATTGTTATTCTTTTAGACTTATTTGGTCACATGGAATTGAATGCTCAACTTCATTTGTGAACAGAAGATTTTTTCTTTTTTAAATGAAGGTTAAAAATGGTGACCAGATTAACATGCTGGCTTCCAGTTTTCTACAAGCAAATGAAGGATCCAGGACATGGAGTTTTTTGCAATAGTTCTTTAAAGCAAGTGTCTGGTAAAAAAGGTGTTTTATAACCATTGGAAAATTTACAGTAATATATTTCAGGTCTGTGATAAGTGTTACTTATTCATTGAAGAGAATCAACGTTAAATCCTTCAGGAAATGCTGTAAAGCTGTATATTTTTTAAATATACCTTAATAAACCCACAGAAATGTTCTATATTTCACAAAATATTTATTGCATGACATTAACTGAAAACAACACCAGCAAAGCTGTGGGAAAGAGGTATATGAGAATACTAACAGCAATATGAAATTATTTCACTTGCAAGGTTTCCATTTCCAAATCTACCATAACATAGCAAAATGTCGAAAGCAAATCCATCAACTGTGAATCAGCTGTTCAAATCTTACTTTTCACTCTGGAGTTAAGCTAGACAAAGAGCAGGAGTAAAAGGATATGAATAACTGCAGTTGCTTACAATTCTTGTTAAACACATCTACGGATTATCAGTTATATAATACATCCTAGCATTTCCTCTGAGATTTTATTATTTTAGCTTGGAAAATATGTGAAAATGTTTCATGGGAATAAAAATTAAAACCAAGTTCAATGTCTAAAACATTAATATTACCATGGAACTCATAAATAGCATTAATTGCTGAAAGGACCATTGAAAACTCCCATATTCTTCAAGCTGTGAGCAGCAGTGTTTGTCAGAAAATATTTTTCATGATATACATTACTTTCTCTTAAGACTGGGTTGGAAGGGACAAAGATCATCTAGTTCCATGGGCAGGCACATCTACTAGACCAATTTGCTCAAAGCCCCATTGTACCTGGCCTTGAACACTTACAGGGATGGGACATCCGCAGCTTCTCTGGGCAACCTGTGCCAGAGCCTCAGCACCCTAACATCTAATATTAACCTACTCTTTCTCAGTTTGAAGTCATTCCCCAATAATAATAATAACACAACCACTAGTGCCAGCTCTACGTTTTGGAGATTTTGATGTTTTTTTGGTTTACAATGGTCTACAGGGAAATATTCACTGGGTTGGATCTCCTGATCATAAACCCCCTTTCATTTACTTCCCATGTTTATAATTTCTGTGTGAAAGGTGAAAGCTGCAGAGTCCTATTCTACCAGGTCTAAGGCAATAGGGAATCTTCACAGAAAGTTTTGTGAGAAAAGTAGAAGAAAAGATTTTTAGTGTATTGCTGATGACCTCCTGAGAACTTAAAAAATAATTTCCTTGCTGATTATTCTCACAAAGAAGGACACAAAGGTAAAATCAAGTTTCTGGTCTCATAGAGATTGACCTTCTGAGATCCATGAGTGGCAGGAAAAGTACAACATTGCCATCTACATTTGAACACACTCACTGATGAAATACTGTCATCTTTATCCAGCCTTTAGCTCAATGCCTTCATCTCCCCCACTGAAAAAAGAGTTCCCTTGGTGACACTTCTTTGTAGTTGAGCCATCTTTACACATTGGAAAGACTTCAATGGGTTCAATATCATGGCCTTCAAGATTTACATTTGAAATAGTTTAAGATTAAAGGAAATCTATTTAACTAACTATGTAACTGAAGACAAGTGATTTTCAGCACAGCAGGCAGTGTGGGAGGGTAAAAGACTGTGCAAATGAGTAAGTGATACTGGGAAATACTCCGTGCTTTTCATAACTCCATTTAATATAAGAATAACTGATGCAGAGGAAAGAGAAATCATGTCATATATTGGATGCTTTCCAGACAAATGAAGAAAAAGCCTAAAGTAGATTGACTGGAATTAGTGGAAATATGTTGAATCTAAAGTTCTAAAAGAACACTATCATGGTTGGGAAACATATGTTTGAGGATTTCATCTTGAGAAGAGGAAGGAAAATACAGCTTGAAACTCACTGGTCCGCATTCTCCTTTGGTAGTTATTTACACCTGTGTGTAATTTAAATCAAACACTGCTATCAACTCCAATGAGCCTCGTTGATAAATACAGACTATGACAAGGTCCCAGGCTGGCCTGTTAAGAGCACCCATGAACACTAAATTTTGATCCTCTTGGTGTTTAAAACCGTCTCCAGGGAGGTCATTAAAGACAGTGATTGGTGAGCCTTGTGTTCCCAGTTTACAAACCTTAATATCATTACGTGTCCAAACAGTATGGATCTCTAATTATGTAAATTAAAGCTATTTCATCTTCAAATGAAATTGGCTTATGCCCAGGTCACTGGCAATATGGTTGTGGGAGTAAGTGGTTCTTCACTCAGCCTGCAGTCAAACCCTCTCAAAATTTTTGTCAGATCAAAAACACAGATAAATTTAAACTCAGGTTAACATCTAGGTTTGCTTTAGGGAAACCTACGTGGTTTTGGTGAACACTGTCTTCTCACATGTGACATGACATGCCTCTTGAAATCTTTATGCCTCTAATCTGTAGAAGAAAGAACAATTTTAAAGGCATCAACAACTGAATAAGATAAAATCTTGCAATAAAAATATCCTATCAGACAAAAAAAAAGGGAATTGGTCTCAGCCTCAAAATATTTGCGAATGAGTGGAAAACAAAGGTGGGGGGTGTTTTTTTTTTTTTAAATATGTTAACTTTTTTCCCCTCAAAAATGTATTTAGTTGCTAAATTATATCCTAAAATCTAAAGACAAACCCAGTGTTTATTTCAAGTCAGACAATTTTTTCCTTCAACACGTGACTTTTTTATATTTTGAAAGGAATATTTGTTTTTGCATTTTACAGAGTTACACCAATCTCCTCAGCAGTTTAACGAATGTGCTTTAAAACACAACTGTTCCTACACTGATTATTCTGTTGGTTCTGTTCATTTCCATTGCTTATATATGGATTCTGTCTGTGCTACTTCATTGCTAAGAAAATTCATTTAAAGGGAAATATGAGTATTTATAGCTTCTTGTCACCTTAGGTTTACAAGAATTAAACAGTATTCAACCCAAATATTTTCATCACGGTGGTAAAATTAGTAATCATTTCCATGAGTTGAAACCTAGCTGCTGACACAACAAGAGAGACTACTAAACTGTGTAAGTTAAGATGAGTAGATTTGGGCCAAATTTTTATTTAGTGTTACCTGACATTGGGCTAAATTTTTATTGAGTGTCACCTGATATAGTTGTGTTGGGTTCAGCACAGTTACATATATTTATTCTTGATGAAAAGGTTTTACTTATAGGACTATTTTGTTGTGTGGAGCTGCTTAACAGGTTCAAATGTAGAGGTGCAAGTGTACGTATATATTTTTATGCATGCAAGTATGAATGTGTATCTTGGACCATGAAGTATCTTATTATGTGGCCCAGGTGTATTATGTCAGTGAAAATACATTGCTGACAATTACTTCTTTTGATGGTACAGAAAGTTCTTGTTATTTTTCTCCATTGTTGAAAAAGGCTTGAAACTCTAAGCTCAGAAGCAGGAGTAAAAGAAACAATATGCTATATGTGTTCCTGAAATTCCTGTAAGCCATTGCTTTGAACTCTTAGGGTCTGACAATATTGATTTAAAGCAACAGGCTGTGCAATGTCATGTCACTTATCATTTGCACTTTGTGTAAGATGTTAGAGTGTGGATGTGTGTGTGTATCCTTTGTAGTTTATAAATCAGATTAAGTTCAGAAAAACAAGCATTAATTTCTGATGGCTGGGTTAAATTTAAAAAACTAGCTGGATATCCAACAGTGAACACATTCCTGGTGAAAATATCAGTGAGTTATTAAACTATAAATTTAATCTTAAAATTCTGTGCTTCTAGTAATGAATACCAGCTTGTTGTGAGCTTTTTGCACTGTTCATAAAATTCTGATCAGTAAAAAGAACACTTGGAAGTACTTGGTCTTGCTGACAATGGAAAACAGAGGTGTTAAATATAAATCATGCTACAATGAAACCAAGAAAAGTAAATGAAGATTTTTTTCTATAAAAACATTATAGAACCATTTTATAACAGAACCAGCTCACAGCATATAATCACATTTTAACAGCTGTTGCCAAATTAGGTAAAAGGTCTGATTGAAAATTTGTTAATTATATGATTTAGGCCTCACAGGCAGCCTAAACCAATCAGAAATTGAGAAAAATACTGATTCAATATGATCCTGTTGCTAGTATTTTTATTCCAGTAGCAAATAGTTGTCACATTCCTCAAGCTTGGGAAATGCCACAAGACTAATGCTGGGCAGTACAGGGTTGAAGGACTTAAACTGTAAGACATAAAAGTAGGACAAAATCTTGTAAGATGCAGAGAGCTAAGGAAGCTATTTTCTAGGATACTCAACTCCACATCCCTGGTTTCTCCATGTGGATGTGGAAGAAATAAGCAGCTCCTGTAGGCAATTAATTCCTCTCTACATTAGGCCTTCAAGGTAAACTCCTAAGGGATGCACCTTGAAGGTATGGAGATGCTGAGCCCTGGTCCATGACCCATTCTGTATTAGTCTGCTAAATGACTGGGTAACCATG
Organism: Pachyramphus minor; assembly: GCA_013397135.1. Lineage (NCBI taxonomy): Eukaryota > Metazoa > Chordata > Aves > Passeriformes > Tyrannidae > Pachyramphus > Pachyramphus minor. The sequence continues at coordinate 589,037 of VYXB01002394.1, forward strand.
TTAAAATGTCACAACCATGTCACAACCTGCTACAAGAAAGGCCAATTCCTCCTCCCACAGATATCCTGTCCTTTGGTCTAGAATACCATCTGAGGCAAGAATGGGATTTTTCTGAAACATTCTCACCTGTTGTGAAGTATTCAGGCACGTACTAAATTAGAGAATTGAATCTGTCTCTCAAGAAAGTATGACAGTCACCTTCAGGAGAGTTATTTTCTCGTTTGCTCTCCTAGAGGTTATTTTTAGTCATGTTTCAACAAGAGCTACACCTCGGTGAGTTTTATTGATTGAAAATTTAGACAGTGAAAGTATGTTTTGTAAGTTCAAATCCTGTAAGTCAGTTTTGAATTTGAGCTATGTAATCCAATGTCAGAGTGCTCTGTGTGTTGAGCTATTTACTGTGAAGGGAAAGTGGTTTGTTTTCATTTTTCATGAAAGGATTACAACTTCAGTAATTCTTCTCTTCTCCTAAGGGTTTCCATTTTGACTATAGGCATTTATTCACTCAAAGTTCCAGCTTTCTGTTTTCAGGTTCTTATTTTTTGCTCTTCATTGTGTGGAAAGTTGATGTGACTATTTCAGAGGTTGTGAATTCCATTAGGAGGTCATATATGTAAAATATACCACCTAAAGTATCTAAGCACCCTTAATATGACCTGCTTTCTGAGATCCCCTAGTTCATGGCTGCCTACTATGGCCTCTAAGAAATACAGAAAACTCCTCCAGTGGTATTACAACTTTACTCTAAGGTTGTATGTAGGTCTCTAAGGTCTCCTTTTGTCTTTTAAAGTATGGCCACAGAAAAGAGAATTTGTAGGATTGTAGGATGCCCACCCTCCCCACTTTCTATCCCCCTATTTTATGCCTGACTTTTGGAGATTTTTTTTGCCTGAAATTAATCTATTCTTTCACAGTACCTACAGCAATCCAAATCCATTGTGCTACTCTCTAAGAGAATACTTGATGTGACCCAGATATTAAAAGACGTCTCTTTTCCTGTGGAAAAAGCTGTATTTTGCATGGAATATTTAAGTATTAATTAGAACAACACAGGAGAAAACAATTTTTTTTTTTTTTAACAGTTACAGAACTCACCTGAACAAAAACAGCTCTGGACTCTATTTCTTTTTCTGGTTAATAAATTCCCTGTTTTAAATTAACTGGTTGTAGAACAAAGACTAGACCTAAACCAAGTCACCGTCTTGGGCCCAGTTAATATTTAATTATTATGCACAAACTGGAGCAGTTTCAGCTGAAAAACAGTAGGGCAAATTAAGTTCAAATTCCTTATAGCTAAAAAGAAAGTCAGCCTTTCTACTTTATTCATAAGTGTTCTAACCCCTGAGCTATGTATTAATAGCAGAATCCCGGACTGCAAAATCTTCATCGATATTTTGTGCAAACTCATATTCCAAGTGCACTGAAGAACAGTAAGTAGATTCAACTCTACTGGGCAAGAGGTCTTGGTGTGTGCAGTTCAATATGGGAGAGATGAGAGCACAGATGAAGTTGAGACAGATCCTTTTTCTGAAGAGGATTCAACATATCATGCTAAAAAGCAGGAAATGGATCTATAGTACTTGCAAATTGAAAGGGCCGAGCAGCTGAAAAGGTGGTCCATGAAAAATTCAATTTTCATTTTAACATAAAAATGCAGACCTCTTTGTGAATACAGACAATAACCCTTTTCCAAGGAAAACTGGTCAGAGAAAGTACCTAAGCAACTTAACAAAATGGTTAGGAAGCTCCCAAATCACATACCTGCTTTCGGAAACATCTTTCTTAGATTCTTTCCTAGGACATTTTTGGCAAGACGAGGAATTAAGGTCAGATTTTTGAATCTCAGTCTAGTGTATTAACCATAACAGCAGCCTGTCTTGCAATTCACAAATGAAGGTATAAATCAACAGCAACCCACTGGAGAGATGCCAGTGTAAACCAAAGCTCAGTGTAAACCAAAGCTCAGTGTAAGACGGAAGAGAATCAGGCAGTAAAAAATTTCTTATTCCTCTCCTCTTTTCTGTTTTTATCTCTTCAATTTTAATCTTCTTTGAAAGTGTATGAAAATAATTATATTAAATATTGCCTTTGGAAAAGAAAAAAAAAAGAGAGTTATTCTGATACCTTAGTGATTTACTATTTCACTATGTTTCTCTAGATAAGAAAATCTGATTTTTTTACCATTAGCACCAACGCTAATGGCAAAAATGTTTAGAACACTTTTTCCTTCCAAGAAGAAATGTCAAAGCTTTTCAGAACTTTTCTTTTTTGTTCCCTGCTGGTCCCCCTTATACTATAATATTCTACCTATTCCTGGTGATATGACACGGAGAAGTCAATATGTGTTATGACCACCTGACATGAGACTGTGTTCTATTTGTCTGTTCTCCAAGTTATCATTTAGAAACTCTTACATGTCTGCTATATTGGATTAATAATAATATAATATATATAATATAATATAATTGGATTAATCACATGATTAAAGAGTGTGTTTTTCAGAATCAGGTTCTTTTCTGTGATACAGGAAAAAATTATGAAATTTTTAATTTTTATTCTCAAAAATTTCTATTTAACATATATATAAATTGGAAAAAAAAAGTCTGTGGGAACAGGTCTTATTCTCCATGGAAAAGAAAAACCTGGGAAGTGATGTAGTTGAAATTTTCAGTGTTAAGAAAGGGAGATGAGTGAAAATATAAAGCAACCTCAAAAGGTGGGCTTTTGTTATTACTACTTAGAGGGCAAAACTAAGGGACTAAATTGAAATATTAGGTAACAATGAGCAAACAGGGACTTGGGCAGGGTTGTTTCCCTCTCAGAGAAAGAGACATATGGAATAAGTTACTAGTGAAAGTAACTGAAGTACAGTCTCACAGAGATAAAGGGATACCTAAATCTGTTTCTGGAAGGGAGGATTGAAGAATAGGGTGAAAAAAGCAAGTAGGGTGGATTAAGCTAAACTATGTTAGGACAAGCATGTCAGCACATATGAACCTTTTCTCTCTCTGCAATTCTGCTCTTTTATTTGCTTTTTCGTTTTATCAGCTCATAATATCAAATTCATACTGTCACTTTAACTCTTTCACATCCTCTGTGCTATTCAATCCCCAGTGCATTAGTGAATTCTGACTGGTGCATTTAAACACTCAGGACCAGTATAATGAAGTGTTCTTCTTATGCAAGAAGTGTGAAGCAAGTGACAGACAACTAAGGTGAGATTCTTCTCACCCATGTGCAGTATAAGCATCTACTGCAGAAATAGATGCTCTCTTTGCAATAACTGGACAGAAAAAGGAATATTTTAACAATCCATCCGAAATATCTCAACAATCCATCTGAAATATCTCAGTAGACGAGATAAATCAGGCCACAAAAGTTTCTGTTTCTCTTCACTGAATATAAATAGAGCATAGGAAAATTCACACAGACATAGAAATCCAAAGCTTAGAGTCCTACAGTTATTCACAGGAATTGGCATCACTCTCAGTGCTATGTCAAGAGGTAAACTCATTTCTACCCGAGTTATCTTAGGCCACTTCAGCAACTCTGATATCAGCTGGATTCAGAGACACCTGAGCAAAAGGACTTGCCTTGAAACCAGACAAGAGAAATCAGCATAAATCTGCTCTGACTTAGAGTTTGATGACTTTGGTGTGTGTCTGTTATAATGTATTTATTTGGTTTTGAGAAAAATAGTTTCTCTGGGTAACATGGGGTTGGTAAATGTAACTTGCAATAGAAATTAAATCTTTTCACCAGAAATGGATAATGCAAAGAAATGGATAATAAAATCCTGTTTGGGTAAGGCCTTGAGCAACCTAGTCTAGTGGGAGGTGTCCCTTTTAATGGTGGGGGGGTTGGGAATAGGTAGTCTTTAAGGTCCTTTCCAGCCCAAACCATTCTATGAAATAATGCCTGATGCTCTCCCATGATTCTTCCCCATGAAGCAATTTGGCTTTATACAAAACTCTTAAATATCTGAGAGTGGGATTACAGCCAACTGTTTAGGTCACACAGCTAGAAGAATATGGGACATATGGACAGAGGAGAATGAAAAATACTTGCTTTCAACAACATATTTATCTGTGCCTGTAGATATAACCAACTTCAAAGAGAGAACGGTCTCAGCTGTTTACCAGATCATTTTTATGTCTGAGCTAGTTATCTCATCCTCAGTGCTGCAGAAATTAAAGATTATGAATCCTTCAATAGATCTAGTTTTCTATGTTTGAGATTCCTCTCCTGGTCTGTGTTGGAAATCCTTAGTGTAAATCAGATAGATGAGGAAACTGAGACTTTTTTTCAGAATCCGAGTGGTAGTTTTACACAGTGGAGTGCTGAATTACAGAAAAGGGAATAAATTAATCCACCCTGAACATGTATCATGTTAATCTTGGTTTTGTTTTTCATTCAGCTGAAAAGGCATATATATGGTCTTGGTAGTGTTTTTTGGATTTGTTTTTGGTTGGTTGGTTGTTTGCTTGGTCTTTTCTGTGTGGTTTTTTGTTTGTTTTTGATTGGTTTTGTTTGGTTGCTTTGGTTTGGTTTTTTTTTTTTTTTGGTTGGTTGGTTTGGTTTTGTTTTGGGTTTTTTTTAACTGATAAATGTTACTTCTGAACATTAAATACTGATTTGAAAAATAAGCCACAGATTTTTAGAACAAATTTAATCTTGTAACACCTGCGATAGAAAAAATGATGTTAATGAGAATACCGTGAATAATGTTGTTAACTGAGCACCATAAGAAACTGTGCAGGATGTAACTTTCAGTTTAATTAAGGAACTCATCACTCTCCTTCTTCTACTGCTATTTCTCCCTAAGAGAAAAAAAATGTCAAGAAAAAATATTTTTATTAACAATATGATGGAAAATTATCAGTCTGTTTTACAGTATATACTTAAAGTATATACTTTCACAAATTTTTCACATCCACTGTTGCAATTTTTAAAATTCTATTGCCTATATTTCATCACTACATCTGAAGAACTTTAAATGGTACTTTCAAATATCTTAGAAAGCACTGCAATAGTATGGATGTCTTCAAATAGATTTGTGACAATTAAGAGTTGCCCAAATACTTTTCACCCCAAAATCCTTCTGGATCACACACCTAGTTTCGCTACTTTCTTAGAGGCCTGGTTTGATTTAACATGTGCCACTGTGTCCTTTCATTGTATGGAGAAACTAACAATTGGTATAAAATAACTGTGTTCTGTAATTTCTCTTAGTTTTATCATATTCTGTTACGCCACCACTGCAATGCTCTTACTCAGAACCTTGGCTGCATTCCACTCTGAGTTGTGTCTTAATAACTTCATCTCTAGGACTACAAAGATTCATAATCAGTTCCTATCCAAGTGCTGAAATCAATTTTGTGGAAATCCATCTCTCTATGTTACAATGCTGACTATTGAAGCAATCTTGAAAACAGATACCATGTGGGGGGAAGGAAAGAGGGGAGAAGGAGAGAAAAACTAGAAAAAAAAAAAAAAAAAGAAAATTTTGGCCCCAGCTCACAGAAATCAAGCTGTGTTCTCTGACACTCTCAAAAAAAAAGAGGGTGGTCTCCTCCCCACCAGAAGTCACGCAACAGGAACAGATGCCCTCACCAGGCTGCTGTCTGTGCAGTTCTCTCTTTCTTTACCTCAGAGGAGAGACTAGATGCCTCTCTTGAGACTATAAACAAGTGAAAAGGTTTCTATTCACGATAGCATCTCTGAAGGTTATGAGAACTTAGTTGTCTACTTAGATGTGCCTGTGATTTTAATGTCAAACTTCTATACCTTGTTCAGTGGAGAGTTCTGAAAAATCTTAAATTTGGTATATATAGCAAGTTTTTAAACTCTTTCACTTCTTTAAGATGGTATCTCAAGTCTCTGAATAGGATATGTCAAAACTTGTGTGTGTCTTAGCAACCACAGTGGACCATCTGAATATGTGGAATATATTTACTAGCATTGTTTTACAAGACATAAGTGGAGATTTGACCTGGTTTCAGTATTTTCTTACATCATTATATTAGAAAACCATCTGGAAGTGCCTCTGTTCCAGGTTTCTTATGATTTCAAAGGCATTTTGAGTAACAGCCATTTGGGTAGCATAGCAATTCTGGTTAATCCATGACTTCCATATCTATGCAGGAAGAAATAGGGAGTATTAAAGAGTATGAGATGAGAGTCAATATTCACCACTGAGCATGTGAGTAATGCCTTGTTCAACTAGGCTTAAAATTAACTGAGATGCTCAGAAATAATCTAGAAAAAAATCTTAATTTCACATTACTATTGGATGAAAACACTGATGCCATGCAGGTGGTGCAGAAAACAAAAAGGGAGGGACAGTCACTGGAGCCTTTTGTTTAATTTAAGGTCCTATTTTTACATCTACAATTGATGTATACACAGTAGCCTACATGTGGTTCTCTGCACACTTCTCTGCTTATTTCTGCAACTGGTCTTGACAGAACAAGTCTGTGATTGGCAAAAACTCATGGTCAAATGTCAGTCTTCTTATGAACACATGCACACACAATTATGAAGATGAAAAAATGGACTTTGCTTATTAGCTTATTGATTTGGAACATGGCGAGTTCAGGACAGAAAGAACGCCCTTGCCTTAGTAAATGCTATGAAGAACAGCATTTTCCAACTCTATTCCTTTCCATAACTAAAACAAGCAATGGATACAAGGCAAAAAAATGTTGTTTTTCATAGCAAAAGTTTTGGTCAGGCAGAAAACATTTCGTGTCAGAGATGTTGCAGTTTACCTTGGAAATAATATTATCAAACTTTAATACAGTAGTGATCATTTCTTTTTAAATATTTCATTTCTCATGAAACTATGCCAGGTACTGACACTGTCTGCTGGTGTCAGACTGACACACTGCAGTGGTAATAAATGGGGCACTGTATGTCTAAGCTCCCTTGCTGAGATATGATATTAACTCTTGACCCTCAAATGAAAAGAAAACTCAGCATCTCCTGTTGCTATTATAAATGTTGACTTTAGTATTCATTATTAAAGAACACATTTCGGCCTCATTCCACACTGCATCACGCGATATATGGATCTATAACAGTTTTCACTGGTACTGTTTCTTTTCACTTTGTCTGCATCTGATAAGCCAGAAACCTTGGGGGACTCAACCAAAACACAAGCATTACTGAAGAAATAGGCCTGGGAGTTTTTCTGCTTCATCTTATGACACCATGCTTGTGTAATGTTATAGAGCAATACAGCCTTGATTTTATGGCATATGAAATATGAATACATTTGAATTACATTTTTATATTCCGTACACAAAGTATGCACAAACCCCACACTAAAGTAACCATCAATTGATATGTCTTAGGCCTTCCTCTGGGCCACTTCATGATCAAGATGAGCTGTTGTAGTTTCCAGTGATGAACTTTGTTGAGCTCAAACCACAGAAAACCAGGCTTGTCCCACCCAGAGTTCCTTATGTCCCTCTCTAACACATATGACAAAAAATGTAGTTATTAGATATAGCATTCAGAGGCAAAAATTTACACATTTCCTTCAAAAGTATCCATTTAGAAATTTGGAGAAAAAAATTTGATGAAATTAGACAGTCCCTGTTACTTCATTGCAGAGACTCCACAGTTTAATCCATGAATAGCACAGTTACAGGAATTACTTCTGAAAGCTCTATTTTTAAGTCTTAGTCTGAGAAATAGACACCAAAAACATCTGTTTTCTTATGAGTGGAATGGATGTAAAGATTTGGAACTGGAAGGGTGTGTTTTAGCAACCAACTTGAGAATGTTAATTTTTCTGTTTAGGATTACATTTTAATGAATGATTTTATCACGGATAGCAGGTACTGCCTGGCTGCTGAATTGTGACTGCTGTCCTTGGTGGCACTGTAGAGGTTAGAGTAGCTATGGGATTAGTCATATGTTTAAATTAAGCCCAAATTTTTATTGTCTCTTAAAAATTGCCATCTAATTACAGATGAGAGCTAAATATAATCTGGTTTCTACTGAACAAATCTTTAATGATCATTGCTGTAGTTCTCAGTTGAGGCCAGAATTTTGCTACTTTCATCATCTCCCTGTTGCAGGTAGTACTCCAGAGGAGCCCATGAAACAAGGAGATCAATTTTTACTCTGTCACCAAAGGGATGTCCTTAAGAATCCCAGACTGAACTGGGTGAAAACTTTAGCCAAGAGAATTTTGCTGTGATACATCCATCCTGGCACCACAAAAGAAGGCCAATCCTTCTGCGCTAATCAGGTTGGAAACCCAAGCAGTCATGGGAAATATCACCAAGTCCATGTGCAGAGCAGTTATACCGGTTCACCTGCAGAACAATTGCATTAATCTATGTTATTTACATCTAGAAGATGCTTAATTATACTACATAAAACTAAGGCAAAAAAGGAACATTCACCACCCATGAATTTGTGAACTGTGCTACCATGTTTAAATGAAGTTGCTTTGTACCCTACAACGAGTTTAAGAAAGCATAGAAAAGACTTGTCTGAAAGAATGTGACAAATAAATGCAACATGCCTAAAGATGATCTTTGCTATAATACACATTAATTTATCTTCTCTTCTTCAGGAAATAGACAGATTCTCCTAGTTCCTTATACTTATTTGTAACATAGACTGATCCATAGGAACCACACCAGACAACAATACCATTAGAGACAGGATACAGAAATACATCCAGGATGAAATAAGCTGACAATGAGGAAATAAATGATCCTGGAGAGGTAAATCCTCAGAACCATACTCGATTCTTATACATTCTTGCATACAGAATTTGTATGCAATTAGTGGAGATATTCTAAATGTTTCATTCCTTTATCTTTCTCCTGTGCATGCTTGGAAAAATGATGATATACAAGCAGAAATTTGTTGGTGTCACTAAGTCAGATTGCTGCCCTTCTAACCAGGAATTAGTCACACTAATGTCAAATTGCTGATGGATGTCTTCAACAGCAGTAAAGACTTCACAGCCTTACCCACAGAAATAAGCTCTTAAATCAGAGCATGTTTTTATCTTTGAAGGTTGAGTAGCCATTGACTCAGGTTGTAAAACAGCTCATCAGCTGAGAGCTATCTGGGTCTGCAGTTAGCCCTTACAATTACAGCTCTCAGGGGTATTTCCCCTGCTGTCATCAAATCTGTCACAGATTACTCTTTTGGGCTTTATATGGCCACGGAGCTGGTAATTGCTCTCATGCTGACTGCAGAGGCATGGGTGAAGATTGCTCCAATATGAGACAGAGCAGCTCAGCAGAGTTCTGCTCTGCCAAAGCATAGAACACCAAAGTAAAGTTAAAATTTCCCTGACAGGGAATTTCTTGCCAGTGTACCAAGACCACAGTTGGCCTGCCAGTCTGTTCACCTGAACCCCTGCCTTCCTATTTCTATCTCTCGTTTGTATCATGAATTCTTCAGTGAAGGGAATAATGTTCTTCCCCTCTTTATATAGCTGACAAGCACAGGGTTTTAAACACCACACAAATTCAAATGGCAAATGCGAATGATAATTTGTGAATATATTGTTCTCTAACACAACCACTGAGAGCAAAATTGCAGTAACTTGAACCTGTCACACATCATAGAGAAAAGGGCAATCATTTTTCAATCACTTTATCTTTGCATGAACTCTACTGATTTAAAATGTCAGCCTTCAGAGTTATATTCTCTACAGAAACCTTTCAGTGTGTAATTTAACCTTCGCAAATGCATCTTGGGAGTTTGTGAATCAGGGTCACTTTATTCTGCTGAGTACAGCTAAAAACCGTAACAAAGTATTGGAGTGTTATTGCAGTCCTGCTCAATTATTTTGTATTTCTTGCAGCAAAGCATAGTGAATCATGTAAAACACATTGTTTTGTTTTGCTTTGGAAGACACACTTCTTACTGAATGATGTGTGCATAAAATATGTTGGAAACCAAGATGTTATTCCGCAATGGGACTCCATTTGTGATGGGAGCTTCTAGGGGGTGCACTAATATTGGTAATAAATAACAGGAACAAACTCAGTATACAAGCTTAGCTACACCACTGCTTTTAGGGCCACAAAAATAACTTAAGGGAGATGAAGTACCTTCAAGCATGTTCAATAGTTTGCTCTCTCCTGTCATTGTGAGTTAATAACTCTTTCAATTAGGAATTGGACTGAATCCACCAATTCATACCACAATACAATCTCCTGACAATGATGAACACAACCAAATAGCCATCAGATATTGGCTGACTTGTAACTGTTAACACAGAGATGAAGAGTCAGCATGTCCTTCATTCCAACATGAAGGGTCTCATATATAAAAAATGGAGATAAAAGAAGTAACCTAGTGTTCTTTTTTTTCTGAATGATTTTGTTTCTCTAATAGCCAAAACAATAACCCGTTTCAATTTGTTTTATATAAAAGTCATCCACAATAGCAACATAAATTTGATATAATAGACTCCATGATGATTAATAAGCATTCAATATTTGTGTGGGGCTTATTGTATATCACACTGTAGGGTGAGGATTTATTCTAATGAAGTCTAGTTCCCCTGCCATTGTTAACTTTCTTTATACTTAAGCCACTTAAATTCTGATTTCAAAATTCCTGTTCACATCACTAATGCTTAGATCTGAATGTTTTCCATATGAGGAAAGAGCAAATACATTAGGATTCTTAAGCTTGGAAAAAGATGACTGATGGGGGAAATGATAGAGGGCTTGAAGTCATAAACTGTATGCAGAACATGAACAGAGTGAATATTCACTCCATCTCAAAGGACAAGAACTAGCAGATATATAATGAAAGCATTAAGGAGTAAGTTATACACCAAAATGGAATATTTTTTTCCACACAACATATAATTACATTGTAGAGCTCATGACCGCAGGATTTCATGGACGTAAAAAATATACATGGATCTAAAAAGGGAACAAATCAGTGGAAAGTTAATCAACTAGTGTTACTAAGCATGAGTTGCCAGAAAGAAATTTGGATCAGGGAGTTCTGAAACCGCTGATTACTGAAAAATTTGCTAGACCAAGATATTTGTGTATATGCCTTTGCTTCTTCCTTTTTTGCCTGCTTGTCTGCTACTGCCCAGTCTCAGAGACAAGATGGTAGATGTGGAGCACCTCAGTCAGATAGGCCTTCTCCCCTCTACTCTAAATGTCCCACAGGATACATGTCACCTGATCCATCACACTTAGATACGTTACTGTGTGAATGCCTATGTGAAAGTCCTCTTCATAGTCAGACAGGAGCAACAGACACTCCTGGAGTACAGAAGTTTTGATGGTTTCAGGCATCTGTATCGGGTAGGAGTGAATTGAACTGCAAATACACATATTTCTACCCACCAACACGAAAGATAACATAGATGTCTATCTTAAATGAGGGCATGTATTATATAGATTAGGTCAGATATGTGTGAATTCTATTACTGCATCTTTATGCAGAGGACAACCACAAGATTTTTTCGTCTAGCACTCGTATTTGTGCCTTATTCCATGTTCAACCAGTGGAGTAAGTTACTACAGAAAATGAAAGAAAAAGCATCCATCTCAACATATTATTCTTCATCAAAATTACAACAAATAAGAGTCCATAATCTGGCCCAAATTTTATAAAACATCTACACATGGTCTTCAGTCTCATTGAAATTATTACATTTAAGAATGTGTTTAAGATTTCTGTTGAACTGGGACCAGAGTGAAATATGGTAGAATGAAAACCACCAAAATATCTGGGACATTAAAATATAGCTCAGTTCCATTAATAGCAAGTCTCTGTTTCAAGTAGAGCTGGTCTGACAAAAGAGAAGCAAAATTACTCCAGTATATAAAAAGGGTTTCAACTGTGCTGTGAAATTCTGATATAAATTATTAAATCCCACAGAGATTTTTTAGATCAAAGGAACTTGGTACTTTCATTATGTAGCCACTTCTACAGAGAAAAGAAATTGCCAAATATCCTGCAATGCAGATGTGAAAATACAATCTTTTAAAACAATTGTGACTTTCTTACTTTCCCATTTATTTTTTTGTGCTGCATCCAAAAGCTCTTCACAATGTGCTGCAGCCAGCTACAGAACCAACACAGAACACAAAAACCTGAGGTGTGCTTCAGATGCTGCCTGTGTACACACAACTTGCAATTTTGGAGTGAACTGGGGAGATACCAGAAGACACTACTAGTCTTTTTAAACTGCAGTGTTGCTTTTTCTAATTACAAATTTAACCATCTCCACATGTTCCTCCAAAAAGGCATGCTGCAATTTTAAAGACACAGTTGAGGATATATATTTCAATCCTCAATTTCCCTGAATAAAAAGCTGATCTGCATCTCTAATTTCTCAGCCATCCAGACACCAAATTTTTTTTTCAAGGGAAAAGGTACAGAATCATAGAATCATTAAGGTTGTAAAACACCTCTAAGATCATTAAGTCCAACCATTAACCTGGCACCACTGTGTTCAGAACCGAACCATATTCCCAAATGCCACATTCACTCGCCTTTTGAACAGACCTAGGGATGGTTGTTCCACCACTTCCTTAGGCAGCCTGTTCCAATGCTTGACCACCCTTTCAGTGAAGAAATTTCTCATAATATCTAAACTAAACATTTCCTGGTGCAACTTCAGGCCTTTTTCTGTCTTCCTATCACTCATTACCCGGGAGAAGAGACCGACCTCCACCTGTCTACAACCTCCTTCAGGTAGCTGTAGAGAGGAATAAGGTCCCCCTTGAGCCTCCTCATTTGTGATATTTTATTTTTCTGAATTAGCAACATGACAACAGAACATTTTTAAGCCTTCTGCTTAGTATAAACCAAGGGTAAAAAAAGGTCAATTTACACTCTTCAGAGTGTCAATTGACAACATGGAATTTTCTTTCACTACCATTTATTGGAAAACACAAAATAGGCCTTTATCTGAGGAAACAAAATCTCTTTTTCTTAAGAAAGACTCTCTTTTTCTTAAGAAGCCCTAACCATTAAATTACGCAGTTACATCTCGTTTTTTTTTTTTCTAACTCACTCTTGAGGACAGTAAATCTTGTATCCATTTCCCCATTGGAGAGGTAGGAGGTGTCTCTGCCCTCCACCATTAACCCTCTTGACATAAATTCTGGTCGTCCTGCACCCTTCTGGGAATGAGGAAATATGGATCTGATCCCCTCTGTCTGAGGAAGGAAGGGAAATCAGTTTCCTCACTTCCTGTGAGAGTGGTGTAAGTGGTACATTATTATATTAAAAGCCACCTCTGCAATTACTTACTGATCCAATGTCCACACATTAGGGCTTGTCTCAGATGGATATTTTTAAGAGTCATCATCCTTCTATGCATTAGATGTACTTTAAAAGGGCCATAAGACATCAGTCAAAGGCTCAGATGGGGAAAAAGCTTTTTACCTCAATATTGATTAGGTTCAGATAGAAAGTAAACACTGAAGCATCAGCTCACTTCCCTGGTTGTTTCAATCTGTCCTGATTTGACATGTTCTAAAGTTGCTGGATATACACAAACACCTACCAAAAAAATTCTGTGCCCCTCCAGAGTGAAAGAAAAAACTGTACAGGATACCCTGTACAGAGTATCTGAAAAGGCTCCAGACATGCCTGTTAACAAACCTTAAAGAATCTCTGAATTTCTCAGGTTAGGGCTGTTTCCAACTAAATGTGAAGTAAAAACAGACCCCAGAAGTCAAGTGGAGATTCACCACAGAAATGTGGGATTTGGAGGCATTGGCATGAAGTTAATTCACACTGCAGTTTTCAGCCTTTATACTTCAGCTTCATTTATGTCCTAACTCAAGTATAAATGAATAAAATATAAATTTCTTTGTAGATCTGAACTTTACCTACCAATCCAGGCCCTATATTTGCCTTGCATTGCTCAGCTGCAGTACTTGAAGAGCATATTAAGGAAGAAATTGTCTATCAGGAGTAAAGTACCAGATTACACGTCTGTGCAGGGCTGATAGTTCACTGGAGAGCTATGGAGCCAAGATTCTGCCAAAATTTTCTTCTTGCTCTAGTTATTCTGAGCATGGATTCACAGACCCAAAAGGTCATGAAAGGTCAAGGAACAATCTTAAACATAAGCTTCCTTATATTTCTCTACAGTCCATAAACTCTAAACTTGCCTGATGACATCTGGCACATCTTACTTCCTCTTTCTTACTGTACAGAGGGTTTCTTTTCTCTATACTGTATGAAATTACTGATCTTGTTAAGCATGTGAATTCATAATGTCTGAAAATCATTCTTGCTTATCTGTATGTCTTCACCTAAATAATACCTCCAAAAGTCAAGTCCTACATTTATTCAAGGCACTGAACTTGCAAAGCATGAAATTTCTAAACTGGCATTTCTGAGGTCAGCAGCAAAGATTGGTTTGCAAACCTAACTGAAGTTTTGATTTGCTTCAGTGCCATGCAACAGTTTGGCTTTTAAAGCATCAAATTGCTTTTTTAGTACATTTAATTAAACTTCTAAGACTGCTTGGCAAGCTTAAGTTCCACTTGTTGCAATCAGCAGCATGGTGATTATTTATAATTTCATGAAGATTGCTTCCATCTGTACTTCAGTACAATTAAGGAGTTTATTCATAATTCATTAATTTTAAAGACATGTACAAAAAACATGATTCCGTGTTCTAACTCTATGTGTTACAATTTAATGACACTTAAGAATATCTTACAACTGACAATGTTTAAACAAAGTAATGATTTATAAAAGCAGAATCGAATTTAGCAACCAGAGTTAGAATTAGACCTTGTGGCTCTGGCTTTCATGTTCGGTTTTGCAACATACAAATAGAGTAATGTCTTTTTCAAGGCTAATTGTTACATCTGTCCATTTTTGGTATGGATTTAAGACAGCTTCTAAGTACTAGAAAGTAGGAATGCAGGGAAAGAGTGAGAAAGAAGAAAGGTAGATTTGCTCACCTCTTCCTGCCCAGAAATTCCTGCAACTTCTCAAGAATTCCAATATTGCACACAATCAGAAGAAAGAGTTGAAGAATGTGGGTCTAGTCTAGTTTGGTATTTCCTGTATTTTCTGATGGATAACACCAACTGTGATGCAGAGATAATCCATACTTACAGTAAACTCTGTAGGCCAGTTTGGATGGGGCCCTGAGAAACCTGATTTAGCTGGCAATCTCCAACTCTAGGGAATTGGAACTGGATGATCTTTAAGGTTCCTGATGACCCAGATCATTCTATGATTCTATAAAATATGGCTCAGGATTAAATAGGCAATTTTTATTTTATAGTCACAGATTTTAAAAAAGTAATCAACTGGAGGTTCACATAATAACTGAAATATTACTTTTAATATAATTTCACATTTAGTGCATTTTCTCTGTGGTCATCTTCAGTCAAATGGAGTGTAAAATTTAAAGACTGAACACCTCAGTCAATATTCAAGTGAGTGGCAAGAAAGCTAAATGTCGTCTTGTTACAAGACATTGAACTTCTGGTGTAAGTTCTTGGCTAGATGCTCCTCAATCTACTGGTAAAGAATAATATATAAACAGGACAAAACTATACCAAACTTGAAGAAGACAATGGCAAATGATGAAAGTGATCAACTTCCATTTTGTCAGATTTTGCTCACAGTATCCACTGGCATATTGATAAACAAGTGACATCAGCTAAATCCTTCTTATGCCTCACCTTGCAGAACTTCTACTCACTTGGTTTGGAGCACTCTGGGCCAATTTTGCAAGAGACAGTTTTGTGAATTTTGTTTAACACTGACTGCATCTGAAGGGGAGGTTAGACACTTACCTACTTCGCTGAATTACTTTCAGGGCACAAATCAAGATGCACATCAGGGCAAATGTCCCAAGTGAGCATCTAGAGAGAAACACAACTGATACTGAACAAGCCCAGAGGCTTCAGAGAATCCCAGTTCATCAGGAACAGGATCAATATAGACTGTCCAGACTCAATTTTGTGAGATGGAGAGAAACTATTCAATCTTTATCCCCACTCCTTTCAACCTTACTAAATATTTTTAGTTTATATTTACAGTTTTCTACCATGGTGATATGTTGCCACAATATTTGTTTACACCAGCCTAGAAAGCTGAAAACTCATCTTAGTGAATAATTTAGAATCTTGGGTTTAATACAACTTACCTCTCATGGAATTAGGGACTGTTCCTGAGCCACATTTGTAAATTCTTAATTACAATATTTTTGTGGATGTGCTATAAATTAACATGATTTGCTCTGTGATCTATTCATCCTGAATTTCTTCAATATGGGTAAAACATGTCATTTGTTCCCATAGTGTAGACTAACAGCACAAATGAAATTCTTATGATCTATCTATCTTATAAAATAGAATGCCATGCATGTCAAAATATTTAAACATAATCAGACATGGGCCCTTACCCAAATCCAAATCGTTGCTAAAGTTTTGGAAAGTATTAATGCTTTATCTCTCCAAAGCTCTAAAATCTGTCCAAATCTTTATCTGAACTCATCCCATAATGTACAACTTTGAGTTTAATGTAACACAGACAAGGAGAGCGAGATTATTTACTGGTATAAATCAAAATAGTGGTACATATGAAACATGGTCTAAGAGCACACTTCACCAAAACTCAGCAAAATTATTATGTGTCCAAGCACAAGTTTTACATTGAGTAGCTGTTGCTGTGCTTGAAAAAAGTTCTTTGGCCACAATTTCACACTAAAAATACATATTGTAGTGATTCCTGTAGATTAAAAATGCAAAATAAAGATGTAAAAGGATTGTTAAATATAAAATACATTTTTGGCACTTCAGTATTATAAACTGACAGTAAATTTGGAGAAAATAAAAGAATACTGACATAAATTAATTCAGGAGCTAAAAGAATTGATTACAAGATGAGCTGAATTACTTAGATATGTTCAGCTTGTACAGATCATTGCAAAGGAAATTCAGCTTACTTTCCAAGAGTTAGAAATCATTAAGTCAGTTCAAACCAGATTATTTTATGTTGTATTATAAGGTAATCCTTATGAATTTCTGTATTCGTTTGAAGAAATTTCAGGTGAACAACAATAACCACACTCTGAGTTTTCAGCATACCACCTGAGAAATTCCACCTGAGACTTTAAAACTGACCTTGATTCAACAATTAATGATATACTGCTGACAACAACTCCTCATTGGCACAAAACAAAAATAGATTATATATTCCAGTACAGCATCTCCTTTTTGTTTTCTTTACTTTTTCAAACAGAGCAAACCCTCTGCCTGGCTCATACTCCAGTTGTCCCTTGGGTGCTGCAGGTCAAACATTTTCCTCCTGTTTCCATGCAACCCCAGTTGCCTGTGAGCTATAGCACGTGGGTATAAAACCCAGGTGATACAACACTAAATGGCAGTCACTGTTTGGCACTGCGGTCAGTGGGTCAAGGCACAATTTCTTTTCCATGTAATTTCTTGGCTGCCACAATTGTATATTTTCTCTGGCTTCTACATAACCTGGACATACTGATTTAATGGCTTTTCCCTAAGAGCAAAAGCCACTGTTATATTCAGAAAAATGGCTATATATTTAAAGTTTCCTTACATCAATATTATGACAGTACCCACATTGTTTTATAGCCCCATGCTGACAAGCCATTAACTTTGTTTACATTAGAGCGTGGCTTAAGTTGGAATTTGGAGTTGGATTTCAAATACCCCAATATCCACAGATGTTAGGAGAGGGGTCCTTGGCTTAGCTTATTGAGGAACAGTACAGAATTTGGCTATGGATCTAAGTGTGATTTTGAATTTATGCCAACCTTGAGGTGTTTTGCACCAGAAGCTTAAAATACTGTTCTTCCAGAACCGGGGGCTCTATTTAAAGGATGCTATTTTTAAGTCCAAATGACATTGCAGAGTGGGCAAATACTTGCTAAACAGTGGGAATTCTTAGGGTCTCATACCTAATTTTTCAACCTGTACTACATATTTAGAAGAAAAACAATTTGAATTCAGTGAAGTTTCTCTTGATACCCCATATTGTGACAAGAGTCTGAGAGATTTGGCTTCAGCTTCTGGTTCTATCACAAAGACTGTTCAGCTACCTCGTGATGTCTAGTCTTATGATGGAAGAGGAATAATTCTATTATAGATCTCTACAGTTTGGTGAAGACAGACATTTGGATGGTAAAGTGATTCTTGCCTGCAGAGACAAGTACCATAGAATGGGACTTTTTTGTGAGTACACAGCCAAACCACCCAAAATAATATGCAAGTCTTCATGTCTAGGGCTTACCAGCTCAGGCTAGTATTGCTCCCATGCAGCTTGGCAGCTTTCAAATACAAACTGGGATGCAATCTGCCTGTTCTGCCCAAACTTAAGGAGGGCACAGCAGGCTTGGTTTATCTGCAACTACCAGCATGCACGAAAGTGAGCACCAGGACTGACAGAAGTACAAGATCATTTCTCTTTACAGTATTTCAGTCAAAGAGCATAATTAAAAAACCCTAAACCAACCAACCAACCAAAAAACCAAAACAAATTAAAACTACCACCACCAAATATGTCAGAAAATCATTCCCCAAACTTCAAATCATATACAAGAATAGTATTTCACTATTTTCACCACTTTATTCCCTGTTACTGAAAAGGTGTCATTCAGCAATGTCTGACAAGTATGTGCTCATGTCAGGATAGACTCTAAACAAAGCACTGAATTTCTTTCTTGGGGAAAATAAACAGTCATGGTCTGTATTTCTCACTTTGAAAAGCAGGTCCATCTGATGTCCGATGGCTACACTTCAAAGACATCCCTCGTGAACCTTTTTCCATGTGGCTACATGTGTGGTATTACAGAGATGAATAGGCCAGATCCTAAGAAATGGGAAGCAGAGCCTTAAAATTTACTCTGTGAGCAGAGATTTATGGACGATCAGAAGACTTTATAAAGTAAATAATGTACATTTCACAAATATATACAATGTACAGACTATTTACCAAGAAACTTGAAACGGCTGTCTTGGAAACGTTCCAGTTTCTCAAGTAATCTGGTTATCAGGTTTTTAAAAAAGATCCAGTATATATGACACTGACAAAACCAGACTAAATGTATTTTTTCCAGAAGGAGCAGGGTGTTAATAGGAAATGTACTTTTTAAAGTAATTAACAAACACTCTGTTAACTGATAAGTTTTTCCAAGTAACTTAGAGGGGGAAAAAACCCAATCTAATTTGGAAATCTGCTTGTAATGCATGTATGTATAAATCTATTTTAAAACAGGCCTGGAGAACGGATAGCAGAGCAGAGAATCCCCAAAAACCTCTAAATTATCTGTCTCAGGTCATGGCAGCAGCTACTAACCTCTGCTGAGGGACAGGGGTTAGGGACCCTTCTAACCATTCCAGCCCCTCAGGCAAAACAGAGCTTCATTGCATGGATTATCCATTTCCTACTAAAAATTAGAATAAAAAGTTGTGTGATGACAATATTGAGTCTATACTCTGTGTGTGTGTATTGACAATTCCTCTGATTTTCGTCAGTGCTTTACATGGTTATATTTAACCTATATTATTAGTGCCTTTTTGTTTTGTTTTTTTTAAATCAGATATTAAAATCACCTCAAATGTGGAGCTTCGGTTGCATTCAAATTTGTTGAAATAAATCCTTATTTTCTGCATCTCAGTAACAATAAGAAAAAGGGAAAAGGTATAGGGGACTGAGAAAGTTGAAGTGGAAATAGAAGTTAGAGGGAACAGAGGGAAATTTTTAAAATATCAGAATACATCTTTACAAGATTATCTCAAGGAAATCATACTGCTCCAAAATAATAAAATATTTTGTTTTGAAATGAAGAAAATTGAGGGGAAAAAAGCTTTAAAATTAACTTAAACCTGGAAAACTTTTTAAATGAAACTAAATATACACCTCTTACCTCAAAAAATTGAAAAAATTTGACCTAAAATTTCAGATTGCCCTTAGTTGTAATGACACAGTTTTTGGGAAATGACTGTTTTGGAAAGACCTTCAGTAGTTTTCATCCTTTTCTCCCTTCTCTTGACCTGCAGGGTTATTTTTTAATAGTTTTGACACTTTTTCAGAGGCACTGAATTCGGGCTACCAATCTATTTCATCAGCCTCTCACAAATTTGAAGCTTTTGGGACTGAACCTATTCATTTTATTGCAGTGGTCTAAAAGACAAATGTGATTTAAGTTAAGTGAACTTTGGAAAATCACAGGAAGAAGAGAGGTGTTGTAAAACTCTTACTTGTTCTAAGAGAGCTACTCCTAAACTGACTTGTTCAGCTATGGACCTCTATATCAAATTTATATGAGCTGAAAACTGGTTTTAAGTGTAAAGCCCCCTGTTCCTTAGTCATTTCTGACTATTGGTCTCTTGAGTATAACACCAAGTGCTGTTAATTGGCTAATCTAATCAGCTCTGTGCAACAGCACTGATTCACAGTAGCTGAGGATCTGATTCATTCTCCTTCACTTAAATATCTCCCAGTCCCATGTCTTCTGAACAACTGCAAGGATGACATAATTTTATTTTGCTGGAACAGCTGAAGATTCTTCTCTGCTTGGAATGCTAACCCTTTGGATACTTTGCCGTTAGGTTTGGGATTATGGACAACACAGAAGGATCATTTATCACTTCAGTAATTCATCCCAATTCTTGCCCAGGGAAAGCTGATAGTTCCAGAGCTAACTCACTGAATTTGCATTTGCATGTCATAAACTCTTTAGTTAACCCTTGGCAGGAAATTCCTAAATGAGTGAAGAATAAGTATTTAGAACTGGACCAACTTTATAAATCATTTAGCTTTTATTTAGTCTTATGTGGAGCAGCTAAGGGTAGTGGACTGGTTTAGCCTGGAGAAAAGAGACTCAGGGTAGATTTTATTGCTCTCTACAACTACTTGAAAGGAGGTTGTAACCAGGTGGGGATCAGTCTCCTCTCCCAGGTAACAAGAGATAAGACAAGACAAAATGGTCTCAAGTTGTGCCTGGCAATGTTTAGATTGAACACTAGGGAAAATTTCTTCACTGATAGGATGGAAGAGGCTGTCCTAGGGAATGGCTGTCCAGGGAGTAACTCTCCCTGTTAATGTTCAAAAAAATGTATGGATGTGGCACTTGGAGACATGTTTAAGGGGTGGACTTGAAAGTACTGGGTTAATGGTTGGATTCAACAATCTTAGAGGTGTTTTCCAACCTTAATGATTCTATGATTCCATGCATCCAACAGTTTCCAGGTAGACATCTCAAGAAAGCTTATGATGCTATTTTTATGCCATCAAACCAACAAACATTATCACTTTAGTGTCAGATGGTAATTTTTTAACCGTTGCAATCTAAATATCAAGTGACCAAACAGCTTTATGAAAGATACAGGGGTGTTGCACTGGACCAAAATTAGGTCTTAGGTTTCTGCAAACGTCAGGTACACCAATCTATCCTTAAACTTTTTTTTTCTTTTTCTTTGAGACTGAAACATTTAATTTTAACTGTACAGTCGTAAGAAACACAGGATTCTTAGTGCAAAGAGTTAAGAAAGCAGCATAATCTTTAAAAAGGTCATATTTTTGTAATGATATAATAGGTCAAATCATAATAAATTCCATCTGGCTTTTGGAAAAATACATCACCACTAAAACTCAAAATAGCCAGATAGAAAAAATGGACTATGGGGTGTTAGTGAAAACATAGCTTAACAGTTATGGACCAGGTTTGATCTCGGATAAGATTTGTGACATTTATGGACCTGCACAGTAGCTCTTGCTCAGCACCACACAGTACAACACACCTGGATTCCTGACAAGAGTGTACGTCCCCAGCATGCAAAACAAGACACCCATTTCCCTACATGTTTGCATTTCTCCCTGTGTGTATTCTTCAGAAAAGTACTGACAGGTGTAGAGACACTTTCACAGAAAGCTGTTTTCCCCTCCAATGAGTGCACATACCTGAAAGTAGAAGCTGCCATGCATAATGTGCAAGAGAGATTATTGTCAAAGATTATTTTGTTCCTTATTAATGCAGGATTTTCATATTAATATGTGTTTGATACTTGTCTCATATAAAAACATGTATAAATATACAAATTAATTAAATCAATGGAAAAATAACCGTTTTCCCACTAGTGATTCACAACAACATCACACTCATGCTGTTATACACAGTACAGAATTAAGTACTTAGCATAAGTACTTATGTATATTAGCAGTACATAAGATGAACTGAAAAAAACCACCATGTTTCAAAGAAGTGAGAAATACATCTTGTTTCCAGTAGTTAAATATGGAAAACTGTCACTAATTTAAGTCTTTCAACTCAATGTTAGGGTTTTTTACATTTCTTCTTCTTGCTTAACATGATATTTAGTTTAGTGACTTTATTCCTTAATTTATTCTTTCATTAATTGCACAGTGATTTAGTTATCATGGGCCAGATTCAACAGAGATGTAAACCAGTGTCATCAGTAGCATTATAACAGCTTGTATTTGGCTTCTTGTGATCATGCCCTTGAAGTAGGTTGAAGCAAAACCTGCCAGCCAAAATACATATTTTTCTAGGATTGATGCTAAAAAAATAAGGAAACTGCAGTCTGGAAATGTTTTTGTTTCTGCATATCCTTGGCATGTCTTTCCTTCTACCTTGTCTCCCCTTGTAAACTATCATGGCATCTCTTCTCCAGGCAAAACAATAAGGCAGTTCAGGCATATTTGAATATGTAATATGTAGCAATTGGGAAAAAAGTAACCCACAAGTATTTTCTTTTTCTGTATCTTTAGTGTCTCTTTCTTCTCTAATTGCATGTTTTCATGAAATAAATACAGGTGTAAAATCAAGATCATATTCTGTTAATAGTTATCCAGTGCAAAACACCATTGACTTCAAGGGGGAACACTCAACAGCAAGCAAGATTTAGTGTATGCAATGTCAGAATACTACAAGCAAAGTAGCAGGTATATCAAGAAAAAATTTTTCCTCTACTGAAATCTCTTTGGAAAAAAAGAGTGTGGTCCACCAAAACTAATCCAAATTTAACTTTTAAATCTAAAGGTGTTTGGTTTCATTTTCACCTTTTTCCTCTATCTCTTTTTCCCAGGAGTATCACAACTACTGGAAAAAAGGGATCTGCTTTGAAGGAAAGTGTGTCCCTTGTAGCAGCCTGAGGACCAGGTGCGTGGCCAAGACGAAATCATGCCAATTCCCTGTCAATAGAGATGTGTTCATTTGCATGGACTGAATAGTTGGCCCTTCTCTGAGTACTGAGAGACAACCTGGTGAGATATCGTGCGAGAGTGTTCTGCCACGGCTGGTGCAAAGCTGTGCATGTGTCAAACACATTGGGGTGATACGTGCCCTCATGGTTGTCTCCACTGAAATATCTCCCACCAACTTTAATGCAAACTGTGTGTGTGTGAGATCTGGATATTGCACTGCTGGCAACAGAAGAGAGTCAGACTGCAGTGCTGCTTGATATAAATCCTTACATCGTTTTCTATCTCTCGGCATTGTTTCCATCTATCTATTGAAGACAGAGTTACTAATCTCCAATTTTTCTGGGTAATAAAAAATAGACAGGTTTTGGTCACTCAAAACAGTCACACAGATGAATGTTTCTGGTAATAAAATAACAGAATTTTAGATAAGAATTGGAAGTTAGTATAAATTTTCACAGAATAATGACAACTACCAGAAAAAATATGAAAAATCATCATGAGTTTTTACATGTAGAAGAAATGTACAGTCCTCCACAAATGTAGAATTTCATTCAACTTTTTGAAAAAAAAAAATCAAGAAAAAATTGCCTAACTAGACTGGTTTCTGATAAAGTAGAAATTAAAAATAATTATTTATTTGCTCTTAGACTTCTCCTGAGGAAAGAAGACAGTTGATTTTTTTTTTCTTTTGAAAGTTTCTCACTGGAAAGGTTGCAATGAATTTAAATGGGTCAAGGATGAAGTCTTTTGTTTACTGTCATGAATCTCAGGAAAAATATGCATGATTTAAAAAGAAAAAATAAACTTTCATTTTCCACATTAGTTTGTGGGTCCATTTGTTTTATCTCATTTGCCATGGGAAACAAAAATCAAGGTGGCACAGAAGAACAGTGACCCAAACTTATCACACTAATACTGGCAATTGAAAGAAAAAAATAAAATTAATGGAAAAGAAAGATGGAGAAAGATCTGTAGAAAAAATGAATTGTTTTGAAGGAAAAAGTTATAAATGAAATAGATCTGTTCTGTGACCACAAATGCTCCTTGTAAATGTGGGAAAAAAATTAACAAGAATCAGATAGTTTGTTCTGACATCAGGAGATGGTGATCACTAATTAAAAACATTCTGTGAATCTAGACATCAAACACCTTTGAGGAAGGAAGAGCTAAGAAATCTGGATTTAGGCTTGGGGTTTTTTTTCCTCAAGAATGAAAAAAATTTTGATGGAGATTGGAAATCCAAAAAGTCACTGCAATAAATTGTAGAGCTGTTCTGGTACTGTTACAGAGGCAGTAGACCAGGCAAATGAATGGATGAATGGATGAATGGATGGGTATAAAATTCCGTAGTGACTCAGATGGAATGCCAAACACCAAGACTCAGAAGTTAGTCAATGACTTGGAAAAATATGGGGTAGTAGTTTGAAGCCAACTAGATTTGCCCATTGTTTGCATGAAGCTTGGTGGTAAAGCTTGCAGTTTTCCTTCTGTAACTGCCTGATGGTTCTTTCCTTCACCTCCTCAACTCTGGTTCTTTCCTGGGAGGCTCTCTCTGTGCTACTGACCTGAAAGCTGCCTCACTGCAGCAGCCAGAGGAGCCAGAACTGCTCCCTAAACTAGGCAAGGAGCCACTTTATTCCCTTTATCCTAGACTATCTTGGTGTTGGAGTTGCTTTTTAGAAACATCATCTTCACCTCACACCTTAGCTGCAATGAGTCCCAGCTGGGCCTGGATCAAACACTGACACACAGGACATGATTCTCAGCTTGTGTAAGATGGCAAAAGCCCGTTGACATCAGTGGATCTATACTGATTTAAACCAGCTGAGGAGCTGTCAGGGTTTTCAGTTTATCTCCCTTAAGTTGGGCTTGTTTTAATTACTATGTGTGATACATCGATATGCCTTAGATGGACTGGTTTTCGCTAGACGAGGAGATAACCATCTGGTAACCATGAGAATGCAGTCAGGTTCATGAGGAGCTGTACTTTCAAGGCACCTTCACTTTTGCTGCACATCAATTTCCTTTTAAATCCTTTTCTACTTCACATACACAAAGCAATGAAGAAAGGATTGAAAATTGTGTCTGCATTTATTAGATTCTGGTGCCGTTTGGGATATTTTCTGACGCATTCAACAGTTTTCCCAAATACCTTGGCCAGTTTCTGCAACCGAAGCGCATGTTCTTTTAATCCAGGAATTCATTACTGCATGTTTACTGTTGAACTAATTTGCTGTCATTCTAGAAATATTTTTCCCCTCTTGAGATGCCTGCCTCAACCTGGAGAAAGAATCAGTGATTTGCTAATGGTACAGCACATAAGATTCATTTTTGTTGATCTTTACCTTGTAAGATGTATTACAGCTGTAGCTCTTGCTGTAGCTGTATTTAATACAAAATGAATTATACCCATATAAATATATGTTATTCATTTTAATGAGGGCCAGGAGATTTACTGTGGAATTAAAAAAATGGGTTTGCTGTAAGTCAACATTTAGAAATCTTCAAAGATTTGTGCATATGTATTAAAAACACACAAATATGTCTGATTAGAGTCATCCTCTAGGCAAGAAAACAGATGCAGTTTGGAGCCTGGGCTGGTGAAGAGAGGAGACGCCTCCAAGCTGGGCACCATGCTGCCTCACCGGGAGGTTCTGCCTCAAGGAGCTAGACCACAGTGCCCTCAATTGGGTATAAAGCTTTTGGATATAGAACATGAGAGAACAAGGTGTCTCATTAGAGCAAAAAATACCTACAAATAAAAGGAAAGATACCCAGGAGTAACCTGTCAAAAACAACAATCACAAGCTTGGACCTGAGTGCTCTGCCACCATGCAATCTGTAGTATGAAAAGTTAGGATGGAGTTGCTTGTATTCATTTGAAAGCTCCATGAAAATTTTGGGGGCCCACCTTTTTTAAATTGTACCATGCCATTTTTATGCCATTTTCATAACAGATAAGCATTCATGCAACCCTCCAACAAAAGGGAGGACCTTATGGTTTCACAGTTTCTTTTACCTTGGATGAATTCAACTGATGTCTGAGTTCAATTTCCTGCTCTGTTAGCTGTTTATGCAGTTTACATTAAACAGTCATTAGAGTAGAAAAAAAATAAGAAAGAAGAGTTTTGAAACTAGCTCTTCTCTGTGCCCCAAATTTGCAATACAAAGTAACTTCCATTTTGCTTATGCTTATTTTTGGCCTGTGAATTGCACACTAGGCCAATTGGAAAACAATGGTTATCCCCTTCCAAAATAGCTAATCTGTCTTTGTGGGTAAGGCAGTCTTCTGGAAAGGAGTTTTGAATCCCTAGTGCCAAAACAGACCTGGAACCCCATTTTTGTATGTTCTAGGAAGCAAACTAACCCTTGGCACCATGGCGTTTTCCTCCTCAGTGCATTAAAAGAAGGATCCATCCCTGCGGAACAGAAGATGTTTTGGGCTCCCATTTCTGTGTTCCATTTAACAACTGCTTAATGTAAAATGTTTAAACAGGGACCAAGGCAGGAAACAAAATAAAATTCTTCATTTTCAGCTGAAAGACTAAACTTCTTTTAGTGTTTTGCTTGCTGAGCTCATAAATCTTTCATTCCTTTGCTTAATAGCATAATACTAAAAGGAGGGATGCAAGTGTCTGACTGTTCCCAGCTCAGCCACAGAGTTAAGGAGCTTTCCTAGGATGGAGAATTTCTGAATTTGGACCCTTTCAGACTGAACAGGAAATGAAACCCAGCTCTGCATATTCTGCAGACAGTGCTCTCACCATTAAGGTATGACATAAACTCTGATCGATATCTTTCTGGTAGACACATTTTTTCTAAAGAAATTGGTGGCAAGAAGAGAATTTGACCAGGATCCCAACACCAATGGCTCATCTCAGAAAACATAGTTGTAGGAACTTCCATTTTTCTGGATCACAATTAATGAACAACTCTGCTCAGTCCTGCCAAAACAAACAAATAGAAGAACACATTTTAAATTTATAGCAACATAACAAAGACACTTTGGAGGAAAGAGATAGTAAGGATTTTGTCACCTGGTCCTAGCTAACAAATAAATTGTTCAGAGTCCAAATTACATTTCAGAGTGTTTATTCTTTCTCCAGACCCCCTTTTTCTTCAAAGTCCAATTGATTTTTACCCATTTGCTTTCTTTGTGAAGAAAGTTGAAAAAAGTGTTTCACTCCAGTGATACAGATGATTGCCTGAGTCTCAGGCTAACACAGAAAAAACACCAGAAAAGCAGTTTATGTAAAAATATACAAGAATACAACAGTGAACGAACCAGCTGGCACACCAGGGATTCCTGGGTGCAAAACCAATACTGGCCTGATTTTTCACAGTATTTTAGGAAGACATGCTAAACATTTTTTAAAATGTAACTGGCTACTTAGCTGCCTAAATATCTACAGGCCCCATTTTTTAAAAACCTGGCATTCCTGTGTAAACTGGTGCATCTCATTTATCACTGGAGACACGTTTTGCTGTCATACTGGAAGCAAAAAGATAAATGTTTTTCCCTTCCAGCCTTTAAAGAATAACATGTATCTGTTGTTAGTGAAAGCAAAAGAATAATAGAACTGGTTGAGATTGGAAGAAAATTATGGAGAGCATCGTGTCCAATTGCCTGCTCTGAAAAGGTTGCTCAGGCTTGTGTCTAGTATGGGTTTGAATATTTCCAAGGATGGAGGCTTCACAGTTGCTCTGAACATTTTGTTCCAGTGTTCAACCACTCTCAAAGAAAAAGATTAGGGAGGGGTTTTTTTTTTAATGTTTAGATGAAATTTTCTGTATTTCACTTTACGACTATAGCCTCTTGTCTTATCACTGGACACTACTGGGAAGAGTTTGGCTCCCTCTTTTTTCCAAGCCTCTTCCCTCCATCAGATATTTACACAAACTGATAAGATCCCCCTGAGCCTTTTCTTCTCCAGGCTAAACATTCCCAGCTCTCTCAGTGTCCAGTACCTTGATCCTCTTCGTGGCCCTTTGCTGGCTCCAGACACGTCTGTCTTGCAGTGGGGAGCACAGAATGGAATCCAACACCGTGGACATGTCTCATTAAAGGTGAGTTGAAGAACCAACTCCCTTGGTCTTCTGAGAACAGCCTTTTCCACAGCGGCACAGTGCTGGTGCATGGTTAACTTGGTGTCTGGTGGGACTCCCAGGTCCTTTTTGGCAAAGCTCCTGTCCATCTTGTTGGTCCACTTGTGCTGATGCCTGATGTTATTCCTGCCCAGGGGCAGGTGAGAGCTGGTCCTTTGGAAGTTGCTGGTTCAACAAAGGCTGAAGACAATGCACTGAGCAAAGTCTGGTTTACAGAGGAGGAGGTTATATAGTAGACCGGGTGAAAAAATAGTTTTACTTTAGAAAAATGAACAAATGATTGTAATTGCACAACTAATCATCCAATTACTGACACTCTAAGTTTAAGATCCCAGTAAGTGAAGGACTTGAGTATTAGACTAATAGGGGAAATTTTCTGATCCTTCAATAAAATATCTTTTTGGAAAATAACTATTTCTTGTAAAGCAATTATCTAAAATCTTCAGCACACTTAATAAATAACTGGTACTTGGCAGATTTGACTGCACATGCTGCTGTTGTCATAAGTTTATTTTAAGACTGGTAAATTAACAGATGTTCTAGATAGTTAGTCCTTTTAATCCATCTCATTTAAACTCCCTATTCTCCAGTGAATCGTTAGCATTCAAAGTCCCATTCAAAATCTGTTTTTATATGGGGTTAATAAGATCCATATAAATGGATGTTATGTATTCATCTTGATTTTAAAATGACTTTATTGTTATTTTTTGTATTATTAAAGACTGATAATGTCATGCAATCAATTCATTACCTATTCTGGAGTCCATAAGAGTTATAAATCTCCTTTATCACAAAGCCATAGCTGTGCGACATATCTTAGCATTGGTCCAGTTAAGACAGATTTGAGAAGCCAGAACCAGATATCAATCATTTCAAATTATTTCTCCCCACCCCCTTATTATTAACACAAACCATTTGGAAATCTCAACACTGAAATGCTTTCTTGTGAATTTTTCCATTAATCCAGTTTCCTTCTACACCGCTATATAACACTGGGACTTGACAGCTGGCCTGTTGGCAGCAATTGCTTAGACTCCTTGAGGGGAAAATAAACCTTTTAAAAAACCCTTGGATTTTGCAAATGGGTTTTAAAAACAAAAGATCTGTCAAATTCTTAGTCTGAGAGCTTTGCCAGTACAGCTTTAAGCATTCAGCTTCAGTATCCTCTGGTTTACTTCCGTGTAGCTAAGACAGAGCACGGGAGAGCTGTTGATAATGACAGGTCACCTTAATATTATCAGGTTAGTTCTTAAGTCAGGAGAGTCTAAATTCACAGTATTCCAGGTGTGATGTTTTATTTACTCCTTACCCTAGGTGCTAATGTGTTTCCTACCACATTGTTTATGAAGACTAGAGGTTCTGTTCAGTTGCTTCTACATAGTCATCTTGTACAGCCTGAGACTTCACAGAGTGTACATGGCACTGGATTTTTTAGTTCTGGAGAGCCACCTGGAAATCAGAAAGGTTACCTCAGGGCCTTTCACTAGTTGTACATTAGGTTCTTGGATGTACAACAAAAGTAATCCTGAATTCAAGGTGAATCTGCACATTTCTCTGCACGTTGTTGTGTTCTCGGAAACCCAATATAGAGCTGTGAGTCCTCCAGTCTTTCAGCAATAAGGCGTTGACAACCTGTTTTCAACTTCTTCCCAACAAAAATTCTCAGAGTAGGGACAATTTGTGATTCAATGAAATATTTGTTCAGTGTACACAGCCAAAGCAAAATAATATCCTTCCTTATCTGCAGTGAAAT
The DNA here is from genome assembly GCA_013397135.1 of Pachyramphus minor. Classification (NCBI taxonomy): domain Eukaryota; kingdom Metazoa; phylum Chordata; class Aves; order Passeriformes; family Tyrannidae; genus Pachyramphus; species Pachyramphus minor. Next base: position 619,098 of record VYXB01002394.1, read on the forward strand.
CTGTGTGTCTGCAGCTTATAAAAGTGAATTCTTATATTCTTTTCTGTTTTATCACAAAACAGTACAACCACAGTCTTTAGCTGATCTAAAGTCACTTTTAATAATTTAGTGGTGTTCTAGTTTTACTGTTCAAGCTTTATTACATCTTTCAACAGCAAAGATGTGATTGTCATTTTTATACAGCAGCAGGAGGTTACATCACAAGTAACAGTGTAGGAATCATTTCTGGGACTGACTTCTTGGCTGCTGTAACATGACCCTCATCAAGTTTAAAACATGTGAGGAGCTGGCAGCATTTGTAAAGGAGGACACCACTCAGCAAAAAGGTGTGGTGAATTCTAGCCCCAAGAGGATTGCCTGAAAAGTTCATCCAAAAGCTTACATCAACATATGTGTAACTAAGGAGATCCTTGTAAACAAATCATAAACCAGGCACAAAGTCACTCTGAGCAAAAAGATAATCTCAAAGAATAAATGGGATTAATGTATAGAAAGTGGGACATGGATACTATAAAACTCTGATAAGGAGCTGTTGATGTGGGAACACTGTAAGGATGAAAATTAATGAAAAGTCTGGAAAGAAACTGTCTTTACTTATAAATTAATAAAATCAATGTATATTTAAACTTCAGAGGGAGACTAATAAGTATGAAGTAGAAAGAATGCAATAACTAGAATAAGTTTTTTCTTTTTCTGATAACATATTATTTAAATATCTGGCTAAAGGGCTCCCTTGAACTCTGTTAGTTCATGTCTGTTTTATGTCTTTCTCAAGCAAAATCAGTGGACAAACTCTCAAGTTGTGTGAAGTTAGCTTAGAGAAAATTAACTGGGGACAAACTACTTGACATTATGAGGATACTGCCTCCTGGTAGATTGATATTCTGATATACACTGATATACATGATATACATGAAAAACAGGGGTACACAAGACTTTCTGCTACATAATATTAAAGATCTAAACCAGCCAAAAATTAGTTCTGCTGGTAAACCACAGTCCACACTGTTACAAAATTCACAAACTATCTGGGTAAACCTAGAGTCTTAGCCACATGGAACTGTCATAACAAGTCCATCCTGTCGATGAACCTGAGTTTAATAAATCAGAGAATGACTTTTCTCTCCATTTTCACACTCCCTTCACATACACTGTGATTAGGGGGCTGCTGGGAGTAGAAGGCTGTGCCTCTGTGCAGCCACATCAAGATGCATCAGTGGTTCTGCTCCTTACCAAGAGTAGCTGGGACAGTAAATCTGTTCCAGGTTGCCTGATGTTGTTCTGCAGCTGATGGCTTTTGCAGATACACAAATGAAAACTATTTGCTGGAGTAACCTCTAGAGCTCCACAGACCTTTCCTAACGTTATGTACTTTTTGCTACCAGTGGAGTATTTGAACTTATATGACCTCTAGAGGTACTTTTCCTCTCCCTGTTTGGCTAGGGCATAATAGATCTCTATTTTAATCAGTACTGTTTAATCAGTACATATCCTTTTAGATTTCTTTTTTTTTCCCATAGTCTGTAATTATTTTGCTTTCATTTGGTTGTGTTTTATGACCTACAAAAAAGCCTTTTTCAGCACTATAAATGTCCTCATAGCTTTTAAACAGGTACAGGTAATAACTCACCTGTTGTATACACCACATACAATCCTATAAAGTATAAAATGACCTCGAGATTTCTGTAGTTAATCAAGTATAAGTGTTGGCTTCAAAACTTCATTCATCAGTAAGAATTATTTCAGTTATGGTCTATCTAATGAGTTTTACTCCAGTTGAACTCTAAGACACCACAAGAGATTTAAGTATTATAATCATAGCACATTTTGCAGAAATTTTGTAGAAATTTTTGTTCAAACTGCTTATCAGGAAAGTATTCTTAAATAACCATACACTATCTGACTTAAACAACTGCATATATACAATGTAAAAAGAAAGGTTGACAAAAATAAAAACAAAATCTCAATGTGTACAACACAATTACTTGCAGACTACACTGGATTTTTAATGATATAAATTAACCCTGCTAATCCCAATGAATGCAACTGCAGTTTCATTGTGTTCTAGGTGACAATATTAGCATAAAGAATAAAGATTCATTGCATTATGTTTCAGGATAGCTGAACAAGATACATAGCTGATCTATAAAATACAGGAAGACATGAGCCCAAAATTTTAAATGCCTACACTGAGATACATATATACTTTTATGAAAGGCTAGAAAATTCTCATGGATTTCCAAGTTTGGGGAAGTAGTATGTACATATCAGAGCTGTTATGATATCAGTGTTTGAGGTTACTTTTTTTTTTGTACTTATTCTTTCTTGAGTCAACTTTGAAGACTGCAAATTAACTGAAATGTTTCTGTCCTACCAGAGTGATGGTCTGATGAGGGTGGGCCTTCATCTTTGTGAAAATTGTTATATTAAAAGTACAAATACATGTAATTCATGGGAAAATCAAGGAAGCTGTTGCTCAAGGTTTATATATCAAGACTGTATATCTAGAATCTGCTGGATAGATGAGGACAAACATTTGAAAATAAATGATTTTAAAGGGTTTTATTTTCTAGACATATGCTAAGCTGCCCTTGGGACAGGAAGTCTTACAATATGATCTATTCTATTTTAACCTCGGTCTTACAATATGATCTATTCTATTTTAACCTCCTCCACTTGAGGATTTAGAGTAGGTTGTCCCCTCCATAGCAATAATATCTATACACCAGGAGACAGCCATCCCATGGGGAGATAATTTTGACACAGTGACATAAAGCACACTTCATGTTCTGTGACCCTTCAGGGCTGTTGCAGTGTGCTCCCTGCCTCACCTTTCTATAGCTCTCCTCCCTTTTGGCTGCTGTTGTCATTCCCAACCCCTTGCTGGAACAGCTTGTCAAGGGATTTCCTGTGGTACAGAGGAATAGCTCATTCTGAAGGTCAAGCACAGCCCTGAACACTCTCATCTGCTGCGATGGAAACTACAGGGCTAAAATCAGCATTTTCTTAAAACTCCTGTGCGGTTACCACTTCCTTCTGAAGATGCCAGAAGACCTTCAGCAGCTAAATTTAATGGATTAAAATTTCCACGCGCTGAAAATTCTACCTGAAAGTGTTTTATCCCTGACATCACTGAGGAATTTGATCCTTGCATATGAATACTTCTCTGGATGCACTCAGCAGGCATTGCTTTGTCTACCTCACTTGAGCCATTCAGTCTAGAATCAGAGAGAAGGAGGGAAAATGCAAACATGTCTCTAGCCTTGGAGAAAGGGCTGGGAATAGGGAGCCTGAATTTCTGTATCTATGGCAAGTTCTATCAAAAGCATATGTACAGCTGCACGAGTTCAAATGGGAGGTCCATCTCCACTTTTCCCAGGAGCCTGAGGGGCTCAGAGCAGGATGCAAAGTAAGGGTTTAAGGGTATGTCATGTCCAACCCTTACAGAACTGCATCCTCTCCCTGCTGATTGAGTCTTGGCACAGGCCATATATTGGAAGCTGATCCTTGTCTATATTTCCTACATCAGCAACAGCTTTAAAAGGGATGACTAAACTATTGTTCTTCTCTTAATGTGGACAACAATTGTCTGGCTTGAGCGTGCAGAAACCATCCCTCCTCTGATGTGTTCCTGAAATGCTCAGTAGAGACTATGCTGGAGGCTATAACATCACCTTCACTACTGTAAACACCAGTGAACTGTGTACACAATTTGGAAATACTTTGTTTGCCTGCTGATTAAGCCTAGGACCTCATTCTGGATAGTTTTCACTCATCCTAATGGGAATAATTTGTAAAACTGACATACACATGAATTAAATCAAATAGTAGAATGAGTGTGCAATGAGGAGCATGGATACCACCCCCTGCTGCTCAGTGGATGGGGTATGCTGATGGCAGATCGTTTTCCCTAGATCTCACCCTGCACAAATTTCCCTGTACCCTACCTCGTAAGAAGGAAAACACTCCTATGCCATGACCAGAGTGGTTCTGGGAGCCCTTACACTTACAGCGACTTAGATATGATCTCTAAGAACAGCAGCAGTTCTCAAATTGCTCAAAACCCCACCAGTCCCAGTGCCACCTCCTTGGCCACCAGTACTGAGACTAACCCTTGGTGCAATCAGGGATCAAAGGCTCTGGGTACACCCAAGGCCTCCCAGCTGCAGTGTGGCATTCCCAGCATCTGCAGAGAGGGCACCTCCCTCCCCTGAATTTCTCTGAATCCCTTTGAAAGAAGAAGAACATTTGAGAAGGTGTCTCAAGTTTCATCACCAATGGGTTGGTGCACTTCCAACATCCAAACCCAAGGACCAGTGTTTGTAAGCAGATGCCAGGGAAGAGGAAGCAGGCAGCCAAAAATAAAGGATCCTTCTCACATTATATTTTTGAGTCTTCTCGCTCTTTTCAGTATAAGGAATTTTCTAAGCCTGGTGCGGTTTTGGTAACCCCCAACATATGTCTCTTCTAAATATATTACTGATTTTTTATTGAATACACATAGACTTCTTGTGCACATAATGTCCTTTGGCAAGGAATGTCACAGAACTGCTACCCACTGTCAGAAAACCATCTTCTTTTGTTTCTATTAAATCTCTAGCTTCATTTGATAGGCCCTCATTTTTGTACTGGGAAACAGGGAACAACCATTGCCCTCTCCATACTATTTATTATTTTATATAACTTTGGTGAAATTTTCTCAATGAGAAACTGGATTGTCACAATTGTGGTTGCTGATAGAAGAGCCAGTTTGCTAAGAATGCTGCATTGCTGTTTAATTGCTGTTATGAATATCTGCTCAAGTGAACTCCTTGTGTTTCTGCAAGTTATGTGGAATTAGACAATGTTTATCCTCAAGGCTTCAATTCAAGTTATAAAAGAACTTTTTAACTTTAATTTGCATGCTTGTAAGAAAACATCCCAACCTCTGAGTTTAGGATTACTGACAGAGAACAAAACAGCAGGTGCAGGTGAGCTGTGGCCTTTTCCAGCCTCATGTGGGATTACTCTGTTCACAGCAGTTGCTTATCTTTTTCCCTGCTTAAATCAAATGTTATATATAAATGCTAAATATTCCATATTGCTACCTTGGGGATGGTAACAATAACAGTAATTAATGTTTGTTTAATCTCCCTCTTTGGACTTCAGTGTCAAAACAATCATACGGTTGGAAGGACAACAGGGAGCAAATAATTCTGTCACAGCAAATTTCTAAAACAACCAAAGAGTTAAAGATATAAGATACTTATTTGGATCTGTCCCAGGCAAAGTTCAGATAGAAGAGAAGAGAGATATATATTACTTCAGACTTCGAAGATAAGAATGCTGCAGTTGCCCCCCCCCCCCCGAAAAATCAAGCTGAAGAAAACTGGTATTTTCAGATTTGTCATTACAGAGAAGTAGAGAAAATGAGCTGACATGGCTTATCATGTTTCTATGTGCAACATAGAAACAAGGTAGCAAATTTAATAATCACGCTTCAGAGACCTAGAGTTCCAAACAAGATAGGAGACAAACTGAGGTCTCCTTTCCCTTAAAAGGTAGCACAATAATTAGTGTAATTATTTGAGAGGAGACAAGGTGTTTATGCCTCCTTTATTTTGAGATGATTAAGATACCTTACAGCTTCCATCTACACCAGTGAATGTGACAAAGCCAAGTCATGTGCCCATGAACTGTCATACAACAACTCACACAGACAAATCCCTGGCAGGAGCAGCTGAATTGTTGGCCCAGGCCAAGGAACACCCTTGTGAACAATGCCCAAATCTGATTCAGGAGCTAACACAGGCGAATAGATCATACTGTTGTGGCTACTCTTTTGTGGTTGGAAGGAGGGTTTAGCTGAAATGTCATATGCCAGTTAATCCTAGGATCACCGAATGGTTTGTGGCTTATTTTGCTTACTACTAAATATGCAACCACAAAAGTTGGGAGTAATGCACTTAAGCTCGAGAGAGAGGTAAAATTTCAGACAACAGACCACTTGTATTTCTAATATATTTCCTGTTGCCTAGATCTCCCAATCAACTGGGTTTGCTCAGGGGACTGGCTGGGTTACTTTTCTGAAGCTTAGGATAATCTTTTTCTTTTTTCTTGCTGTTGCAAAGAAAACCTTGGCACCTAGCACAGCAATCTGGATTCCATTCTGAGAGCAAATCTGAGCTCTTTTTGGTTCTAACCTTACTGTAACACCAAAGAGGAAAAGAAACAGGGAGGATGCCATGGTACAGTAGGGAAAACCAACAGATTAGAGAGCATGATATGTTTCTCTCACTTTTTATAGCTCTGTATTGCCTTTTTTGTACAAGCTCAGACTCAGGAAAGACATAAAAACCCAAGCTGAAAAGCAAGAAACAACACAAATACAGCCATCCTAAACCTCTGTTATGTTCACTGATTCTGGGTGAGGAATCGTGTGTGTGCATGGGGAAATCAAAAGATGTAGGCTTTCCTTTACCCTGGATAACAAGGGTAAGAAGAGATGTTAAAATGCAGAGGAAATGTTTCCTTTGTAGCTTTAATCTGAGCTAGAATAATTTTGTCTTTGGCTTAAAATATAAATACAAATACAAATAAAAAAAGAAGAAAAAAGAACTAGTTTAGACTTTTATAGGAGAATGAATTTGAGTTTAGGTCTTTATCTACTGTGGCAATATCCTGTATGAGTTTAGATTGCCAAAGACTGCAGATACATTTTTCCAGGTTGGGGGGGAAAGAAAAAAAAAAAATCTGAAATGATTCTTTGTTATACTGAGGTCATTGACTCCTATTTTTTTAGGATTTAATAGAAGGGTTTTTTTTTATGATTTAATAGAAGATAGTTCCTTAGGACACCTGTGGTAATGGATAAACTTCACTTGACCATTGAGTTCATTGTATGATGAAACATTATGGTTCATATTCACAAAAAATACTCATGTGACAAATAGAGCAAATGGAGTCACTTCAATTATGGAACTAAATACCAGTTGACATGAGTTCCCATATTAAGAATATTCAACATTGGTTTATAGCTGAAAAAAAGAAAGTTATTTTTTATTCAATACCTTTTTTAGTCAGTGAGATTTAGATAGAAAACAGCTTGAATGTATCATGACCAATAGTGACAAATACTGTGAATCAGTCTATATTATAAAGATGAAATGTGAATGTAAATTTAGTTGTGTTTCACTGAGGGAGACACAAAAAAAAAACAAACCCAGGAGAAAAGGAAGTAATTAACTTTTTGAATTTCGCAGTTTTTTTGTTCTCTAGGCCAATAAGTTTTGGACAAAGGATCTTCAGGAAACTAATACTTGAACTTTCAGCCCTCCTGGCTTGTGCAATCAAATGGGAAAAAAATCTACATTGGCAGTAAAAATGCTATTACTCATGACAGGGTGGATGACCTAGGTAATAGCTTCTTTCACGGGGGAAGGAGAGGAGATGGGAAGTTTTCAGTTTTTCAAGCTGAATGCTTTCCCTCCCTTCTCTTTAGGTGATGTAAAATGTATTCTAAATATCATCCGGTACCGACATTTTATTTATAAAGTCCTTTCTAATTCCTACAAAGTTCTAAAGAACTCAGCTGTGGAGGGGTAGCTGTATGATGCATATACGATATCTTTTCTACTAGAACTGAGATTTTGTGCCTATTAACATAATAGTTCATAGAGGAGGCACTTCCAGAGAGCCAAGAAAGCTCACCAACATAGCTCCAGCCAGAGAGAAATGGACAATTAATATGCTGAGTTTTGGAAAATTTTAAATTGAAATGGAGACATGAACCTGACTGTGGTGTAAGGACAGTATTTTCTGAACTGCAGGGATCAGTCATCCATCTGCATGCCCTCATTATAATCTAAGATTTAGAAACCCGATGTTTGAGTGCAAAGCAGAAATCTGGAGGAATTCTCATCTCTGAAATTCAATGCATGAGCACACTTGAGCAAGTTCTGCATTCTATTATCCTTTGCTTGTTTTAATTAATGTATATCCTATTAGAAGTGACTAGAAGAAATATTCTGACAGTTTTATTGTGTTTGGGATTATGTCAAGGGTTTAGCATATGAAAGGCCAAGTGCTACTGGCTGTACATTTCCTATTCAGATAACTTAAATGGTAGATTTGTTTTGACATATTATCTTTTGGAAAGGCATCCTGTTACCTATGCCAGGTGTATGAACTGTGTAGTGAGCACTACTAATCCAACACTAGTTGATGGCATAACTGCAGCAAAATCTGTATGCAAGATAATAAATTAATGCACTAAAATGGTATGGTTTAGCCAGAGAACTCCTCTCATGTTACCCAAAGTCTGGATGGGGTGACTGCATCAGTGTTTTTAATTATGAGTCAGCGGAAATTGTATTATTTCATCTTTGTGTGTTTTTTTGCAGATCAACTTGATATTCCAAGGGCCTATGATAACTCTTACTATAATGGTTCTTCCTTGGTGGGTTAATCAAAGGTTTATGTTTTGCTGGTGTATTTGGCATGATTCTTTAGTTTAAGAAGCCCAGTTGGAAATACCATTTCGAATTTTTTGTGGTCTTTCAGACATTTATATATTTTACCTTACACTTGAACAAATATGTAAAAGTATTAACCCCATATTACTTTTGTTGGTTTTGAATGTGCTTTTGCATATTTCTAGTCATAGTGAAAATGAAAATGAAAATGTGGGACATAAAAATGGGAGAGCTCAGACTTGCTCAGTTAACAGAATTTGGAACATCTTCAACAGCCTTTACCTTTGGTTCCCAGGATACTCCTACTATGTTGAACTGCTTTTTATAAGACTATTTGTATTGGTCAAACTACATAAGAAGACTGCTTCACTGAACTTCATCTCAGTACTTTGTTCATTAATTGGTAAAAGTAGAGAGGTACTGGTATATGTCATTTATCCCACCAATGTTGAAATGTGAACAACTGCTGTTTCAAGAAGAATAACCCCGTCCATTGATGGTGGTGGGAGTGAAAATTAAGAGATGACAGAGAATTTCTAAATTTCCAGAAAATAAGATTAGATAATGTGAAAGTTTGTAGTTGTTAAAAGGGAGATTTTTTCAGGAAAAATTAGCAGAACTGATTTTACAAGGCCTAGTGACTCTCTATACAGCTTTGTGTACCTTTAGGAAGCAATTACACCTGCAAAGGTACAAGTTACTATTTCTGCTGCTTCTGGAGAACTCTGGTACAAGATTTTGAAAGGCAATATAGTAGGAAAGGAAGTATTTGTGACATACAAAGGTTTAATAATATGATGGCTTTTATTTTCATAATATTTCACTGCCATCATGAAACACTATAATAAGAACTCCACAGGCAGAAAATAAGCTTACCCTAAGCTTTACAGGATCCATTTGGGGCGTCTGAACTATTCATTTGGTCACCAGCCTGTTCGTTTTCCTCTTTCCCAGTGCACCTTGAGATAAAGACAGTGTTGCAGGACATACCAATGTTTCTGGAAGTCAGCTGTCACAGTAGCTGTACTTCAGTCATGTGGCAGGTGAAGGATTTGGACATTTAGTTTCCAGACAATCCGCTGTACCAAAAATTGTTCTAATGTCGTAAAGCATTGTGTTAGAAATAAGCTTGGCAATCAGCCGAGGCTTGTGAAAATGAGAAGCAAGGAGGTCCTTGCCTGAGAGCAGGTAAGTATTGAAAAAACAACACTGTATGGGCATGGAGTTACCATTCAGGTAATGACAGAGAAATAAAGCTGCAAACCTGTAAAACACCTTAAAATTAAAGACAAGCAGCTTCTATTAGACTTGGTAGAGAAGGGAGAGCCAGCAATGGGGCAAAAGACAAGTGTTACATTGTAGAAGTACAGGAATAATAAGCAATGCTCTGAAAGGGTCTAAGCACAGTAAGTTGCACATCCAGAGGCCAAAGGAGAGGATGTTGTAATAATCAAAACATCCAACTCTTGGTCTTCAAGGAATTCAAGCTCAGTAAATTAATAGCAAAACTGTATTTTAGCTTCCATGTAAAAGAATTGGAAAGTTTAAGACTGCTTCGTCTAGAATTTGGGTTTGTTGTCAGAAAGGTCAGTATGGCCATTGCACTGGTGCTGGTGCTGGGCTGGTTCAAATTGGCTTAAATCCTCTGAATCTAAACATGTCCTAAACACTTATGGGCTTGGTTCATCTGAAACTGCCTGTTACCTAACAGACAGCAGAAAAGACAGAAGCCAAAAAAATGTTGGTCATCAGAGATTCAAAACAAACTAAGAAAGCCCTAAGGGTTCACAAAACCAAAGGTTCAGCTCTTCAGTCTGCCAGTCTCTCATCTACTTTTCTTTACCTTGGCTTTATGTTAATCTCCTTCACTCAACTTTAAACGTCACACAGAAATGTGCTTCACTCTCCTGATGGTTAAGGTTTCCCTGAGCACAGCCCCTGGGGGGTTGGGAGAATCTGTGGAGTGAGAGCTTAATTGTAAGGAAGAATTACAAGGCATTTCACCATTATGTTGTAGGCTCAACATTGTAGCTTCATGAGTTTAATGAAACTCTTTGAAGTGAATACAAAAAAGAAATACACATTCCTGTCTCCGTGGTGTTTTGAAGGAACTTCAAAAAAGATATATGTAAGAAAGGGAAAAATCAACAGCCCTATTTTAAAGGCTTGACTTCGAAACAAAGCCCCAGTGTTCCCAAAAAGCACTGAGTTATGCTAAGGTTTGTGTCCGGCCTTTGTGAGTAAACCCCACTCATTTGCACTTCCATAAAATCAGTCATAAGGGACACCTGAAGTTTCTGGCAGATGTCAACTGCAAAATGGAGCCTTTGATAGGCAAACTTGTGGAGTGGTAGAGAGAATGTTTAAACATGTTTTCTAAGCCTGCAACTTTACAAGGTGAAGACTCTTATCTTGTAAGAGGAAGCTAGTGAGGGCAGAGGAAAGGTACCATGAAATCTTTACTAGGAATTGACTTGTTTGATGACCTAATTTCTTTAGAAATTAAAATTTTTATGAGGATAATAATAGGAAAATAATCTACTTATATAACATAAAAAATGCTTGCCTGTTCTGGCACATTTCATAATATTCAGACTTGTTTCTTATACTATATAAGTGTTTCTTTTAACCCTTTCACCCATGAGTTTTGATCTGTACATTGTTTTTGTATGCTGTTTTCCTTCCACACTTGATGTTTCTCTTGTATTTCCTGTCTATGAACTATTGCTTTTCCATTGCTGAGTTACTCTTAGTGAGTTCCTGTTTGATGTTTTTTTAAAATCTTCTCCTTCAAACCTCCCTATAAAGACAATGATCTATTGATGGATAGACAGACCAAAAGACAATACAACAAAGGGAATCTTTTAAAGGAAGCTTCTTCCTTTTGATGTGATTCTATACACTGAAAATGATGAAATTAAAATTATTTTTCCAATAGAAATATACAAAGTCACAGCAGCAGTTCTAGATCAAGATAGAATCTAGATTTGGATCTGGCAGATCATGGATCTGCCCATGAGTACTGAAACTAGAACATCAGCCAGACACAGATGAAGGACCATCTCTTCTGGAGCAAGGCCAAATTAAGGTTCTTTCTCACAAAATATTAGAGATATTGGCTGTGATTCGCGTCACACTGGAAGGAAAGTAATGAACAGCAAGTTCAAGCTGACCCACATGCCTTTCTGAAGGATGAGAGAAATCCAAGCTCAAATGTCTGCCCTGTCTGCTGCAAAGGAAGAATTTGAATCTGGTACTTACAAACAGTGAATATCTTTCTGAACAAAATATCAAGCCCACAGCTGGACAAACACATCATAGAGTGGGTGAGCAATTGGCTCATGGGTCAAGCACAAAAGGTAATAGGGAATGGGGTAACATTAGTCTGGCGATCTGTCACTAGTGGGGTCCCACAGGGTTCCATTAGGCCCTGTGCACTTCAACATCTTCATAAATGACTTGGACATGGGACTGGAAGGGATACTGAGCAAGTTTGTAGATGACACAAAAGTGGGAGGAGCTGTTGACTCCATCAAAGTCAGAGAGGCCTTGAAGAGAGACCTTGAGGTGGGCAATCACTGACTATATGAGGTTCAACAAGGGGAAGTGCCAGATCCTGCACCTGGAATGGGGCAACCCTGGCTGTTCATACAGACTGGGGAATTTGATGCTGGAAAGCAGTGCCAGAAAAGGGACCTGGAAGTCCTGGTTGATGGCAAGTCGAATGTGAGTCAGCAGTGCCCTGGCAGCCAGGAGGCCCAACCCTGTCCTGGGGGGCATCAGGCAAAGTGTCGCCAGCTGGGTGAGGGAGGGGATTGTCCCACTCTGCTCTGCACTGGGGCGGCCTCACCTTGAATATTGTGGCAGTTTTGGGCACCACAGTATAGGAAAGATATGAAGCCATTAGAGACTGTCCAAAGGAAGGAAAAGCAGACTGTGAAGGGCCTTGACAGGAAGTTGTGTGAGGAGTGTCTGACATCACTTGGTCTGTTCAGCTTGGAGAGACTGAGGGGAGATCTCATTGCAGTTACAACTTCTTCGTGAGGGGAATAGGAGGGCCAGGCACTGATCTCTTATTTGTGGGGACCAGTGGCAGGACCCGAGGGAATGGTCTGAATTTGTGTCAGGGGAGATTTAGGTATAATAGTAGGAAAGGTTCTTCACCCAGAGGGTGGTTGGGTGCTGGAATATGGTCCCCAGGGCAGTGGTCACAGCACCAAGCTTGACAGAGTTCAAGAAGTGTTTGGACAATGTTCTCAGGCACATGATGTAACTCTTGGGGACGGCCCTGTGCACAGCTGAGAGTTGTACTCAATACAGCTTGTGGGTCCCTTCCAACTCAGCATATTCTATGATTCTGTGTGATTCTGTGATTCTCAGTGGCTTTAACCACTGGTGTCTTGGTAGCTTGGATCAAAGCATATCTGTTTCTGATTTTGACCAAAATTCATACGCTGCATATAAGAAGATTTTCCTAATGAAGTTTTTATCAAAAACAGCATGCTTCTTTGAAAAGTGTTAATGAATTGGAATTTCCTGATGAAAACATTCCACCAAAAAATTCCTGAACTAACTCTACTCTTCTTTTTAGCTAGCTTTGGATCCGGTCCTCAATTACTAGAAAACACTTCCTTCCTCTGCAGAGCTGATGAACAAAAATTCTTTAAATGAAGAACGAAGACAGACAAGTCATTAGATTTTTTTCACAGGAAGATCTGAAGTGAGTATAAAGAAAGATTCTGTGCAAGCAGGTGATGCTAGAAATGTGTCTGTTATATTAAAAAAACATACCAGTAATTAAAGAAGAGTTTTAGATAGCTTAAAAAATAACAAAGCAAGCTTGTGAATAGGAACTGTACAAATATTTTTTGAATGAATAAGACTCGTTTGAAAAGCTTAGTCATTGATTTAATTTTACACGTGAGATCATTTGCAGTCCTGTTTCTTTTTAAAATAAGACTGATGTCATTTAAGAAACACAAAGGGTGAAAATATTTGCAAACCTGTGACACCTCACAGTATCACTTAAGGAAATAAAGCAATCTCAATTTCATTACATATTTAAAAAGCTTTTGAATAAAACAACAAAGCCTTAAAAGATAAAGAAAAATGTTATTCTGAGAAGTCATTGGATATTTCAGTGTTATTCTCTTCTCTTTTGAAGAATATAGGACAAATCTAAATTAGATACCTGGTAGTGTATGATTGTGTTTAATTTTTGACTGCCCTGCTGTTACATATGAACATAAAATCCAAAGCCTGGATCTTGTTCTATACTGCAGATGAACAGCCTTCAGGCAGCGATGCAAACCTTAGTATAAGGAATGGAGATAAACCTAAAGTAAACCCACAGAAAATGTAAGCACTGGAGTTTCTGAGACCATTTGTGTGGCACCTTCTTCCCCTCAGAAAAAGTTGCTCACACAGAAATAGACATCCTCAATGTAATTTTATTTGGAAAGTTATTATGGACAGGCATTTTCATGTATTCCTTGCAAGGTCTGAATAGACCCATTGTTTCCAAACAAAATTGGTGGTAACAGTGCCAGCATCCATGTTCTACATGATGAGTATCATATACTGATCACCACTCACCTGACCATTTCAGCCCAAGGTGGGCTGGTAAAACCACGACAAGAGTCTGAGTGTTGGAGTTGAGCACCCAAGCTGAAATCATCCAAACTAGCTCTAGACATCTGCAAGGTGCACGTGCACAACAGAGTTCTTGTTCACCCAAGGAGAGAGCACATGGTGTTCCAGGGTGCAGTTCATCTGACTGATATCACATGGAGTGAGACAACTTCTCCTTAGCACTGGCAATTGGTTCAGGTGGATTTCTACAAGGTGGATTTCTACACAATGGATTTCTACAGGAAGTTGGAGCAATGCCACATCTGAACCTGCTGAAGTCTTGTGCTTGGTACCACATAGGATCTACAGTCCATTTTTTTGTTGCTTTTTTTCTCTTTTTTGTCTAGGAAACCAATGCAGCTTTCCCAGTTCCCTGAGGAGTGCACACATGATAATCATGTGCCAACTGATGCTGTTTGGAGAGAATTGGATGTCCATCACTGCTCTGTAAGTCAAGTAGGGTTTTATGTGAAAGGAAATACATGTTTCCACAGATAGGAAGGGAATAGCGTGCTCCAAAGGCTTTATACAATCCAGTTGAAAAACTCATGGGAGAGGTAAGGATTGTATCTGACAGGTAGCTTAAATTCAACTTGCATGTTAAAAGTACTTTTAGGAATATCCAGGTTTATTTTTTTTTTTTCTGAACATAGAAAAGTGGCATTGATTTTTAAGGCCAAATAAATACTACATCTCTTAGACTACTTGTACTGGGTAAGAATTGGCAGAATTAATTGGATATTTAATTTAAAAAAAAATTTTAATAGCTGCTTAAATCCGTGTAAAAAGAGTATCAACTACTCTTTCCAGTCCAAGATTACCTGCAAACAGAAAGCAGTTTGGGAGGGTTAATTTAATACATGGGTCAGGATAAAGTTTCAGTTTTGTAAGAACAAAGTGAGGAAATCTCTGGGTGTTTCTGTTTTCCTTTTAATGAGAACAACAACAACAACAATAATAATATTTTGGTTGCATGGCATATTGGAGTATCCCAGAGAACTGGAAAAAGGGAATGTTTTGCCAATATTTTAAATGGATAAGTAAGATAATCTGGTAATTATATTCCTGACAGTTTGACACTGACATAGGGCAAAATAATAGAATGGCTGATACGGGGCTTTACTACTCAAAATATAAAGCAGGGTAATTTAGTTAAAGTCAGTCAACATGGGTTTATAAAAACAGTTCTTGTCAAAGTATCTTTCAATTAGATTACACATTCCTGTTGATAAAGGTAAATGATGCAATATACTTATACATTGTGCAAGGTATTTGACTGTTATCACACAACATTCTACAAAAAGGGTACATTATAAAATCAACCTATGACGTACTACGAGGATTAAAACCTTGCTAGAAGCTAAATCTCCATATACTCTCCTCTATGAGGGATTATCGAGTTTGTGTGTTTCCAGATGGTTTTTTAATGACTCAGATTAAATTGCCATCCAGTATTTTTATCAACAATCTTGAAAACACCCGCTTCTTAAATACCTTCACATGTTAAATCATAAGTGAGAAGAAAATGAAGAGTAATGAAGAGAACTGGTTAATATGGTCCTTAATACCAACAATAAATATATATATACTTCATAATAAATATTCAGGCAATGTATTTAAAATATGTGAATGCTTCCTGGGATGCAGTGACCATGAAAATGGAGGGTTGGTACTGTGGATATATAGCTGATCATGATTCCGGTTTTTTCATGCCTATAAAAAAAGAATATAATGAATAACAAGGAAAGTGAAAATCTTCAATTAAGTCTCTGTTTGTCATATTTACTGCTCTGGGGATATTGTGTCTTGTTAGAGTGCCTCTGCTCTAAGAAGCATGTTTAAACAACTAGAAGGAGTTCAGAAAAAAGTCAGAAGTGTAACTGAAAGTGAGAAATATGACCGGGAGCGATGATCAAACAGGACTTGACTGAGGGGAAAAAAAAAGATAAATTGTATGCAGACTAGAACTCTGGCAAAAAGCAGAGAAATGTGATAATGATTTTATGGGAGTTGTTTGGCTGATTTGTTTTTATGTTTGTCTTTTTTGTTTTATTTTGTCTTTTAATCTACCAGAAAAAGTTACGTACGTATGAGCTGGATACTGAGGGAACACGGACACCATGTAGAAAAATGCTACTGTGTTAGAGAGAAAAAAATTATCTAGATACAATCAAGAGTAATAATAATCTTCTCCATCAGTAAAATATGCTTAATTAATAGTATATGCTTATGTAACATGATTTGTTAGGATGAAGAGTTTAATATGTCTTTAATGTTAATACCAGATGACTGCATGCTACTGCTTGTTGCAGAAGGACTTACACTGGAGACCAATGTATGTTCATTGGATTTTGATGCATGTATGAAAAATAATAACATTCACGTGTATGGCCATGTTTTATTCACTAAGTATATGGTTAAATTGGATTCTGGTGAAATATCTAAATGCTGTTCCAAAGACCCATCCAACAACATTGTGTTGTGTCAGACAAGGTATAGGTTGGATATTAGAAAAAGATTCTTCACCCAGAGGGTGGTTGGGCCCTAGAACACGGTCCCCAGAGAAGTGGTCACAACACCAAACCTGTCTGAGTTCAAGAAGCTTTTGGACAATGCTCTCAGGCACATGGTGTAACTCTTAGGATGGTCCTGTGCAGGGCTAAGAATCAGACTTGATAATCCTTGTGGGTCCCTTCCAACTCAGAATATTCTGTGATGCATCACATGAAAAGTTCACAAAAATTCACGTTACAATTGATAGAGGTTTGGGGCTGTCCTGAACGCAAGATTGGGCTTGTAGCAAATGCATTTAATCCTCTAATGAAAGAAGTAATAAATTGCAAGTAGTTGAAAGGGAGCCTTATAATTCTTCGCCTATGAAAGTCATGAATGCTTCAAATTGGAAACATACAAAAATTCAAAGCTGTTTGCTCTGACCAGCAGAGCATGTTGTCAGTCCCTGACCACTGGCATGGAAATGAGGAGAAAGGGGCAAATACCAGAAAGGTAGCAGGATTTTGTGTGTGTGGGGGAGAAACCCTACTAAACAAAAACCACAAAAGAATTAGTAAATAGCCATTAATCTTGAAGCTCACTAATACATTTTTCTGTTACTGCTGTTGCTATATCTTTTATCTGTTTGATCCCCAGGGCTACACATGTAATTACAGATTAGGGAAAGTCCAAGAACAGAGAATTGACTTGACAAGATACTGACCCACACCCTGCTGTGGGAAGCCCAGACATATGACTGGAAAGGCAGAGAAAACTTGAGAGCAACCCAGGAAGAAAATTCCTGTGCCAGCTGGGGAAGAGGTAAGGTTAGGCTACCCAAGCACATTGATTCACAGAATCTCCCCCTGCGCCATCTTTCAGGAGAGTCATCCAGGTTTTAAAGCTGGCTTCCTTTGGCAAGCATTCACCGAGCTGGTGGTACCAATTGTGGTGCCTGCTTTACTCCAGGAGAGATCAGAATTACTGTGTTTTCTTGCTCCCAGATGGTACAAACTGTGAAGCATATTCCCAGTAGGCAAATAGTAGCTGTCACCTGCAGTGCAAACATCAGTGTAAAGAACCCCTCATGTGCAGCATTCAACAAAACAGACACTGTCAAGATCATCTCTCTACAGACAAGCAGGAAGGAAAAACAAACACATTCTGCTTATGCTCATTTACACGTTATGTTGCCATAAACTTTCTCCAAATATTATGTAGATGGAAAAGTAGACCTCATGCTGCTGTAAATCAGTAGCTGTGCTGTGGTGGCAGGAGAAAACAGTTAGGGAATTGAGTTTTCTTCCAAGAAAAATCATACTTTTCTAATCCATCTGAATCAGGGCCAAAGGAATATTCCCTATCTGGCTGAAATAAGCATTCTTTCTAGCAGGGATATATGACAGTCACACCATGCTCACAGGAGATCTACACTGCCAGGAGGTAGAGAGGGGATTAATCCATAGGATATGGGTGCCACTTAGACCAAGAGACCCTGAGGGACTTAGGGACCCGCCTTCCCATGAATTTTAAAGGGGACTTGGGTCCTTGCAGCCTCACTACCTAGGAGTTCCCTGAAATATCTCTTCATAAACAGCAGTTCATATTTTATTAAGGAAACCACAGATGAACCTTGAGAATACTACCACACGCATCTTGAGATGGAAATTACCAAGTAGGAATTAGGGTTTTTAAATTTATGCATTACTGTAAAATTACTGCCACACAACAACATCACTGTGTTAGTGTCCACAGTTACTTTACTTGCATTAGAAAGAAATTAAAATAGTAAGACAAAATAACCAGAAAAAAGACTTGATCTGGTTGCACCAGACAAAACCATAGTATGCAAACCATGAGAGCACAACTCAACAGAAAGGGCTGTGATTTAGGGCAGGGCAGGATTTAGAATTCCTTTTCTTTGTTTCACATTGGATCCCAATGACAAAGGTGCTTCCCTTGACGCCCTCTGGATGCAGAGACAGAGGCAGTCTCAATATAAAGCCAAATTAGGTCTAATAAGGTGTATTACTTCATGGACAACTTCTCCATAGCAGCTATTCTGCTCCAGAAACTGCTGACCCCAGACTCAGCACACAATTTGAATGATTTGTGCCGAACCCTATAAGGCACGAGCTGGTCATGTGAGGAATCTCAACTCCTCAAAACACTTTTAAGACTGTGCAGAAGCTTCTTGGCTCTGGATGGAGTCATCCCACTAGCATTACCAGCACTGAGTATAAATAAGCCCAGCTTTACTTCATCAACTCTTCCCAAACCATGCAGATGTCTGCACTGGATTTCCCACTTTTCAGCTATGTCTTCCTCTGGTTTTATGTTTGATGTCTTCTTTAAAACTATATTATCTGACTTTTTATTATCTAGACATTGTAGCCTCCCGTTAATAATAGAGGTTTCATTGTCTCAGAAAGCTTTTTGTGATCTGTTTCAACACAGGGACAACTGATTCCCTTGACGCCTGTACAGAGCTATCCTTTCTTGCACTGGACTTGAGTCCACATGCCTAATGGGATCCTAGGTAGAAGATATAGAGTATTTTGGTACTGATGTTTTGCAGCTTCTTCTGTGAAAGATCACCCACTTTGCATAGCCTAATTTAGTATGAAGGAGAAGAAAGAGAGAACAAGACAGAATCAGAGAGAAATATGCCCAGGACTCTGCAGCACACAGGTAAAACAAGCCCATAACATTGACTCCAGGCCCTGCTTTAGTGCATATTTAATCATTTTATGCAAAATGTGAAGGCAGGCAAAGGAAGGATTCAGAGGGCTTCCAGCCCTGAAAATTCTTGCACTTGTCTGGAATGTGGTTAATATGGGGCAGTGAAGGTCTTTGAAGTCAGAGAGAAGCGTTGCATTGCAAAGCTCCAGGGGAAAAGCAGAGCTCCTCTTCCTTCCTCTGATGGTCGTGCAGGGAAAGGGGAGAGGCAAAAGAGGCTGAGTGTGGTCTCAGGTGATGCTTCAGTGCAGCCAGAAAACAAGGTAAGTGTGTTTCACTGCCTCTCTTGTGAGTCGTGACAGGACCTCAATGAGAGGCAAAAACTTCATAGTTCAGGCGCTGAGGGCACAAGCTCAGCAAAAATATTTAGGGAGGCCAAGGACTTTGCCTGTGGACACTGATGATGTACCTCCATGTAACATGCAATAAAAGGTTGGTCATTTGGAGGGAACAGCCTTCCATACACTCACTGTGGACAGGAAATATTAACAAACCATGGTCAAATCTGCTTCCTTCTGTTTGGGGCACATTCAGGTAAATCAAATGCCACTACTTTTTATTTATTCCTCAAAATAGGACCTGCTGAAATTCTTTATGCTGATTTATCTGTAAACTGAGGAAGGTCTCTCTACAAAATAGGAACTTTCCTAAAAAAACTTTGTCATTAACTTTCAGGCACACATGCATTTAAACCCACATAATTTTAAATTTTATATGCCATACCCAGCTTTGTCTTGTTGTATTCTGTACTCCAGTTTTTGATTTGTTATTTTCTAAGCTAGACTTTCAAAATTAAGTAACTTCTTTGAAAATAATAGTTTTAAAAAGATAGGGAAAAGGAATTGAAATTTGCACTGAAAGTTTTTTTTCCTAAACTTGACAGCCTGATTATGAGATTGAAAGGAGAGGTAATTTTCATTTTATATCTTTTTCTTTTTAAATTATATATACATGTTATATTCTGAAGTTCACCTGCTTTGGAAATGGAATATAATTTAAAAAATATTTATTTCCATAATTTAAAAATAAAAGTATTGTACTCAATTTTTTGCTCCCAGTAGGAAAAAATAAGCTAAGATCTATTCAAATAAGTTAAGAACAAATGTAATGAATGGGAGACATGCAAAAATAATACATTCCTGGTATCTGCATGTTCGAGATTATTAAAAAAAAAACCAAAACACACCACCAAAACCAAACCCAAAACAAAAACATGGGTAAAACAATTCTTCTTCAAATCTTTCAGGAGAAATATGCAAACTTTTGTCTCCCTGACAATCTCTTGCAGAACTGGTTACAGGTGATTTATTAGGAAAAAAAAAAAAAAGCCCACATTTCTGTTATTAAATACTTAGAAAAGGAAAATATCTTGCTGAGTATTTCTGAAGTTTTCTGTGGTATATTCAGCTTACTTGTTGCTTGTCATCCTGACAGCATATATTGTATTCATGTTTTGGGCTTAAGAAAATGTCTCTAAGTTCTCATTCTGAGTACCTCAGGTTTTCTTTGAGGAACAAACACACAAAGTGAATTAATTAGCCTGTTGTACATCTGCAGCAGGTCTCTGTTCAGTTGCCAAACACAGGTGCCCAACAACCGTGGTGTTGGCGATATTTAATTCCACAGGAGAAATGAGTATGGAACAGAACTTTTAAGAGGTATGTAGCCTTCTGGAGCAGCACCTGCAGGTTAGTAAATGTGTCCTGCCATGTCTAAAATGCTGTAACTTTCTTATTAAATGTAATTGAATCACATGGAATGTATGAAGGCAGAGAGTATGGCACATGGGGAAGATCCAATTCAAACAATCTTGAAATAACCGATATAAAACAACCAAGAACTTCTATTTTATTTCAATTATTGTCATGTAAACTACTTCTAATTGTAGAATATTGTCAGAAAATATGTTTCTTTGAATGTATTTAAAAACCCTACAAATTTTATACAAATTGATTGGAAAAGTAGAACAGTGAAGTTTTCCCTAAACCAGTAGAATAATGTCCTTAGACTTATACTTTTAAATTACAAACACGTGCCTTGATGATAAGAATGATTAATAATAAAATGTAAACAGCAAGTCCTGCCATCTTGAGAGTACAGGTTCTTTGGACAAAATCTACTCTATCATTGTCCACTGCAAAGACATCATCACATAATTTAATTTCTACCACAAAGCATAAATTTATATTTTCCCCACATTGGTTTGAATCCTGAATTTGAAAATGTTCTCGTGCTTTTCATGGGCTTACTTAAAACCACCAAGGATAACTTAGCACCAAATGAAGATGTAGCCCTGCCAAAGCCCAGGTGGGAAGCAGCTTGATTTTGTATCCAAACATTGTAGGGAGCCAACGCACAGCTCTGAAAGATGGAAAGGTGCCAGATGGAGGCCAAAGCTTTTAAGCTTGTTGTTGAAGCTTGACAAATGATCTTATAACAACATGGTGCACACTACGGGGATAGGTCTGGAATAATATTTTCCTCATTTGTTCATGTCTGGTCTGGCTCTATGCAAAAGTTACTGCAAGGGTTAGAAACTAATGATGTCTCCTCAGCTGCTCATCCCAGTGCAGCTGCTTAGATTTGACCACGGATAGCAGAGTCACTCCTAAATTTAGACCCTCATAACCTGAACCCTTTGATGTTCAGTAAAAAGGCTCTCAAAGAGTCTCACTTTTCCTGTATGTGTTACCTGAGTCACAAAATTGCCCTTCCCCCTTTCCACTTGGGCTTGTAAGACGTAAAGTGGTGGCCACCAGCTCTGTGCTCTGCAATGTGTGAGCCCATTCCTGCTGGCTGGAGCCCATCGGTGAAATGAGCTTTGCTTGGATGCATTAACCTTCCTTTGAGTAAGTGGAAGCAAAGAATTCTGCTGTGACACATAGTCTGAAGGTGTGGGGCATGGGTCAAGTTGTCAAATTTTATCACTGGTGTTTCTTAACCTATTCAGCCAACATTTCATCTGCCACGTAGTCTTGTAGCCTAAGATAATCATCCTGCCATTTCACTTATTTAGCCAAACCCTAGTATGCAAACATAAAAAATTAAACCTTATGTATTACTAAATACGGCAAAGTCCCATCTACAGTTTTAATTAACTACAGGAATATATAATTTCATTCTAAGCTCTTTTAGACAGCAACAGGTTGATCTTAGCAAACTGGAATTTTTAAGTTTATATTTGTTTTCCATTTCCTTACAAACAATTCAGTGAATATTTTCACTGCTCTGTATAATCACAGGAATCTTTAATAAATAGTTGCTAAGTTGAATTTTAAGGTTACAGCTGTGCAATGTAGAGAAAACATAGAGAAATTTCAGCATTCTGTATTTTCTATACACGAATGTGTGTGTGTCTATGCATATATGCATGCATGAACAGTAAAAATTGCTGAAAGAGAAAACTATTCTGAAACTGTCTTCAGGCTTTTCTACCTAAGACCAAAGAGTGGATCCCATATACTCATTTCAACACGTGGCATAAACTATATGAAGTGAATGGTAACATGCGGTTACTGACAGCTCTACATCAAAGAGAATGTGCATGGAAAAGTATTTCTAGCAACTATTTCCACATCTAGGAAAATCCTGATCCAACTGCAAAAAGTCATCGAAAGGAATGTGATGGATGGACAATAACTTGAACTATTTAAAACTGCACTGAAAAAGTTTTGAAGTATTTACTTTTAAGTAATAATAGAAAGGAATGAGTTTCTATTGACTTATTTTCAGACAGACATCTTAGGAGTGTGGTCCTGTTGGGATCATTGTCCAGACCTGAGCCTTGAAACAGTTCACCAAAGAGCTGCAGTAACCCTTCAGGCTTTTTTCTCCTTTATGTACTGAAGAAACCCAGAGCTACTACACACTGTACTGACTGCTCTGTCTAAGCAGAAAAATCTGTATGCAATGAATTTAGCCTTGGGAAACTTAGGAAGTCATTTTCACCTCAGCTATAAATCCAGTCTTTGGATTGAGTCAATTAAGCATTTGATGTTCAGCACTTCCAAATGAAGGACTGAGCACTGTGGCTTGCCAGTAATAATCCAATATATTGCAAGATAATAAAGCATCTTGTGAATACTAGAAAGCTCAATTATGTTAAAAACCTTCAGCTTAAGCAAGGCTATTTTCTTGGTGTCTGCCTCTATTTAATTTTCAGGCTGTGACAGTAACTACTTCACCGTGTGCTGGTTGATTTCCTAAGAGCATTAAAGTACACAGTAAGTCAGATGTAGCCATTTCAAAGATGCAAACAAGTGAGACAGAGTCAGTCTATGCCAAGTTGTCCTGGAAATGTACATGAAATAAGTTTTAATAATCATCATAAGTACAAGGATTTATTAATTTAACTAGTATTTATGAAGTTAATCATTGGTCTCCAGACTTTGAAATGTAGTAAGTACTCTAGAATTATACATGGGGATTTTAGTAATTTTACTGTTTGTAAACAAAGAGAATTTTAAGTTCTTAAAGTACATTATTGCATTCCTTTTAGCTAATTCATTTTAGTGCAGTTGTATGTAGTTACAACAAAA
The DNA here is from genome assembly GCA_013397135.1 of Pachyramphus minor. Taxonomy (NCBI): domain Eukaryota; kingdom Metazoa; phylum Chordata; class Aves; order Passeriformes; family Tyrannidae; genus Pachyramphus; species Pachyramphus minor. The sequence goes on from VYXB01002394.1 coordinate 642,952, forward strand.
TAAAAAAAAATAAAGAAAAGAAAAAAAGAAAAAAATTCACCTATAAAAGATAGAAAAGAAAGTTTCATGATTTGACTTTTTTTTTTCAAGCTTTAATCCCATGCAAACTTGGACTCACTTATTAGGAACTCACTGAATTACAAGAAATATTTATGTAGCCAATCACCCAGTGAGATTTCAAAAGCAACTTATGCATAAATTCTACTGATTTCTTGTAAAAATAATGTAATTGCTCATTATTCTGTTGAATGCTTTCAAAATTCATACCTTAATTCTCAAGGAATTAGTGCTTAAAGTAGAAGAAATTTCCTAGCTTCATACGTATTTCTCATACATTTCTACTGCTTTTTGTTCCCCTGAAATGGAGGGAACTGAAATGAAATAAGCACCCAGGTCCTTTCAATGTGCTTAGTCACAAAGTCTTATATTCCTTTATCTTTTCTCCTAGATGAGCCTCACTCTTCATTTTGCTTATGATCATTCCACTCCCAGGTCATTGAGTTTTATTCCCCCACAAAACAGAGAAGACAGTGGCTGTAACAGGGTACCACACAAGCGCATTTATAAATGCAAACTATTATTTAAGTAGCTGAGGTGCAAGAAATCATTCCAGTGCAATATTTCAAAAGCTTTCTGCCATGTATTTACTTTCTTCTCTCCACTTCTTATACAATCACCTGCAGCAGTGAGCTGGATGGGCAATACCAAGCTGTTAGGCATCAGCACAACTGTTAAAGCTGGAAGTTTGTTCTAATAGCATGGTGTACTCCTGCATCACTGAGATTACTGAAACATCTTAAAGCAGACCATGAAGCACGTTTCCCATCAGAGAAGAGCCCTTAGTCTGACAAAACCACACAAGCTATATAAAGCAATTTTATTCAGAGTCAACTTCAATGCTATTATTAAAATCCACCCTTCTTATCCACAGACAGAAATCCATTCACTCATAGAAAATACGAGGATAAGTCAAATGTAAGCCAGCGCCGCTTTGAGGGTTTGGAGGGACAAAAGCAGTTGGCTGCCCTGATTGACTCTGTAAGCTAAAACATGGTGGTTGTGTTCATTCAGGATGGCAACTTGCCCTCATGGCAAGGAAAGAGAGGGCCTAAAACAGTTAATTACTGAAAACATCCTGTGCCTCCCCACAGTTCCTCTGAAGAATAGTCTGAATAGAAAAGTTCTTTGCAATTTGACAGAAAGTCAAGCAAAGGCTAAATTTACTATAAAACAAGGAACCTTAACACCAGAGTCCTATAAAGATGGATCTCTATAATGCCAGTAAAAACACTGACCTTTCTGAATACGTCTGCTTTACCCTCACCACAGTGAAAGCAACATGACTAAAATAACCATCTCAGATCTTTGTAAATGTTTACTTTTACATATATGAAACTCAGGCTGCAGTAATCTGCCCCGCTTCTTGAAGACAGTTTGCAACATGCAGTGCTCTGTCCACTGATCTGTTAATATTACTAGACTAGTTATTAGTGAAACATGGCACCATGACAGTGATCTAGGCTGTCTTGGAATGGTGTTTATCTAGATACAAGCAGTCAAATATTCTCTTGGTAAAATGAGTGGAAAAGAAAACCACAATAAAAAAGTAAAAAGAAGTTAACAATTCAAGATGTAATATAATGGACAAAAGATTTGAGAAAAGAAGGAAAATAGCCATTCTTACACATTTTAAGGGGGAAAAACATTTTGTTGCTGGCAGTTTCATTTTACCATTTGGTTTTGAATACATGTAAATAAGGGTATGGCTCAGAACAAAGAGATTGGGTAGAGCTGAGAAAACAGCATAATGTGGAAGCTCCTCTTTGATGTTGAGTCGTTCACTCAACAGGCAGTTCAGTCTGTCCAGAATCCAATTTTAACAGCAGCTTGATCAAATTCACGTGTAATGAACCTGTCCCCTGGGTATATTACTGACAGCTGAGGGATTGATCAGGAAAAAAGCTTCTTACCTATGTTGTCACTAACATACTCTTGTATGTCTGTTCCACTGTTTCTTAACAACAGTGTGTGTAACTGCAAGAAGTGAGGTTAAACCAATGTTCTTTATGTTTTTTTATTAGGCTTCTGCTTTCAAAAAACAGAATCAGATGCAAAATCAGATGCAAAGCAAGCTTAGAGAAACCAAATAATACCTATGGCCCTAGTAGAATGATCTAAATATTTTCCATGGTTCAAAATCTACAGCTGTTGGCAAATAGTGAATATCACATATAAATACCCTTTATAAGAGATGTATCTTTATTTAAAACTTCATTCTTATATAAATAAAGTATTTCAGGAAAGTAACATCAAATTGTTAGCAGTGATATGAAGCAGTCTCCACGTGTCATTTATTCTTATTTCCATGCAAAAAATGTTGAAAGAGCTAAAACATTCTTGGCTTCTAAAGAAGAAACCATATTGGATCTTTCAGCTATTTCCTTTGGGAGGACATTAAAGTCAACCCTGAAACATCAACAGGACATCTAAGGAAAAGGAATGGTAAGAGAGAAATCACAAAAAGAAATTATGATAGTTGTAGGGGTCTTGAAAGTTAGATAAACATTTCATGATTTAGCTGGCTTAAAGACATTAGCCTTGCTGTTGCCTGCAGCAGTATTACACTGCAGTCATCCTTTGCACAAATTATATCAGGCTATCTATTTTACTCTCTCCCAATTAAAAAGTTCATTTTTCTTTTCCACCAAGACTTACTGATAATAAGAAAAAGGAAATATTGAAAACAGCTTTTGAAGGTAACTTCAAAGTTTTCTTTTTGGCTGATAACATTTTTCTCCCACCAGCTCACCCAACCCCACCCTTCTTGTCAGCTCTTAAACATATTTTTCAACTATTCCTCTACTCATTGTTCATTACATTTTCTCCATTTCCTCTGCTAGCAATTCTCTTGCCTATTAAGTTGAGACTGTTCTTGCAGATTATAACTTTTCCAAAACTATCTGCTTTCCTGTCAATAAGTCCTAAACATGGTTGTGGGCCTTCTCCTCATCAAATGGCTCATGTCAGAAAACAGAAACTTGTTATTTCCATGAACTTGAGATTAACTAGGGAAAACACAACCCTAAATAAAGAGTAAATGATGTATTTTTCATCATATCTTTCAACTGTGAAAGAATGTCAAGCTTTTTTCATGCAACAGTAAAGACACTAGATTTTAAAATAAAAATTACTATTGGTGTGGCTCCAGAAAAAGGCAATTTGACTTTACTGTTCAACAGAAAAACATTAAAGTAGATTGCTTTGCCCGTGAGAAAGGAAAGGTTGTGCAGAAGTGCGTGGTTTGAGCAAGAAACCTGGATGAGACAGGAAGCACGTTTCAGGCAGAGGGAGAGGCAGGTCATACCAGAGTTGGGAGGGACAAACATCAGCAACAGATGGGATATGAAGTCTCCTGAACCCAGTTGTATCTTTTTGGGGCACTTGCATAGTCAGTGCAGGCAAAGAAGCCATAAGTGCTCTCCAGAAGTCTAACTAAGCTTGTTAGCTTGGCCCTGAGCTAGAGGATGAGCTTTAGGTCAGAATACCTCTGGGACAAATGCAACAGGTTAGAAAGATCACTCTTGTTTTGAATGCTAGAATAGGCTGGCTGAAGTAATGTCTCACGTGGTTCCTGGAGGAACAAGTCTTTATTTTCCAGAATATTTCAAAAGACAAAATCTCTAATGCCTTGGATAAGAACCACAGTGATTCAGGAGCATCAGTCTGACTGGCCCCAAACTGTACCTCAGATATCTTTTGATATTTTTGTGGACTAGCGTAAATCTAATAACTTTCAGACATCCAAACCAACCATCTGCACAGGAAAATCATCAGCAATGTATCCCATGCCAGCTGGCCAAGCATAGCCTACACACCTCAGTCTATCTGTACTTTTCCTTTCTCTTGAGCAACATTTGTCATGTAATACGAGGAAACCAGCTTGTGTTTTAAGCCTAGGTCCAACCTCATCAAAGTAAACACAAAACTTTCCAATGACCTCAGTGGAATTTGGATACAGCCCTTCACCATCTTCTGTCTTTGAAATATAGATGAAAATTTTGAAAAGTCCTTTGTGTCTCTGTATATCTTTTCTGCATCTAAGTCTAGTACCTCTGTTTACACAGAGCTACATGGCTCGTTGATTCCCTTTACATTTCTTTTTTTCTTGTTTTTTTTTTAATTAATATATTAAGTCCTTCAAACAGAGGTTTATCATACTTAATTTATTTCCCCTTACCGACCTGAATTTTTTAAAACTGTATGTCAGTCCTGAGCTACACCTCTGTGGAATTTACACCTTGTATAAACAGTGTAGCACTGCTCTTATTGCTGGAGAAAACAGCTGAGTGACCAAGTCTGTACCTGCCACAGACAGGCTCTTCTTTAAGAAAAGATAACAAATAAAAGAAACATTTATCTTTTGTGATTTTGGTGAAATGGTACTGAAAATCTCCTGGAGTATCTGAGGCTAGAATCCATGGCAACATAATATTTGCAGGCTCGAATCTTAAAGAAGATGTGACTATAAAAGTTGAAAAAAAATGTTTAATTCCTTCAAGCAGGGAAGTCACAAGGCACATTCTTCAGTAGATATGAAACCAATAATGGTGTATAAATATGTTTATCTCTAAGCTGATATATCTGATATGAATCTGAGCCATACAATATTGGCTGCCCTTTTCTCCCACTTTCCTCCCTAAACCACTTTGGATATAGTATTTCAAATTATTAATTTCCCTTTTAAATGTGTAAAAGTGAAACAGGAATAATTTTGGAACATTTGTTCTTTTCTTCTGCTGACCCTATTACAGGTTTACATTCTTTCTCTCTCTTCCGGGTACACCTCCCCTATCCCTACGGACAGACATTTCTGATCCCCATTGGAATTCTGATCTGGTACAATATCTAATCACTGTTCTGCCACTAAAGATGTTTGAACAAGTCACAGACCTAGTAGAACACGTTTTCAGAGTGCTTGGAGAGGAGGAACCTGCATACACCTCTTCACCATGTTACCATTTCTCAACCTTTCTGAACAGCCCCTCCTTTGAAGAGCACCTCTTTAGGCAGCCCCAGCTTTGCTTGAAGGGAAGGATACAGGAACAGTCTTCTTTCTACATCAAAGATCAACACAAGGGTCATTCCACAAAATATGACCTCCAACACTTCTGCTGAGGGGTGATCTGTATCTCTATTCAGAAACAGGGTTGCCTTTTCTGCAATTTTTCTTCATTCTCATTTCACTTATCTAGTTTGTGGGAATGCATAGAAACAAAATTTTCTGAACTGTATTAAATAGTAAAGGCTTCAAAATTTCTCTCTGCATAGTGATGTCCTTTGGTTTCATTTGGAATCGCAAATATGCTGAAGGGCAGATCTGTCCCTAACTAAACTCACCAACAGTTCTTCCTGATATAGACACTTAAAATATCATTTAGGTGCAGTGTCCAATCATGAATACAACCTTATCCCTCAGTAAATGCAAGGTAAGTTCTCCATGGTTTGTCTGAACATCAAAACACATATTCTTCAATATTGCATCAAAATATTTCTGTCATCTCCTATTTTAAACTTCTTAGGGTAAGAGCTCTCTCTATTTATTCTGATTATACTGTAATAAACATAATAGGTTTCTCATCTTATTTCTAAGAATAACTCCAGAGAAATGGAATTACTAGAGTCCCCACTGTAATAAAATAAAACTCTTTTAATCTAATAGATTTGAAAGAGACTAAGACACATTTCAAAAAAAACAGTTAACCAAATGTTAAATCAATGCATTTTCAACCAATATTTTTTCCATGTATCATCCTATTATCTTGTCTGCTCCCTTAGGGTGAAAATATTCTTTAAAATGCTCCTAAACACTAATTGGATCATGAGCTCTTGACCACAGAACAGTGCATCTTGGCCCATAGTTCAGACTTATCAGTTCTTGAACATTTTTAGGAGCTGGCTTTGCAGAATTTTTAAGAGGATTTCATTTTTTTTCACATTTTTCAAAATAGTCTGTTTCTTTGAGATCATCACTTTGTAAATGAAAGGGAAAACAAGGGAATCAATTGTTATCAAAGAAAATAGTTTTGTGGTTTTAAACTCTATTACTGAGGTATTTTATAATCTTCTACCACTGTACAGAGAATGAATCTTTTTTATCTATTCTGTCAGGACATTCTTCATGGAAGAACTTAGATATATAATTGGTAGAGAAAACAAAAAATAAAAGCTTAATACTCCTCTGGTTTTCCTGAGGACTGATCCAATGATATTACAATTTTCATGTCAAAATCCCTTTTGTGTGCAAAATTATGGACTGTGTTATATCAAAGACGTGTTCACTGCTCGCCAAAAGCAATAAAAGTCCAGTATTGTTTAAAACACAGAAATAAAGCAGGAGCTTAGAAGTGGAATAATTGACACTCTCTGTTAGGAGGTATAGCATTGAGGCACTTCTAACCTTTGTAGGAGCTGGTAGTACTTAGCATCTTGATTTATTAATCACTTATTCCCTAAAAACCATCCCCAAGAAAAAATTTTCAAGTAGTTTTGAGGTGAAGGATCAAATTCAACCTTTAAGCATATGGAAATAACTCAAAGTTTTTCTATATATTACCCAGTAAAATAACCTAAGTGATCTCAGCTAGTTCTGAAAATAGGACTTGGGTATCCGTATTTCACAGACATTAAATATTATTCGGGACCTAAATGCCTGAAGATATTTTAGGATATGTCTACATGTGCATTAACTTATACTTTATGCCGGGCTTTGATTCTTTCTGAGACTGTGGGTATAGAATTTATAATAAATTATTCTCCTGCTATGTAAATTCAGCTAAACACAAAATAATTTTTCTCCAAATGAACATTAGATTTATTCAGTCAGGTTATTCACTGTCAACCTAAAGAAAGATTTCTCTAAATTATTGACTATTCCCCCCCCCAAGCTGTTCCAGTTGCTGTAATTAAAGCTGATATCTTCTCCTACAGATTTTATCAATGGACTGGGCAGACCAAATGTGAAGAGCGGAAAGGAAAACGAGTCCATATATATAAGACGTATTTCTGAAGAGATATGTAATGCCAGTTCTTCATCCATTCAAACAGGATGTCAATAGTGATACCTTCTGTAAACTGTTCTGTGTAGCTCTAACAAGGAAAAACAGCCTATGAGAACAGGATATTATTATTGTTATGGATGCAGAAGTAATAGTACGTCCTTGTTATAGATAGAGAGGGAAAAACAAAGAATAGTAACAGAAACAATATTCTAATAACTGGGCTCAGCTGGATTTTTTTATGCTGGACATTATACAGTATATACTCTAATAGATATATTTCTTGGCTGAATTGCAGCTATTAGCAGAAAATATGAATTCGTTCTGCTGTTTGACCTTTGCACTTGAATTTAGCAACTCTCCATGCGAAATTCATGCCTACAAATCAACACAAGATCAAAATCACATTTCTTATTTCTCTCAGTATTAGAAACTTAACACGCAACACTGAACTCTTTTTTTTTTTAACAGATATGTACATTATTTTAATTATGTAGGAAAAGAAGTTCTGTGCTGGAAGTGCAGGTCTTGGGTGTGTCTGGTACTTAGTTTATCTACTTTGAGGGGTTTCTCAAGGGCTGTGCCTGATTGATGGGTCTCTGCCCACAATGAACTGAGCATGAGGTAGATCTTCCTCCCAGCACACATTCTCCTCTTTCAACATGTACTTGCTTCTGGGACAGTTATTTGGCAAGAGTAAATCAGCTGAAACGAAAGAATAACTCGTAAAAATTTTGAAGCCTCAGCTTGATGCTTTTTGGCAACAATAACATTTGAAGATGACAAAAACAGTTAAAACAAGGTGAAAAATTAAACATTTTATAACTGTAATTTGAATCTCACTGTCAGTCACATGGATGTTGGTCCATATTAGCCTTTATACATTGACTGGGTAAATCCAGAGCAAACTAATGAACATGATGTGACTGGGAGGTGTGGAAGAATGTTCTTAATTAAACAAATTTCATTAAATCAGTGCAATCAGCAGTGTTATATTTAAACACTAATTTAAATTTGTGCAAAAAGACAAACTTCACATGCTGCCCAAGAAAATCTCTCTGATGGCAATCAGGGAGAAATAGAATTGACAAGATGTAACTTAATCTCTCTGAAAATATATATATGCAGAAAAAAAAAAAAAGACAGTAGCTAGCACTAAAGAAAACTGAAGATTTAGAAGAAGATAGGGTTCCAAACATGCTTGTCTGTTTGACTCAATGAAGACTTCAGTAATTTTTTTACATATGTCTTAACCTCCAAATCTCTTTTGGAAATCTCAGATCTTTGTATCAGTTTCAGTTTGGCTTCTTTTGTCAAGTGTGGAGACCTGAGGGCCAAATCAGGCAAAAAACCTACAGGCACCCACAATTATTTTTTAGCTAGTGCATATAGACATAGGCTAGAACAAATATGCTGTACAGAAAAACTACATCTTGCCTTGAGATAGGTGATGATATGTGGCAGGATATAGCATAAGATATACTCACAAACAGCAGCACAGTCACCTGAGGAGTGTCTGCTGGCCGCACTGACACCAGGGAAGTGTAGAAGTGTAAAGTTCTGCCATTCTTTGAAGTATTGTAGATCATCATCTGAATCTACCTCTCTTCCTCAGATTTTATAACTTTTCCTTATGGTGTTTTTCTTCTGAATAATTGATTATTAACTTACTATTAACACAAAAATCTCACTTCTTTGTTTCCACCTTCCTATTATGCACAAGTCATTGCACTATGTGCTCTCTCACAAGTTAATGGCAACGGCTGCTGCTCAGTCATATCCACACTTATATCACAAGCTGAACCTCTTGAATCCAGAATCAGGTCACATCATTGATTTTGTAAGTCTAATGACACCCACAAGTGGAAGACTTCATCTACAGTTTTCAGGGACACTACATTTCCCTTAACATTTTTTTTTATATTTTATTTAACATACCTAACATAGGTATTAACATTTTACTTATAGATAAAATTACATCCCAGCCATGGGCTCCGTGCTCTGTGTTCATGCCTTACTGATCTCCTTGAGCAAGAGGTCCTGTCCTGGGTTTCAGACTTTATTGACTTTATTGTGATTACAGTCTATAACAGCACTCCCTGCCTGCTGACACCACTGAGTTACTCATCAGCAGTGAAGGATTCCTGCAAAAGCTCAGCTGTCCTTGTTTGCAGATGTGTCACACAGCTGTTTAGAACAATAACTCCGTATCTGTCACCTGTTAAGACACTGATTTTTATTAAAACCACCAAACTCCAGAGGCAGAGACACGAGTTCTAGGTACTTCAAGCTGAAAATAGGTGCCACAAGGTAAACTCTTCCTTACAAAAAGTACATTTATGTAGTAAACCAAACTTGTCTTTCCAGGGAGGACTGTGAATCTTTATCAACAGCACAACGACACTAATCCACTGCTAAGTTAATTATTTTTAAGTTTCCAGTCTTGTTTTAAGTGCAAAGTCTGGGAGACCCAAAGCTGGATTTCATCCTAGACATTAACTCCTTAGTGTCAGTGAGGGTTTGTACATTTTATGAAGCTCTGACATGGCAGATAAAGAGTCTCTGTGGAGTGGATACAGATGAGCAAGCATTTTTTTCTTTCTCCCGTTTTTTCCATTAGCACTGGAATGCCTTAAAAATGAAAAGGAAAGAGCCACTAACTGTCAACAACTATTTAAAGACTCCTTCTGCATGGATCATTTGTAGTGCCATTAGACCAGGTCTGTCACTTAACTCCATATTGAAAAGGCAGCCTAACATAATTCCTGCAGGCTTTGCTCCCATACATGTTAACTTTGGATTGCTTAAAAAGCGTTAGCACACAATGTGACAGGATCTGATAGGAAAAAAACTAAATGCAGACTCTCAGGAGAGGAAGGAATAATCATCTCAGTCTTTTCCTTCAGCACCTCTGAAGAGGTACTGTAAGACCCTTACCTAAAACTTAGGCTCAAAGAGCCGGTTTCTTTCTTTCCATTCACATTCTATTTTTCCTTAATAATGTCCTCACAATCCTACCAGAAAGCATCTGCTCTCCTAAAGTACTGAAAATTTGCTGGGGTTTTTTTGTGGGTTTTGGTTTTTTTTTTGTCTTTGGATTGACTTGTTCGCTTTAAACCCCTAACAGGTTACTTTAGGAATTTTAAGTTATACCTTGACATAATACCGAAAAGATTTCTTCAAACTACACTTGTTCTTTGTTTCAGAACAGTGGCTTTTCTACATTGATATTTACAGTTGCATGAGTTGATCTAGATGGTTACAATCAGAAACTCATTAAGCCCTACAATACCACTTAATGCAGCTGCAATGAAGCAATAAAAGTCAGAAATTAAATCTGTCCAGAATTCTTCCTTTTTTACAGATTTCTCCAGAAGAAACTCTACACTTATTAAAGATTCATTGTTATTGTAAAAGCCTTTTGTTAAAGACAAGAAATTTGTTTTTTGTTGTTGCTTTGTCTCGGTTTTTTCTCCTTGATATTCTAAAAATAGTACAATCTTTGTGCTTATTCTGTTTAATGCACATTCAAAAATAAAATTAAATTCTAAGTTTATATTTATCTTTACAATAGGCATATTGAGGATCATCTAGCTATGGAATTCTCTTTTGATTGTCTGTTTGTGTCTTTTAAAATAGATTTTTGTAAATATTCTTTCTGTGCTTTTGTATGTCAAACAAGTCTAGTCCTTACGGAAAATTATTCAAAATGTCCTATTAGGTAGGAAAAGTTTTGACCCTGGTACAAACCTTGGTTCCACCAAGCCAAGCCCTATAACTATATTAATTATTATTCAGGTGTATAGCAGCTGCTTCCATAGACTCACACTTTTTTTCTGATAAATTTAGAGTATTCTCTCAGAAAGATCTGGAAGGTTTATTTAAATGACCATTCTGTGAGTTAGGTGGTGAAAGCATTAACATGATGAACACCTACCTCTCTCCCCCTCTGCATGCTGTCTTGCTTCACAAGAACAAAATTTCCTCCTCCTCCACACATAGTAGCAGTACACCAGGTGTATGATACTGTTTTCTGTTTGAGCACAGGAAATAAAAGATTTTTTGAGTTCACACCTTCCCAACTTGTTTTCAATTTAAGCCTGCAGACATAGTTTGCCACCTTGTGGCAAATGTGTTTTTAAAAACAATGAATCAATAGGCTTGTTTTCATAAATTGTGTCTTATTTCAATCAGTTCCTAAAATCTAAGCCAGTAGTTCAAAAAAATAGCCTTTGAAGCATGGGCCCTCTTTTATAGGAATTACATAAATAAATAATCCCTTTTAAAATATATTTAAAATAATCTCCAATTTAACTAACTGAAGTATACTGATATCTGCAGCCAAGAAAAAACATTTAAGCATTGATGACATCCACCTTGGCAGTCATATAATCTATGTAGGCTGCTGATAGATAAGTAACTACAGACAAAGTCTTTCATGCCTACAGGTTTGGTCTTCTTAAGAGAAAACTTTTTTTCTTAAGATCAGGAATTGTGGTTAAACTATCAACAAAGACGAAGGTTTACAAGTAGCTGATGTTTCAGTTTGGTGGTGAAACCACAAATAAACACTATAAAATTTGAGTGGTAGTAAAAATACTGCAGAATTATTTTGTGTTCTTTTCCAGTCATTTTATATAGAAAGAACAGCTTGGTTACATGTACATATTTTCAACCAGAATACTAGAAATAAAGATTCAAACACCTCTCCACCTAATTGGAGCTACAACTACACCCACCCTGAGTATTTAACTGTCAGACAGTAGAATCTGCTTCCTCTTTCTGGGCTATTCACTACTCAAATAGTTTATGAGAAGCCATATAACTAAGTTTCTTGGACAAAAATCTGAAATATAAGAGACATAAAATTCATTGCCAGTTGCAGATTGAGAGGAAAGGGGCTCTGAACCTCAGTCCACTATGTCCCAGAGAGGTTCTCTAGAGGCTGAGCACATATATGTAAGAACTGCTGCCACCCCTACATTGGCTTGATGAGCTATTCCACAGACCTTCTCCTTACCACCAATCTTCTGATTGTCCTATTACTATTATCTCAACCTGAGCATTCATTTGAAGAGTTTTAAGTCATCCTAAATATTTTTCTGTTAATTAACTGGGAAGAAAAAACCTATGTTCTTAATTAGCCAGACTATTTGTTTGTTGGTTTTGGATTGTTTTTGGTTTTGGTTTTGGTCTTTTGTTTGTTTGTTTTTGTTGTGGGTTTTTTGTTGTTGTTTTTGTGGGGGGTTTTTTGGTTTTTTTTGTTTTTTTTTTTGTTAACAGGTTAAAGCAGTTATTGCAATGACAGGATTTGCTCAGATTTAATAACTTTACCTTCAGGCTGCCTTGTCTTTAATTTTTTCCAAATGTAGATTCAGTTTTTCCTAGAAGTTTCTTTTGGCTCACAGATTCCATCCTGGGAATCTTTTTGTTTTACGTGTGTTTCACTGCTTTGATACAGGCTCTGAGGCATAAGGTAGATGTGAACGAGAAACTCGTGTCTTAGGCTGAGAAGTAATTGTAAGCAGGTCTTTATGGTCCTAACAGATTAGTCTCCCAATACCAACTACAGGGGAGAGTAACCAACTATGTTTCAGGTAGAGATATTCTCAAAAAAGAGGAGCAGAGCACTATTTCATTGAAAAGGGTTATCTTCAGCTGCAAATGTTGTGTCTTCCATCAGGTTTTTAATACTAAGCCGTAAAGGACAGTTGGCAAACTGTCCCAAGAGAAAAAAGTGATTTATATAATTACTTCAAAGTGGCAGAGAACTCCATGACAAATCACACATGACAAATCAAGTCTCTGTTAGCATATAACGTGCTAACTCATTTTGGAATGTCATAAAACATAGTTGTCTGGATGACTTTTTCTCCATGTACTTAGGAAAACTTCCATTTCTGTTTTGAATGAGAGATGAAATCAGACCACACAGCTCTTTCCCAAAGACATAGATCTCTAAAGTCTCTCTCTCCTTATGAGCAGAATATCTTTACTGCCCCCTCCCCTTCACCGTCTGAATATCCATTTGCTTTGCTTATTGTTTGCTTGTACTTTGAAGCTATATTGACATGTATCAATATATCAATTCATATCAATTTATGGGCTGATATCATGATGCCAAGACTGAATCTCCTCTTTTCCCTTGTGTTTTCTTTTCCTTTAGAATACAGATACAAACACCTCTCTCTGATCCATCCCAGGGGCAATTAATGCAATTACAAAATATTGGAAACTAGGTGGCTTTAACTTGTCTAATCTCTCAGTATCTATATGCCAGGCTATTTTCCTAGGTAAGGTTACAGATGCCTTAAAATTGTTTTCACTTGGTAGCAGCTGTTTTGAAAATCAGTAATGCACATGTCAACACAGCCTTGGACATTTTCTGCTATGAAATACTCTACTGTTTAGCAGTAATGAGACTGAAAATCTGCCCAAAGTGCATTGGTTCATTTCCTCCCTTTGTTTACCAGAATCTCTTGTTCTTTTGTGTTTCTATCACATGGCACTCAAGAAGAAGACAACATATCTGGGTTCTATCATAAAAACACAAGGCTTCAGGCTCAAGAGCTTTCTGCTGCCTAAATGAAATAAGGTCAATCTAACAGCAATTTAGTCATACCCTGACAAGCAAATTTATTCTTCCTCTGTGTAAGTATATAACTGTATCAAGACACCCAGGACCACTAAATAATAACTTATTTTTGAGCCTTAAACATAGTAAAAAATCAGCATAAAATAAGGATGATAAAATTCTATCATGTAGTAGATCATAATGACTCTACTTCTATACTACAAATCTAAACCCAGCATTTTAGGAAGATGAAAGCTGAAATATCTTGTAAATCCGAGATCCAATGCTTTAAAGAAAAGAAGTGAAATAGCACTTAATGCCGTGAATCTTCAGTCAAATTATGGGAACCATGGAAATTAAAAAATGCAGTACCTACTCTAACTTTTTTCCTTCCTATCTAAGCTACCAGCCTTTGGGCTAACATGGAAAATATTCAGCTCTTAATCACAGTGGGTCATGAGAGGCAACTGCCTAATTAGGAGTCAAGTGCTCCAACAGCAGCTGAAGAATGACCAGCTGCAGACAGCATTACTGATACAGTGGATCATATAACTACTATGCTTTCCCCTTCATGCTCCAACATAAGAGTGTAAACTACCTTTTGGAGAACAATAAAGTCAGTAATTGTTGCATGAATTTGTATCGTTGAGCGTATATTTTGGATATGTCTGAACAGAACTGTATTAATCTAATTTATGTTCCTTGCCAATTACTTGACTACTAAACTAAATTAGCTTCAGATATTCCAGAAGTTATCCAGTGTTCAGACAAAACACACTACTTATCAGCTGTGAATATTTGCATGTGCAACCCAGAGTTTTTTAAAAATTTTTGTCATGAAAATCCATTCAGGGTGCAGTAGAGGCAAGACATGCTGGTGGGTAGGGTTAGATGATAAGTTCTTTTTGGGGATGTAGCCCTATAACATTATGAAGAAGTTCAGGTTCGTTTGTTTGGGTTTGGGTTTTTTTCATATAAGAGAAAAAGGGAAAACATCCTTTCTTTTAGCAAGCACTGATTAAGATTTTCATCCAAAGGGCTAGGCTCAACTCTTCTGTTTAACAACCCCTGTCTACATTCCAGAAACTCCTATGGGTTTTTCCCTTAAGCAAAATAAAAAAGTATTTGAAAACTATACCTTTGAATTGATCAAGACTTTCTTGTTTGTTTGTTTTCTTTAAATCTTAACCCAAAACTCTGCCCACTTTTAAGCATAACTTTAGACTGGGATCTAGATAAATACACATAGGTGGTCATTTTGTCTCTACAACAAATCAACCCAAAACCTCAGGCATGAGCACCTTCAGGGAGTTCAAATTTATATTGAATCCAAACAGTGTGGCTTAGGCCTTCTTCAACAGATATACAATCAGTAATTAAAAATCATCTTGTGCTTCTTGGAAGGAACCTTTGAGGGGTGTAACAACATTTCTTCCTCAGTCAAGGAATAATGGGTGTTAAAAGACACTCAACCATCATATTAAGACCTACACGGTTTCTTCTGGACACTGAATACAACTGATTTTTTTGTGAGTTTCTGCAGGATTGTGTGAGTTTGCTTATTACAGACAAAAAACCCCTTAGAATAAAGTCAACAATCTCATGTGTGTAAAGAAAATTATCTTACCTGACACTTCAGGTGGGGTTTTTAATTTCACTCTGGAAACATGAGGCTTTTGTTGTGAGTGGGCCTAATTTTGCATGTCCATGTGTGTTCCTAATTTTGCACTTCCTTTCTCCTCCCAGAAACAAATACTTTGTTAAAGGAATTCAGCAGGGGAGTAGAAGTATCAACTATAATTCAGCTTCTATCTGTTTTTTGAAAAAGGATTACCAACTACAGCAAATGAAGCTCTGTGTTATGACTAATGGAGGCAAAAAGGAGATGTTCGTGTTCATGCCTCTCCCACATGGGAAGATTTTTTAAGCAGGTCCCAAACACAGAAAAAGTTTCAAATGGAACTTTGTGCTTTATTTTACTCTGAAGTCAGTCAGGCATACAGCAGAAATATATGAGCACAAGACTTCCTTATTTCCTGTGCCTATGGAACTCCTTGTTTAAGTAATTTGTCTTAATGTATACTAATAGCTTATATAAAGAGAACGCTTCTGGTATTGTTTTTTATGCAAGAGCAGATGAAACACCAGTTGTGCAAGAGATTTCCCTTTGCAAATTAACCCAACAACTGCAAGGTCAATTACCTCTTATCTTCCCATACTCTGACGTGGAACAGCAGCTGTCTCCTGTGTTCTTGCTGCCTGGGAGTATGTGATACGTACATTGTTTTAATTAGCATTCTTGAATGGAAATACACTCAATTAATGTTAGATTTAGTGCATGAAGAAGCAACTTGAGAACTGTCAGAAGGAAGGCAGCTGAACAAGGATGTTAGTTTGATCTCTTGTGTACCTTGAATCTACCAGGAAAAGGTCTGACTTCTTTCTAATGAGCATTGCCCATGTGCCTGGTGTCTTAAGAATGGCTCATTGCTTTTCAGTCTCATTTCCTAAAAGTCTTGGCTCAGTAACATACCTCGTTATGCCCTGACATGGAAAAAATAACCATGACTATTTCTTAAATGTCCGAATCAAGTTCTGTGGGAGATGTACGATCTGAGAAATGCCTGAGCAATACTTTGGCTCTTCAAGACTGTTAGGATACCACAACATCCCAGGGTTTACCCTAGAGGTATATGCAGCAAGATATCCTTGCTGAAAGATTTTTTTGTGGTACTTATTTTTGGTTTGCAGTATGATCTTTTCATTGCGAAGACCAGGAATTTGTGTAAGATAATTTGAATGCATCATTTGACTTTGTTCTCAATGTGTTCACAAGGCATAAGGGCATCTCTAATGCATGAGTTGCAATTAAAGATCTAGAGAGATATTTTCATATACATAAGCTTTGGGATATCTGTAAAAGAAAGCACCCAACATTCTATCAAGTAACTTGGCTGCAGTATGAGAAAGTGGAGAAAAGGTTTTCCTGGTTTTCCTCAGAGATATTTCTTAACAGTCTTCCCTTCTTTTATCTCTCATAATATGAGTCCTTCTCTTTTCTCTAATAGGTTTTTTTTATTTTTCTGAGATTTTTTTTTCCACATATAAGTGCTTTTATAGGGAAACCAGTTATAGGTAAGAATTTTTCACTATTGCAGACACTTCCATCAAAGCAATTTGTGTCATTCTTGGAAGAGGCAGACTTTTCCTTTGATTCTTGGAAGAGGCAGCCTTTTCCTTTGTGTCTCTTTCACAGTTGTAACTGATTTACCAGCTCTCTCCTTTTCTTTGGCAATTACAATTTTGTAATTTAAAAATCCCTAGTCCCAGCCTTTTCTGGAAAGGTGAGTCTGGCTGTGAACACAACTTCTGAAAAGCTAGTCTGGACTCTGGAAGAAGAATTAAGAGCAGAATAGCCCCTTGAAAAGAAAAAAATATTAAAAAAATGAGAAAGAAAATAAAAAGAAAGGACTCTCCATCTCCTGACATATTTGTTGTGGCCCCCTGTGTTCAATTATAACATTATGTTTTCATCTGTGGATATCTAAAGTTGTATTCCCCAATGATAATGTTAACACCTTTCACTATGGCAGCACAGTTCCTCCATTGTCCTTCAAACACATAGTCTTTTATCCCTATTAGAAATAAATCTATCCTTTAAAAATATAGAAGGTTTTCTGGTTTAATATTTCATTCTTCCAGTACAATGAACAAAAGACACAGCTTTCCATTGTCTGAGCAATGGAAGTATTTTAAAGAATATAAAGAGGATTTTTCTGAAAGCATAGATTATTACCCTGCTACTGGTGCTTTTAGTCTTATTATCAACAAGACAAATCATTTTTATTCAACTCTATTTATACATGTGGTAGACCAAGAGAAAATGTTTTTAAAAAGGCTCAATGACGTGTTACTTAAGTGTGGTTTTCAGCTTTAAGTGATTTATTATCTATAAATTGAAAGATTTTATTCCAGAAGGTTTTAGGACACTGCTCTCTTCCTCCTCCTTGCAAAATGTATTTGAGCTAAGATAACAGCAGGTGAAAGTTCCAGTGTCTGTTCAACAGATCATAATAATTATTATGAAATAATTACATCCAGGAACCATTTGCTTCTCATTAGATCCATGACTGCGGGAGCAAAATATTTTGAAGGAAGGAAACTTCCCTCTTCCAAGAAACACCCTACATCCACACAAATATATCCTATAGGCAAGTTCTTTATCACCCCAAAATACGCCTGGTAAGCACACAAACCCAACTTCACGGACCTACCACTGTTTTTTAAAACCCAAGATCTTTTCATGTCATAGTGCATTACTAATTAATTATGTGTCTCAGTCTTCTTCTGCCTTCCAGTGTTTTTCCCTCTTCCATATTTTATAGTTCCAAATGTTTTTGTGGTTTCAGATCTCAGCCTACTTTTTCTCCCTTTTGTC
This sequence comes from Pachyramphus minor, assembly GCA_013397135.1. Classification (NCBI taxonomy): domain Eukaryota; kingdom Metazoa; phylum Chordata; class Aves; order Passeriformes; family Tyrannidae; genus Pachyramphus; species Pachyramphus minor. The sequence goes on from VYXB01002394.1 coordinate 661,019, forward strand.
TCCAATTATTCCCACTAGCAATGCTATGGGTCTCCTGTATGATAAAGGATCAACATCATCTGACTGAAAAGTGGTTTCAGAAGAGGAAGAAAGTAAATGCAGTATTTTATACTCAGGATTCCAGTTTTCTTTTGTTTGTTTTACTTTGTGTAGATGATGATCTTCAGAAATTCATTCTGGCCCAGAAAATTCCCTCATAAATCAGACCCAGGAGATCCTGTGTAAATCTCAATGGAACAGGCATCAGAGAGTTGGCTAGGAGCTTCAGCTTTTTCTCCCTCAAAATAAATTTCTCTGTTTCTTTCCTCAGGCCTTTGCTTCATTTCTGTGACCAGAGATGTTGCCTAAGTGTGAAAGGAAAAGGAAACTGTCAGCAACTCAGACTGGGTATATAATTGGCAGCAGAACATTACATTTCTCAAGTCAAAACCCTCTTTTTTTTCCACAATACATGGCAACCGTAGACCTTCTGACATCAAGACTTATGTCTGGAACGGTAGCCTTAGGAATGCCTTAAAGGTGATCAACTACCAAGATTTTCTTTGATAATCAGATAATTAATTAATGAGAAACTGTGGGAGTTGAGCACAGTTACTTCTGGAGATTCTAATTAACATTTATCTCCATCTTCAGGTGCCAAATCCAGTCCCATGCATCCTGCTTGTTCCTAACAAACTTTGAAGTCTGAGCACTGTCAGCATCCTCTAAAATTACTTGAAGACTGACATGGGAAAGTTACTCTAGTGTTCTGGGTTGTATTTGTATGAATGTCAAGAACAGATCGTAGGAAAGTCTTTCTTTCATTTTTTATTAACTCATTAGAGGTCCATTGAAAAATTACTAGCAAAGAAGAGAGGTCGAAATTTGAAGGTACAGATTTGTTTGCCAAAATTTCAGGGTCATCCCTATGACTCATCTTAACATAATCACTGTTTTAATTGCCTGTGTTTCTGAGATGTCTCTACTCTGTAGCTTTCTCAGATGGTTTTAATTACAGGTACCCAAGAATGATTCCAGTGAAAGTAGTGCAAGAGCACAGTTCACGGTGGCCCTTGAGATGGAGGTCTAGACAATACAAAAAGAAGCTAAAACCAGTCCATTTATATCCTACTACCCAGAAGATGGGTAACAGATGTTGAAAACTATTAATACGCACTTCAAGGTTATGAATGGAGGTGTCCTTCTGTCACAAACACATCAGTATTGCTGTGGTTCATTGTCTCATCTTCTGCTATGAATATTTTCATCATTTAACCACCTTATATGGTTGTCTGCTTCTTATGGAAGTTTGACTTGAGGTTTTTGAGAGATGAGGCAATCTCCCATGCTGCAGAGGCAGCTGCAGCTATGCTACCATGATATTTTCAGTCTTACCAACTTATGGAAGTTTGTATATCTATCTAACCTGTTTGAACAGTGTATTTATTACTCCATCATCACGTTGGAACATTTTGAGTTAAAGAAAAACATTCTCCCTTTCTTCATAGACAATCCTCCCTTATTTTGTGTTTCATTCCTCAAGTAGGGACAAATGCTGTAGTTAATGAGGACAGAACATGCAGAGACCAAAAGGCTGGGATCTCTTTCTTTTCCTGCTATGATTTCTCCCTCTTTCCAACACATTTTTTTATGTCTCAGTCCCTTCTATGGTTAGCAGTGTGTCCTCAAGTTAAATATCTGATAAATTCCGTGAATTGCTAAGAAACTATAATAATAGAGGGAGATTTCAGATTAATTTTTCTGTGACCAACCCCTAGAAGCTGGATTTTTATTTACTAGTTTGAGACTATTTTGGTTCACCCCTCTCCACCCCAATAATTTGAAAAACATACTGCTTCAGATGTACTGAAAAGCAATGTTTGGCAGGAAAGGGTCTTCAGTGTCTCAATCATACCCCCTTCCTCAATGATTAGGTTGCATGAGTTGATTATCTTGTGAATTTAAGTGCCCTTTATTCCATCCTGAGCAGAAGACACTACCAAGAAACTCAGTCACTCAGAACAGACCTGTTACTTTTGGAAACAAATATCTTTTCCCCAAAACTCTTTATTTAAGTGTTCCAGTTAAAGCACATTTTCCCAATTATTTTTTTCATATTTAAAAGTGTCATAAAAACTGTGCATTCCAGATCTTTTATCTCTCCTTAGATAAGGATTATTGTGTGTCATAGGACAAAATTTTTGGAAGTCCTTTGCATCTGTAGTGTATGATGGCTGTTTCTATTTCATTATGAAGAACAGGGACTGGGATTGATGTACAAGGAAGGAACATCAAAGATATTATTTGCTGGTAGTGCAACAAGTCTGGCCAGAAATGTTCACAGTTTGCTAACATGATTAAATAGCGGTTAGGGACTAATTCAGTAGGAGTACCTGACTGCCTAGTATTCATGACATATGGTCCTTTTCTAAAACAAATGTAGAAGATCTGAGATCTGTCAGGGAACTTTTGTCTCTAATAAATACTGAGAAGGAAATAATTAAATCATTGCTGTAATGCTTCTGTAGTTAGTCAGGCTTGGGAACATTGCAAAGGATATTCAACTAGAAGCTAAAGAAAAGACATTATTAAAATAAATTATTCTACTTGTGAGTTTAGAGTTGAAAAAATGCCACAGCTGTTGGTGAAAGATTGAAGTAAGAAGAAATTAAAAGGATATACGAGAGTTATGAGACCTCAAATGTAGTTGACCACAATTTTATTTTTCTTTCTCCTTCAAGACATTGCTTATTTGAAATGGAAATTAGTGCCACATAGCCACCTAAATGTTAATTGTCTCTTCTGCTCCCTATGTGCTTACCTGCATAAAAATCCTAAAGTCATAGTTTTTTGAGAAGAAAAGGCCACAGATTCTGTGAGTTCTTCCATTTTGAATATTCCTTAATTATATTAGCCTTTGACAGTTACAGAACTGAGACATGAAATTTAAAGATACGCTCTTTCTTCAACTATCAATGTAAAAGACTCAAAGAAGTCCCACAGAGGAATAAAGCAGTATAAGGAAAACAAATTATTTTCCTTGCCTCTTCTACCTTTGATCTTTGATTTTCTTCAACAAGAAAGTCTAAATGAAAAAGATACTTCGTGAGGAGTCTGAGTAAAGAAGAGAAGGAATCACTGAATATAGAAGAGGGATCACACAAGTCTCACTAATTCTGCTGAAGTCTGGTCTTACTCCATAGTGTGAGGAATCAGAATCAAAATGCTGTGGCTTTAATGCCAAAACTAATGTACAGCCTCTATGTAATATTTAATGATTTAAAAGCACCAGAACAATAGTATTTTTAAGGACTTTTTAAAATTAGCCTCCAATCCCATTATCCAAAATCTGTCACAAGCCTCATTCCTGTTTTCTTCAGGTTTTACTTCAGCCTGCAGCAGGCCTTATGCAAAGAATTTATAGAGAGGATGTTTAAAGACAATCACTGAGCCACAGAGGGCACGGGCCCTAGCAGCTGATATCATCACACTCAAATTAGTGTACTGACTGCTTGAGAAATATTACCTTTATTATCCAAAACAATCATATCCATGAGCCCAACCCCTTGCCTATCCCTTCCAAAACCTTTTCTACACTCCCAGGCATGGGCTGTCTGCCTGTACAGAACTGAGTATTGTTCAGTCACTGAGTACACACGTATCACTACATTTATAAACAGGTCCAAAACCCTGGAAAAAGCATATTTTCACAGCATGTTACTGTGCCATGTGGGAAAAGTTTTCAATCCTAAACGCGGAATAGATAATCCATATCAACATCTTTGATTTCTTCTTATCAAACAGAAGCTACCATCCCTGTCTCTGATTCCTGGTAGGTAATAGCTAATGTTTAGAAGAAAGTGGGTCTATGTGACAGAAATGTTCTTGGTTATGTGCTTTGATGTGACAGCAAGAGCACTAACAGTGATAGAAATTAAGTGGTACCAACAACCATAGCACACACATTAACTGCAGTAAGATGGTGTTGAGAGGTGGGTTTGTTTTGGGGGTCTTTTTAAATTATTATTATTTCTCCCAGTAAAAACACAACCCACAAGAAAAATCTGAGCACTCAGAAGCACAAGAGAAAGGTTGCACCCTGACATGCAGTGTTCAGGAAGGCAGGGTACTGACAGACACATGAATAAATAGCCAGAGGCTCTCCTAGGCCCCAGCTAACTTATAAACACATGTGGGTTCCACATGTTCACTTCTGATCTGAGGCTGATTTCAGTCTCTAAATGGAAGGCTTGGCAAGATGTTGCTAGTCCTGGGGACTCTGTTTTCTTATCAGACCTGAGATGTCTGAGCTGACTTGCCCTTCAGTAAATGTACCCCTCTAATAGATACTGTGGGTTTCTACATCTCTACCCTCCAAAACTGTCCTGTGGATGGCATCAGGTTTTGAAAACTGAAAGTTAAATTGTCTTTAAGTCCCTTTATATCTATATTTTCAAGCTATGTAATTACAAGATCTCACGTTTACCAGAAAAAATTATAGCAAAGAAAAAAATGTTTAATATTTTGCATTTTCCAAACTATCTAGAGTGGAACACCAGGGAAAATGTTGATGTTCTCATCCAGGAGAGTACTAATAAGCAGCTGTTCAGAGACCAGACAGACTGCTAACAGGAGTGCTGGGAGACCCACTGCTGTGACTGGGTCATGTTGCCCTGGTCAAGACAAGGTAAAAGTGCAACACTAAAATTTTCCTGGGAGAATGACAGATTCAGATTCTTTTCTTCCTTTTTTTTTTTTTTTAATATATATTTGAACAGGGACAAAACCCATCCCCTAATTTTCATGATATGGCAAATAAAATCCCTAATGTGCTTCTTTCAACCTTTTTAAAACCCTCATTTTCTTTCAGAAATTTAGGACAGCATAAAAGATTAAGAAGCAAAATTTTGAACAGAATAAAGTGCAGGAGGACAAGAGAGAACTATTATTTTAGTCTTAAAATATTCATAATTTAAATTCTTTGTGTTTTAATCAGTTCTAGGTTTATCAGATAACTTTTTTCACAAACATTACCAAAGGGCTCCTGACTTCTATCCAGATACATATTAAAAAAGCAAAAGAACTCCGGAATACTAATAACCCCCTCATCTGATCCAGAACAGTGGTTACTATGATATCATCCAGATACATACAAATCTCTGAAATATTTTATGCTGTATACAGATTTTAAAATACTGTCCTAATGACAGAAGTCTGGGAGGGGGATAAGTTTCAAGACAATTGAAGACACGCTTTCTGGGAGTTCATATATGGTAACATTGATTTAAGGAGCAGCCAAGGACTTTAATCCAGAGGTACTGGCACAATTAGTGATCTGCTTTGGCCTTTAAAGATGAAGTATTTGCAGGAAGTTTTACCTCAGCCTTCCCTTCTGCTTGAAACATCATGCCTGCTTTCACAAGCCAATTCTTAAAATGTGACAGATGTTGAAGTACTTTATAAATGGTCCTTAAAAATTAAGGCAACTAATTCTTGATCCACTTGAGGCCTGTCCCTGAGAAGTGGTGACATATTTCTGCGGCACATACAATACCCTTGGCTCCTTCTTGCATCATCACTTCCAGGGATGGTTCACTATTCTCACAGAATGTATTGCAGGTGTTTCAGATACCTGAACTAGCCCTAAAAACAAGCTCTGGGATGTATCAGAGACCCAGACTACAGCATATCTTTTGGCTGACAGAGATACAGTATGTTTCCCTTTACTATAAGCCTTCAGCACTGTGTCCTTTAAATATGAATAGATTTTTTCAACAGACATAGGTATGAAACATTCTAAAAAAGTTATCTGAGGGGCTTAATAATGTATATGGATATTTGCTTTTACCAATGAAACCCTATGTCTCTCAAAGATAACATTCGCGTTTATGACTTGAAAATTCATATTATCTATTGATTATTCTTTTATCACTGTATTTCTGAACTCCATCAATTTAAAGAAGACAGGCAATGGAAAGAGAACAGTGGACATTCCTAAGATCCTAATTTTTACATTTATTATAAACCTTTCAGAGATTCATTTAATGTCTGGTTGTTGGTTTCTTTTTCTTAATTTTTTTCTTTTCTTTTCATAAAACAAACAAAACACAAAACAAAAAAAAAAAAGAAAAAGAAAAAAAAAGTCTGAGTTAAGTCGCGAATTTCAGAGTCTGCTGACAGAGATTCAGAAGATGAAAACTGATTTATGTAGAGGTGTAACACTAAATCTAATAAAAGTCGCAGGAAGGCTGAATTGTGTATTGATGATCACCTACCACCAGATTAGTTCTGGTAATTTTTGGTACAAACTCAAAAGGTAATTTAGGCTGCTTTCTTCTAAGTGTGAGGTCTTGCTACCATCTAGTGGACAAAATAAATCTTTGCACTATTTTTTCTATGCAGGGATTCAGGCGCTACAACCATCCATATCTGAGGGGGGTGTGGTGGGGGGAAATGGAGACCTTATATTCGTCAACAAAACCACGACAGGTGAGAAAATGATAAATTAATGCCAGCAATAGAGACCAAAAAGGTTGTTTGTTTGTTTGTTTGTTTTTTATTAGATAAGTAGGAAGGTGTGATTTCTTTACAACACGTTACATAATTTTACTGCAGATTTAGACCTCTACTGATTTCAAAAGTGAAGCCTGGGAAGCATTTGATGTTGGCTCTTTTGGCTCAACAATCAAGTACCAGTCTAGGAGATCTCACACTCGGTCTTCAATGACAGACACAGCAAATTATTCTGACAGAGATAACGAGGACAGATAACTATTGGCAAAAATTCTGTTATACGGGATATGGGACCCGAAGACAGATATTGTGTGGGGTTTCTCTGCTGGACCCTGAGTTTTACAGCTAGATGTAATTGGTGGAATAAAAGTAGAGTTATCTGTTCAGGACATAATGGGTTATCTGTTACATGATATTGTACTGGACAGTAAATAAACAACAAATAAACTGCTTAATCATTGCTCATAGCACTTTTCAATCTTCTAGTTTTTGCACGGTCAACCTCATTGTCTCTTGCAGGACAGATCTACTTTTTTTATTCCATGCTGGGGAGCAACTTTTCTTATGGATTTTCATTACTAATACTGACTCTGCCATCTAGTGGCAGACATACAAATAAAGAATATTCAGGAATACTGCATGGCTGAAGGTTCTGGTAACTCTAGGAAGAAAGTCCAGTTATTAATTAGTGTTTCCATTTAGTCTTCTGAAAGAATCTTTGCAGGACTTTGAACATAAGCAGTTCTTAGATATTTTGGGCATAGTATTATTTTTGAGAAGGATCTGCTGTGTGGAAAACTTCATTCACCCAGTTTTTTATACAAGTCAAAATAGTGTAGTATCTCAAGGTCATGCTCATAATCAGAACCCCACTGGAGTTTTCCTTGATGAAGTATTAGCAGCTTTTTTAAGCAAGTTCTCTAAACAAGCCAGAGGAAAGTTTGGAAATACTTACAGTTCTGTCTAGCTTTTCAGCAGAGAAATCAAGGCACATAATATTTTACAGAAATTCTCTGATTCAGCTCAACATGGAGAACAATACTGGTAATTTCCACAACCTTGTCTTCACCACAGGCTCATACACTACTCTATAGCTAGTTTCAAAAGTGATTTCTGGTGTTAGTAAAGGCATTTTGGGGTAAATCTTTATTATTCAATGTGATCTAGATGCCAAAATATTTATTTAAAACCTTCTGCTGTCTTTTGGGATCCCTAAAATTTCCAACTGTTAGTACTTATTTTCTTATATGTTCCAGACCTTGAAGACTTTTCATTCTTGCCCTAACCCTGGGGAAAAGTCTAGCCTAAAGGTAATCAGTAACTTGAAGTAAATACTGTAAATAAAAGCAATGATGCATTAAGAAATTCCACAGAAATGGAAGGAGGAGAACCAACTGCAAACCAATAAAATAAATAGAATGAGGAGCACTCCAGAAAAGTGTGGGAATTAAAGTATTTTTCTTAAAAATTTGACATTATGTACGTGCTACTTTGGTCTCACTGCAACATAATGGGCTAGAAATAATGTCTAAAATGGAAACATGCAGGCAAGATCAATCACATCTGTAACTCTTGGCAGGTCAAGAAGCACAACCTGCACATGTTCTGTCTCCCTACTGCCTGCTCTGTTGCTGAGCCAGTACCTGAGGCAATGTCCAGTGTAAGAAGTCATAAAACGAGAAGTTGTGGAGCTGCACTTGTGCCAGGGAACGTATCACATTGCACAATTCAGAGAATAATAGTTTTGAACTAGAAATGCCACACCACAGCTGCAGGCTGAGGGCTCCGTCTGCCTTATTACCCCAAGGGGTACCACATGCTCCTATCAACTGAGGACAGCCAGTCTTTAGCCAGGCAAGGAACAGAAACATCAGCTTCATCCAGAAGCTGATAAAGTCACAGGACTATCTCAAAGACAGAGGGTTTCAGGCCTACTGATGTTTGAAGTCTGCACTATAGATGCATAGTATAAGTGTATAGATATACTGTTAGAGAAGCAATCCTCCAAAATAAAAATATAAAGGCAATTTGGCTTTCCATTCTGTGGAATCTGCTTTGTGGCTAATTTGATTGCCACTGAAGATCCAGTAGCCTCAGTGAGAACTTGGTTTTTCTTTGGGTTATTATTTTGGTTTTGGTTTTTTTTCCCTGTGAAACCTTCGTTTTCCAACAGCCGAAAGATAGGCTTCCATAGAATGGTACAGAGAGCTCCCATCTGTGTTAGGCAGGCTGGCACTGGGCAATAAATGCACAGTGCTGGGTTTAGTGGAGCAACTGATATAATAATGACACAAAGGTGTACTGGAGGGATCTCCATATTAATTTATGCCTTCGCTGTCTGTTCCTTGATGATAGAAGTCTGCAGAATAGTATGAAGTTCCTTGTTTGTAAAGCACCACAATAACCTGAGTCGTCCCCAATGAAGACGACCTGAGAAAATTTGGGCTGTTCAGCCTGGAGACCTCATAGCAACCTGCCAGTACCTGAAGGAGCCAACAATGAAGCTGGAGAGGGGTTCTTCATCAGGAACAAGGGGAAATGGCTTCAAACTGAAAGAGAGAAGGTTTAGATTAGATGTTAGGAAAAAATTCATTACTGTGAAGGTGGTGAGACACTGGAACAGATTGCCCAGAGGGGTTGTGGGTGTTCCAACCCTGACAGAGTTCAAGGTAAGGTAGGATGGAGCTTTGAGCAACCTGGTTTAGTGCGAGGTGTCCTTGCCCATGTCAGAGGGACTGGAACTAGATGATCTTTACCCAAAACATTTTATGATTCTATGATCCTATGATCCATGTTCCCTGTTCCATGTTCTTTGTACATACAAAGATATTAATTATGAGAAATTAATAATTTCTAAAATAAACATAAGTGAACAAGAATATATATATGTTTGATCTTTCCATTTTAACTACCCCCTCTTATTAGGATTTTAAACCTCAGCTTGTATAAACTGAGTCACTTTAACTCATGTCTAGAATTTCACTGCATTTTCGTTTGTCTCAGTTTTCAATTTCCTATGTTTAATTTGGACTTCCAATATAATGGCTATTTTCTGTGCCCAAGTTGCAGGAGCTAAGAAGGCCTATGTCAGCTCTGAAACTGATATGATTTTGATCTGAATGTGCAGTGAGTTCCAGGTGTGGCTTTCATGTTTAAACACAACCTCCCTCTTAAAACACCTTGTAGGCAAACCCTTCCTTCTAGTGTGTTGGTCTAGTCTCAGTGCCTACTGCAACAAGCTACACTACAGAAAGTCATGAACTGCTGTACAACCCTGAACTGCCATAAACTGCTATACAACCCTGAACTGTGGAATTAAGTCCTGAGCTCAGCTCTGAGCACAGCCTCGATGGCAGGACTCTCACCCACCACATAAACTTGCAGCCAGCTGGCTGCATTCCCCCAAATCCTGCGTCTTGGAGGACTGGCTTCTGTGTTTGGTGCTTATATATGCAAAGCAGAAGTTTCAAAACAGCATTATGTCTTTGTGAAAGTGAGATGCCCTGTTTGGATCTCAACAGAAAATACTGCACTGCCTGTCCTTTGGTGCTGCCCTCCCAGGCCAAGTTTATTGCATCACTGCACTGCTTTCCTTCCTTCAGATTGTTCGGACTATTCCTTTAACGTGATGTCTTTTTTGAACAAAATCACTGATTGATGGCATTTCTTTTATTGATCTTCCATTCTAGCTTGTTTTTAATTGTAGCAGTGTATCATGGTTCCAGGCTTGCAGAGACTCTCACCAAAGCGGTAAAGTTGTCCATGTCTTTCACTGGTAGCTTGTCTTTTGCATTGCCAGAGATATTTTTTAAGACTCTTACCTAAATTATAGGGATGGAGAAGAAAACAAAGCAGGCTTTCTCCCTCTGAATTATATTATAGAAGTGTCACAGAAGTAATATGATGATTATAGGTTGAACAGAAACTCAAGTTTTTCAGTTCTTCTTAATATTTTTCATAGGTAAAAAATGTCCACTGATCTTTGAGGCACCCTTCAAGTTTTGTCAAGCAAGGATTGTGAGATGCATAGATTTACCATCTTAAACACAGAGTCAGAGACTAAGACAAAATTCTTATGTCTTAGTGTGAAAATAGGATTCTTAATCAGCTATTTGTCTTTACTGAATTTAACCTCAAACATTTCTAAGGAACAATGGTATTTTTCTGTTGTCAAAAGCAAAAAGCAGTAAGATTAAGAGGAAAGTGTGAAGGGTATTTAGACATAAAACTGAAATCAAAATTGATGAAGTCTGAGCCCTTAAATATTTTTAGTAAATCTGTCTGTTCAGTTGAAGGAAAACATCAGCTTTGTCCAGAAAAATTACAAGGAGAAATAATCTTTCTCTTAAAATTCATGAAGTTTCAGGATAATTTATAGTAGGCAAATATTTTGGATTTTTTTGCTTTGGAATTATTATGGTAATTATTCTTTCAGAGAGCTAACTGATGGAATCAAACTGGCAAAACCAACAGGATTAAACTCTCTTGGTTTCCAGTTAACGTTTGTTCAATGAGAACACAATACTCTAGCAAAGATTTTTCCTTCTATAATATATTCTCCAGTCAAGCATCTCTGCAATTTAAAGTGAGATTATACCAAGACACAACACAACATAAGAGGGAAAGGACTAGACCTAATGTCTACCTTCGATTAGCAGGTGGAAGAGAGATGAAAGATGATTAGCAGGGGACAGATAAAATATAGATGAGTTTAGGTTGAGTCAAAATTATATATAATATAATATTTGGCTTTTGTACATTTTTAATAATTAGAATGAGACAGTCTTTTTCTGTTCAAAGATGTTCTAATCATGAAAGATTACACATTGTATATTATATTCTACATTATTATAGAATACATTCAATATCTTATTATATAATACATCTGCATTGTTATTATATAATACATGTATTATATTGTACATTGTATAAAACCAGGTAAATTAAAAGAAGCAAGCAAATAAAAATAAAAAGTCATATCTGATAAGAAAATAAAAATAATTTGCCTTTCAGGATCCAGCATTCTACTACTTTTTCATCTTGCCGACATCATTCTTTGATTTTTTTTGGGCAAAAACCCATTAATATACACCAAAGAACAGTACCTTCAAAGCCAATGGTATATTATTAAAGCGAGGCATCTGGAATCCTAACAAACAGCTTTAATTCATTTGTGGAGATTATCTATTTAGGTGATGGAGATCAACAAATCTCTGCTCATTTAGAAGGATTAATAGAGTAAACAACTGGAACAATAGCTTGATAAAATTTCAAAGTACATAGTCAGAGAAGCTTAGTGTGGTGTTTGTCCAGTATTATTGTCTTAATAACAACAAGTCCCCAAAACCAAGCAGATACATGAAGGAAACATGGGACATGAAGGAAACAGGGAGAGGTGCTTCCGTGGAGCTGTAAGGTTCCCCTCTGCTCCCAGGGTGGCTTTCCATGGGACTGGTTTGAGCCCTGTGCCATTGCATTCAAATGGCCCATGTGAAAAGCAGATGCTTAATTTTATCATATTGCAGACAGGAGATAAACACTGGGAAACAGAGAATAAATAAATAAACTGAGAAACAAAACAAACCAGCACTTTTGGAGTGACAGCTTTCTGAAATGGACAGCTACAGCTTAAGGCAGAATAAAAGGTCATAAACCAGTAAAGGGAGGGAGCCATTGAAGCTACTGCAGCTTTTCCATTCTAGATTAGGTGAGAATCTGTTCTTGCATAGTCAAAAATCCCACTGTATCAAGCAGGCATGGGGTACAAGAAAAATATCAAAACTTCTGTGCATTTGTGTTGCTTTAGTCATGTCTGTGTGGTTCTGCTTTGCTCACTGTTCACTCACTAAGTTTAGTTTCGGGGGGTTTTTTCTGTATTGAACGTATTTTGTTAGTTTCTCATCTGAAATCACACTAGTGATAGCAGAATAAAACCTGAATCTGCTTTGTCATCGAGATATTTGTACTTAAGAAGTTTGTGATTTTGAATTCAAGAGAAAGACAGTATTTTCTGTTATTACTTTTAGAAGAGAGCAACAGTAATAGCAGATCCCAAAGTCAATATTAAAGGATTTTTGCTCTTCTCAAGTTTGGTGGTTATATCCCATGTGAGCAAATACAGCATGACTTCTCCATCTTAGAAAAGATATTTTACAAGTACAGCAGGATTCTTCCAACAAAGGTCATAGATGTAGTAAAATATTTTTTTTCTAGTAATAATTATCCATCCCTTTATTTTTCTCTTTCTAATTGTCAATACTACTCTCGCAGTTGCCATGCTAAAAAAGTACAGTTTGCAGCTACAGAAGACAGACAGAGCAACTGACTTGTCCAAAGTGAAACAAAGTTCCAAATGCTGGTGCACCTAGATGGCAGAGGAAGACCTGAAAACCCCACTTAAGTTGTGGTTTTTCAACATGTACATCAGATTGACTCAGCTGTGTTTATAGTGATTGTGTTGATGGAAGATCTCCTCTCAAGTTGTTTCCTTTAGCTGACTAAATGTTTCTTTTCCATCTCCATTTTTAACTGCATATTAATAAAGAAAATCTTACATAAAAAGAAAAAAAAAGATAAAGTGATTTTCTTTCACAAAGAGGAAAATAAATAGAAAGTATGGAGTCACTTTAACACCAAAATCAAAGGGTTGTTAACAGTAAGCAATCAGCAAGAAACATTTCACTCCTAGAGCCCTTTGATCTACCTGAGCGTTTTCAATTTCCATCACCTGATTGGAAGCAGGATTGGAGACTGAGAAAACAGTTCAGACTTTCTTCTGAAGGCTTTGGAAACTTTTTAAGATGTTTCTAATGTTTCCAGTTAGAGCATATTTTGTCTGTCTCATCCTCAGATCTCCAGATCCTCTTAAGTTAAAAGACATTCACTTTTAATTCAATGGTACTTACTTCGAAGATATGTACTTGATTGTGGGTACTTTGACAAGTGGATATGCTTTTTCATTAATTCAGCTGTGGTTATTTTGGGGACAAACCATTGTTGTTATGATCATACAGCTTTTTATAGCTTATAATGATAGCAGTTCCTAAGAAAAATCTCAAAGTAGTTGTACCTGAATTTAAGACCCCACCTAGAACTCAAGGTCCCATGGTAGTAGTCACTGTGTGTCTGGGATTCAATTCAGTTGCCTAAACACCCTAAGTTTTTGTCTAAAGGTTTCGTTTTACCTCCAGGGAAAAGAAATTATAGTGTTCTAACTGTTTCTTGATGCTAGCTCATTTTGTGCTGGTTTTGTTAGCAATACAGTGCTTGCTTCTTTCCCCCTTTTTTTTTTTTTTTNCATGATCCATGAGATCTTAGACATCTAGCTTATATAGACAGATAAATATAGGTGTTTCATCTTGAAATGACTCCACACAGAGGGACAAATCAGTCACTGCTAAGTGACATGTTTGTCATCATATGTTGCATATTATTGATATGAAAAGTTAGAATAACATTTCATAATTCATTAAGGTCACCATTTTTGTTTTTAAATTGTATCCCTCAATCTAATTAAAAATATGGTGAATGTGGAAATAGAAAGAAACACTTGAAAGGAGTAACTCAAACTTTCCGTAATTTTCATAATATATCTCAGTACCTAAATCCATAAAATAAACGGAACTAAAATAAGTTGACACAGCCATATATAAAGACCATTATGTGGTTACATCTACTTTCTGAAGATAAAACAATGAAGAAGACACTGGATATGAGCTGCGGAGAAAGGAAAACAGAAATTCTACTACCACGAGTTGAGGAGATGGGAAAGAGAAAGAAAAGAAGGAAAGGAACTGTGGCAGACATTTCCCCATAGTTTATACATCCATGCCTTGTTTGTGCACATGAGTAACAAGAATAAGCAACAAACATACAAGTGGATGAAGACTGAGACACACGGATTCGGAGCCAGCAGCCTGGCAATGTGGAGATGCCAAGGAGCACAGCGCTTGATGGCTTTGGAGAGTGATCTTTGTCTCACTGGAATCATTAGCTGACAATTATAGCTATGTGGTTAAAAACGAATCAGCAAGAACACAGAGGCCCAGTGAAGATCAGCAGAACAATTGTCAGACTGAGGAAGTCTGAACGACCTACTTGGGAGTATCCAAGGAGAAGGGTGGGAACGCTGTCCCCAGTGGGAAGCCCACCAAGAACTAAGGACCTCAGAGCATCTTGCAGACTTCTTTACCCCTCTCTCTCAGAACACCTTGCAGACTGATGGGGTTACTGAATGCACAGGTAGGGGCCTCACTAGGGGATACCAGGAGAAGCAGTACTTGAGGATTATATAAAAGTTATTATGGGATATTTTAAGGGAACTGTGACAAAGTGTGAGGTATTATAAGATGTTTAGGGGAGGAATGATAGTGGGAAAGGGAGTTGTCAAGGCGGACTATGAAGGAACAAGCAGAAAAGAATTGAAAGAAAAGACTAAAACAAACTGGTTAGGTATAATTTTCTTTTGCTGTTATACTTGACAGACTGAGACCAGTACTTCATAATTGCAGTTTTCACTGTCTTTTCATTGAATCCTCTTTCTACTTATCTTCTGCAAGGATATGTTCTCTATTCTGAGTGGGTATGTGTGAAAACTGATGAAATTCAAACTGAATTCAGCAGCAAGTAGGGTAAAAAGTACCAGTTACAGGGTACTTTTTTAGGGTAAAAGAGACCAGCTACTGGAGCACAACTGCAAATGTCTGGGTATCAGCAGCTGGGAGGTCCAGGACATCTGGGGAGAAACTTCTGGGTATGCTAAACACCTGAGGCTCACCACTGGAGAGATTAATATTTTGTGTGCATATATATTAATTTTTTTTCTCCACCACTGAATTTCCATCCCAATAGCCAGAAATCAAGAACAGGATCAGGCCATCCACACTGTTGCTGTTTGTGTGAGTGCTGTGTGCACTTCTGTGGGTGCTGGCTAAGCACTGCTGTTTGTGCTGATGCAGGTGGTCAGCTCTGCATGTGTGTGTCTTGTGAATACATACTCAGCCTTGCTACTGCCTGGACCTTGGGGCACAGCCACAGCAACCTCACATCCATCAGGCTACTGCTTTCAACTGACTCAAACAAGAAATATGCTTGTCATTGTGGAGGAGGGTGGGACAATCCTTCAGCTGAGAGAATATGACACTGTCAGCTGAGATCAAGAGAACTGATAATTCACCCACGAAAATGTATTCTTCTATTACAGTTTTTCACACTTGAAATGAGGAAGCTGTCAGTTGATTTTTTGGAAGGCAGAGCTGCTTAGCTTAACTTTTAATATTGGTACTATATGGTTTTCTGTAAAAAAAATAAAAAGAAAAGTTTGAAGCAACAATGGCAGTATTTCAATTAACGTGAGTTTAGAATATCCAAAAATGATGGAGTGTTATTGCATGGAAGCCTACAACTGTGTCCTTATTCTTGATACGAATATATGAAAACAACAGTAATGGTCTTGGCGTCATATAAAATATTGTAGGTTGCCACTTATAAATAAGAGGGCAAAAGTGGGCTCTAATGTCATTCACACAGATTCTTTAATATAAAGATATTGCATTTTTGGAAGGAAAGATACACTATGCATATCAATCTTAAGAGAAAGAAGCTATATTTGTTGGCACTGCTGCTGTAGCTCACAATTTTTCAATATGTCTGAGGAAATGGTGCTCTGCAGGAAACAACACTGTGAAGCCAAACAATTGTGGAAGCCCACAACAAATGTATGTCTGCAGTGCAAGTATTGGAAAGGAATTATTCCCTCACAGGAATTATTCATTGTTCAGGTCCAGCTGGCTTTCATGGGTAATGCATTAGGATTCAGACAAGTTGAAAAGTACATGGGTAATTTATGACAACAAATGTATTGTAGCTTGGAAGGTCAAAGCCATATAAATTGGCAAAACATAGAAACAGTCTTGAAGAAACTACCATTCACTCTCTGGTGTTAAAAGAAAAAGAAAAAAGGCCTTAAAGGCTCTAGGTCATGGCATCAAATCCAGTGTTATTTCAAATAGCCCTGTAAGAAAGATTTAAAAAATTGACCTTACTTACCCAAAAGAAAAGTCAAACATTCTTTTTCTCCTGCAATGTGTAACACAACTTTGTTCATATGATTAATTGGATTATAATTAAAAATAATTTCATATTCAGAACTCTCCTAATTTTTTTTAAAAAATCATCCTTGACCTGTTTATTCTTGTCCCAGCATTGCCAACCCATATGCATGGGCATTTTTTGACGTTTGTTCTTGCTTCTTCAACTATTAAAACCGTTTTCAGCTTTTTCTTTTTCTTCTTTTACCTAGAAAAACAAAAGCTGTTTGGGTCTTGTGTCTGCACAAGTCTGTACAGCCATATCCTGACAGTGATTGAAAAGTTCTTCCCCACTCCACAGTTCTCGTCCCAAATATTTTTAAGCCAGTTGTTTTGCCACTGTTCTGTTCTCAGCCTCTCAGTCCTTCATTGCACCAATTGCAAGAGCAAAAAACAACACAGCTCTGCTGACTTGCAGATTATTATGTTGACTTGTACCAGCTCAATGTCCTACAGTGATGCAAATTTTTAACAGGAAGGGGCTGATTGTTTTTGCAACTTAAATATGTTGTGATTCTAGTAATGTGCTTAATCAAAATTAATGCAGGGAGACAAAAACTTTCTTGCTTTTGACATGTATCCAGTATTTCTAGGTGTCTGCTGGTAGAGAGGTGGTTTGGATTGGAGTCTGAAAAAAAGCTGTTTTAGGAACTGGTAAGGATGAACGCCTGATAAATGAAGATAACTTTTTGGGAAAAAAACCCCCACAACTACATTCCTAACAACAAAAGAAGTTTCCTCAGATGCAGTTTTCTGAGCTCATTTAGATGGAATTGATGTTTTGCAAGCCTCACTTTTATCCTGATCTGGGACCTAAATGCATTGTCAGACAAGATTGGAACCTGACAACAGCAGTGACAGATTTATTCCATTTATTAGGGCAGTTGTCACTCTCGGGCAGCTTTCCCATTCTCAAATTATCTTCAGGATACAAAATAACTAAGGTGGAAGACAGTAATTTTTCTTCAGGATGGGTTATGGAGCTGAAATTTTTCACAATCATTTTGTTTGAAATGGATTTGTTTGCCCACTGCACTGATGGTTATACTCTTCTTTCTTTATTAAGAGCAAGAACCTGCATGTATGGAGTTTAACAAGTCCATTTCCCCTTGACAACTTTACCCTTCCACAGGGAATGAAATGCTATCTTCATTTTCAGCTCTTAATGGTGTTGTCTGTTTGCTTCACTTTGAGAACAAGAGTTTCCAAACCGACTGTGGAATCCAGTAGTCAGGCAAACAGACAGTTGACAGCTATTAAACAGCAAGCATCCTGTACATGTTGAGATAGACCACGGGGTAAAAATTGACTTCTTGGGTTGTAATATGAGTCAGTCCTGCTGTATGATCTTATTGATAGGTTTATAAAACTAGCTTATAACAAGTTGTATTTTTGGTCCTCTGGAAGGCAGTTTCAAAATCCCACCAATCTGCTGGTAAGACCCAAAATGATGAGAGACCTGTTACCACACAACTGTACTGTGCAGTATTTGCCAGAGTAATCTGCACATTGTGGCACAGGTACAACACCAGTCACAGTGCTGCTTCCTCGAGCGGGGTTGCCTTTGTGGGCACCTTGCAAATTCAAAGCTGGAGAGAATTATGGGCAAGTGCTGCCACTCCTGCCTTGCACTTAAGGGAAAATGATGTTCATTGAGTTGTCTTACAGGTAATGATAGTCTGACAGTTGAGGTAGACACTCTCTTTTTCAGTGCTTTCTGAGAAAAGGGCAGGTGGCGCTTAGAAAAGTAGAAATGGAAAATATTAATATTATGAAATTATGTAACACATCCTGCTTAGTCTGAATACTATGGCATAGCCATTACACTGAGACCCACATTTTATATCCCTGTTTAGAGTCTTCAATACCAGCTGCAGCAAAATTGCGTTGCAGCTGTCATGGCAACTTTCAGTCAGAGTTCTGTGTTGTGTGTCCTTATAACTGATACAGGGGATTTTTTCTGTTTATAATTTACTCCCTTGGATGTTGCATTTCCATCCTTTATCCTCTTGCATCAAACATTATGTGGATATATTATAAACTAATGAATATTATCAGTATTAATAGTGAATTCTTTTTATTTTTTTAGTATTTGTTTGGTTTTGACAGTATGTATGTTATGACTGAGCATGAGCACAGGCCACGTGGTACTGTTTGTCCTGAACAGACAAGCAGCTGAGTCTTTTTTTTTTGATTATTACAAAAGTAAAATCAGCATTTAATTTCTTTTTTTTTCTTCTCCTTGTAAGATCTGCTTAATGTGTGCAATTTCACTACTTCTTCCAGAAAAAGTTCTGAGACTAATCAAGAATGACATGAGATAATAAACAATGAGAAATTCTTTTAAAATGTTCATTTCTACTTGGATTTACTTTACAGTGTTATCCACCTTGTCCAATTAGAAAATGGTTTAGGTTATAAAATTCAAAGAGAAAAACATATGTTATCTCTCTGGAGATGGCTATGAAAACACAGATTAACAGTAGTACCTTGGAAAAATCTTAGAAATTCAATTTATATTTGATAGAGAATGATTTCCATTTCATAGGGCTTTTTAAATAAACATGTAGAATTTTACAGTAAGAGTATTTAAAATTCCATATGGATTCAAAATCCTCCTCTCACACCCTGACCTTGCACATACACACACACAAACACACACACAGATTTTTTTCACAGGTTCATTTTACAAAACTAAACAGAATTTCCCTTGAGGCCCCACCACCCCATCCAGGTTTAATTTAGTTTTTAAAAACACTCCAGCTCTGTCTTTATTCCTCCCTGAGTCTGGGGACTTCTAACGTCTCCCATCCCACTCATCCCTATGAAAGATTCGCTCACACACTGTCGGTTTTCTCTATTTTATTTTTCATACATGGCACTGTGTTACATGGATAAATTAGCAGAAACACTGATTTTAGACAACCTTTGACAACATAAAGGGGATTGCACTGAAAGAGTTTTTTCCATAAGATCCCCAAGGCTTAGAAAAATCCATTTTTATCTGGCTGTCAGACATTTTACAGATCTACTACCCCCAGATATCAATACCTCAAACACTATTGCTTCCTGTTTGTACCATGAAATTCAGTTTCTGTTGTTGTGGTAGAAGGGTGTGGCTCTGGGCGACTTCCAAAAAAAACCAACCAAACAATTACCCTCATTTTGTTCTGCTAATTTCATGTGCTTGGCAGCACCTTCATAGCCTGATAAGACCATGCTGCACCAATATGAAGGAAACTATAGAATATAGCTGGCCCTTTGTCACTTTGTCTGAGTTTCTATTTTTGCTACTTATAAATTAGAAACAATTTTAAAAGAATGAAATGGTTATTTAAGGTATAAAAACCTACAGTCCTTGAAGGTTCTCTCTTAAGGTGAACAGCAGAAGCATGGACACATGTCAGTGAGGTGCAATTCTCTGTGTTTGTTTAATTTCCTTGCCTTCTTTCACCCAGGCCAAATACTGCACGTGAGGGTGGGTAATGGAGAAGGTACAGATACTCCAGTTCTTCCCTTTCTCAGCTTTCTTTACCTTGGACCTAAGGGTGACCTAGAAGATATATGAGAAAAGGGTTGGGCTATCTGTTCACACAGCTCACTCCAAAGGGTTTTGAACAAGACTGTTTCTGAACTCCCGAAAGGGGACTGTGGAGAGGTGGGGGTCAGTTTCTTCTCCCAGCCAACTAGAGAGAAGACAAGGGGAAATGGCCTCAAGTTTCACCAGGGGATGTTCAGGCTGGCCATTAGGAAAAATTCCTTCCCCTGAAAGACTGATTAAGCATTGGAACAGGCTGTCCAAGGAGGTGGTGGAGTCGCCATGACTGGAAGTGTTCAAAAAACAAATGTGGCATTTTACCATATGGTTCAGTAGGCATGGTGGTATTTAGTTGAAGGTTGGACTTCAGCATTCTGGAATTCTTTCTCAACCTTAATGTTTCTATGATCCTATGATTCCCAGAATGATGCTATCACTGAGAAATGACAACAAATATTTAGGCTTTTTTGGGCCAACCCCAAAACTTCAGGAACAGTTGGAATAACTCAGAAGGGAGAATTTGGAGCTGTCTGTTGGCATAGGCAAAATGTGGTAAATATAATGCAGATTTAAAATAAAGTTATTTGCTTATGCTGTAGTAATTCTCAGCTCCTCCAGGAGGAGCTTGTGTGCAAGCTACAGACCAGATTTTCAGTGGGAAAACATCTCCTCTGCATTATCTGTGTTTAGTACAACATTCAACCTCATATGATTCGTAATAGCTTAAAAGCTTCCATTTGGCAAAGCAAAATGAGCATCCAGTGTAAATAAATTTTAAACATGTAGTAGACTTCTGAATTTAAACATTCTTATTTTTTAATCCAATATCCCAAGACTTAGCCAGGACAACATAACTCCTGAGGTGCTGAAAGAGAAGACCATAGGTTTGGTTACTCAGCTGTCAGCCACTGACTTTGAAATGAATCTTCTGTTGAAATCAGAATTTTGCACTGGGGAGGTATGCATATTATGTTACCAATTAAGGTACATTGAAAATAATTCTGGTTTTAATATGCCCAAAAGATATTTAAAAAATAAGGAAAAGACTGCTACATTATGTTACTAGCATCAGATGAGTGATTTATATGAGCATTTATGTGTGAGGAGCAGTCTCAAGCATACAGTCACTGATCAAATGTTTTTATTCATTCAACCAGATTTACAAAATAACAACTAACTCCTTTCATATAGACCAATAGTCACATCTTTCACTCAAAATGATTGCTAAGAATCATTTTTCTACTCTGACAGAAGAAAAACTTGAGAAGTGTTTATTCGTTCTCCCAGTCTGGCAGTGTGTGGTGTCCCAGAGAGCTGACTCACCAAGCAAAAGCTTTTAAGTGAAAGTTTGAAAGAATACAATTTTATTTAATTCAGCACTTTTCCATGGAAATTTCATTCTCCCCTGACCCCATTCTCAGCAGGCAGATTTGTTGAAACTTTCTAGGGAAATTC
This sequence comes from Pachyramphus minor, assembly GCA_013397135.1. Classification (NCBI taxonomy): domain Eukaryota; kingdom Metazoa; phylum Chordata; class Aves; order Passeriformes; family Tyrannidae; genus Pachyramphus; species Pachyramphus minor. The sequence goes on from VYXB01002394.1 coordinate 682,592, forward strand.
AGCCTGAGGCAGACACCTGATGTTCAAATTGCAAGTGCCCAGTTATACTTTGGACAGGTAATGTGACTGTAAGGAGAATTTCAAAGTAGAAAACATAAGGTAAATTTATAAACCATGCCACTGGCACTAAATGTAATCTGTAAATAGTTAAAAGTCTAGAACTCAAAAACATGTAACATAGGTCTTTAGGTTTGCATGGTTAGTAAAATCCATGCCTTCAAACAGCTGATCTCAGCATTAATTTTCAATCATCAAATCAAATAGAAGAGACCAAAGAGTTGGATCACTACCATTTGACTGTCATTCACTAGCAAATCTGAAGGACTTTTGGTGTTTTTCTGAGACATCAGTAGTCCCAGAACGTAGGCATTATGAACATCTGGATACTGGCTTGCACACAAAACACATTACACACTTTTCCCTACTAATACTTCTTCCCATATAAGGAATTTCAATGTCAGATGTTGAGCTGCCTGAAAGAGTTACCAATGAAGAGAAAGAGCTGTGAAATGTGAAGTTGTTGTCAACACTGCAGAATTTTGAGAACTCATCCACTGGAAAGCACATGACAAAGGAAAAGTTATGCCATCGGAAGGATAGACTACACGTCATCTCATATATATTAAAGTGTGAACTGGTGCCAGTTCTTTGCTGTTCTATAAAAGTGCTCAAATTACGAAAATTTCCTTTTTGTTTTCTTTTTTTTTTTTTTTTAACTTGAGTATTATGGATGTTTTCTAACTGTAAGTTTAGTGGCTAGAAGTTATGAGGGAAAGCAGTAACCAAACAGTTGATATGCAGGATGTGAAATTTAAACTAGGATTCTTAGGGAGTTTAAAGCTATGTCAGTATTTTTTTATGTGGTCATGAAAAAAATCCATCCCTATCATTTAAAAAAAGCTGAAAAAATAGGTTCACAAAGATCTCAAGAAGTCACTGAGAACCATGGAAGTTACTGAATACAACATTTACTGAAAAATAGGACCAGGTTGATTCAGACAGTCAAGCTGAGATTCATCATATATCACTTTTTCAGTACCTTAGCCTTAATTTAAAAGCCCTATGTCCCCTACTTTAAACTGAGATGTACCTCGTAGCAGTATGGAGCTTTACAAGGGCCTAATATATAATGAAAAGCTTGTATGAATCTTACAGTAAGAAGGTAGGTAGGAATCTAAGACTGATTAGAAAAAAGTCAAGAAAAAAACTAAAACCCCAACTAAATCCACACATAAAGCTGAAGAATTCTGAGAATTATACCATAGAAAATATATCTTCTGTTCTGAAGAAAATTGGAGTGTTTTCCTTATTTTTTTCTTTTGTTCTCTCTTTTTTAATTTGCCCATAGAATAAATATATTTTTATTTCTACAGTATACTGGAGTTTGTTGTATGGGCTAGAATCCAAAATCTGTATCCCAGATAGATGTTTGATGTAAATTTGTGTATACTTGGTCTAATTGTTCTGTAGGAGTTTGAGTCTGCTGAACTCTCTTGGCACAGATATTGATTTCGGCAAAGAACAGAAAGTCTTTACTGTTTTTCGCTGACAATGTGAATGTTTTTCTCACTTCACAGTAAGAACTAATCCAGATGCCCAAACATACCTAAGTTGGATAATTCACTCAAAGAGGAATTGTTGGCGCTCAAGAATCTAATTCAACCCCCCTGGAAATTAATAGAAAATCTTCTTCTTATTTAACTTGAATCCTGATCCAACATAAGTTAATGGGCCAATTCATGCAAGTGACTGTTACAGGATTAGACTTTGTAGGAGTATTTATTGTTTATTATAAATGCAGTGTAAATAGATCTATTTTTGATGTCTTACAAGAAGGATGAAGGCAGTAAAAGGATTATTTTTAAGTCTTGCCAAAAAATGTAGAAGCAACCATCTCTGATGCCACAGAAAATTCAAAACTTAATTACATCCTGTCCAAATACAGCCTAATTCTTTTTAAGAAATACTTGTTTCCAACGAATAGACAAACCATTGTTTGTGAAATATTTATTACTTATTTATACTTTTTGAAAATCACAGCTGCATTAACTTTGCCTTTATTTAAACTCCTTTATGTTTACTGCTATCCTATTGTTCTAGCTCCACAGGCCATTTTTATTTAAAATATGACTTACAGTCAGACATTATGGTTAGATGTGTGCTAGTCATGGTAAGAGAATACTCCTGGTTATAGATCTAAAATATTAAAAAGGTCTCCAGAGTGGTACTGATCTGAGCGAGCTCGACTAATGGGGCATGGCTTGGAAATTAATAGAGACCAGGACTGATTCCCAGGAAGAGGTTTGCAGGTATCCACAGTGACCTGGAGGCTGAGAGGGCAGCAGCAGAAGAACAGGCCAGGTGGTGGCTTCCGGGTAGAGAATGGCCCCACGCAGATCTCATGTGATGTGCAGACACAACTCAGTGCTGTCAGTGATACCTCAGCAGACCTGGTCCTGGGTAAGAAATGCAAGGCTTGCACAGGAAATCATGGAGAAACCAGCTCTCATGAAAAACACTCAGGAGGTTTGGTGGGAGACAAGAGAGAAAGGAGAGAAACTTTCTGCCAAACACAGTTCCACACCGTATTTTACTGCGAAGGATGTGCTGTGCAAACTGTTGTTATAAGCCTCCAAAAAAACCCTCCAAATTTGTCAGTAAAGGAGAAAGTTTTCATTAGCAGGCATGCATTGAGTTCACTTTGCATCTGGAGCCTATCAGACTTCACAAGTGTCATATTTAACCTTCAAGGTAGTGACTGATCTTCATAGCTGAAATCTCAAGGGACAGGTTTGTGAAAGATGACAGCATGAAAGTCAGTAGTCCAGCTTTTTTTAAAAATGTGTTTTAATAGAAAATAATTCCACTAAAGAAGTCAAACTAGTCCTAGTTAAACTGCTGGAAACCTGGAAAACCAGATATCTCACTGATAAGTATGAGCTACATTATATTAGTTTATTTAGGAGTAATGAGATAATGATTGCCCCTAGAAGACACTACACAATGACATGATCTAGAGAATAATGAGACAAAACCCCATAAGGGCTGTTTGTAGATTATCTTAAATTAAGTTTACAAATGAATCACCATATTCTGAAGTTAAGTCGGTGTCATTCTGTCTGACAGCAAATACATATTTTGTTGTGAAAAATGCACAATCTCATCCAGAATATCTTCTTTGGAAAGGAAAAGTGAGTATTAATGACTAGAAATTGTGACAGAACACAGAAATCCATAGAGTTGAAAACTTGCTCTGTGTTCTCTGCAAATAATGAATGCTTTGCTCCATAGTGACACCTGGTAAAAATCAGTGGAACTATTTCAGCACTTGAAATTGAACATACTTTACCCCCAAGAGTACAGGAGTTCATGTGACAAATCCTGTCTCACCTGTTTCCTCGTATCACAGCAGAATGAATCTGCAGTTCAAACCTCCCAACCCTGTGTTTGCTTAGAGAAAAGAGTCCTAAACTCAGGTGTAAGTACAATAGATAAAGTTATTTTCAGTCACATAGAGTTATTTGCAGATGGATTAACTTATTTTCTTAAAGACAGTTTGATGATTTGCATGTTGACCCATTCTTGGATTTTCCTTCTTAAATATGCATGGACAGAACAATTTTAAATGATTCAGCACTGAAGACCTGGCTTTACATCCTTTTTCACTCCCTTCCTTTTTTTTTTCTTTTTCTTTTCTTTACTTTACTTTTTTCTTTTTTGTTTGTTTGTTTGTTTTTGTTTTTGTTTTATTTAGTAATCTTAGGTCATTTTAATACACAATATTTGGTTTATCAACTTTTTCAGTATTAGAAACAAATTCAAGAGTACAGCTTAAAAGCTACAGTGATAGAATGTCAAATTATAGCACAGAAATTGCCAGATTGTGAAAAGTTTATGTCATGGGTTTCAAGACAGAAAGCCAATCTCTGTTTTATAGAGCAAGGCAAAATTATTTTTACATACTAGATTTTTAAACTTATTTCTCCACTAAGACTTTTAATAATGGATGAACTTTCAGGTTATGAAATATTAATTCATTAAACAAGGATATCTAGAGTCTGAAAGTTTCACTTTTGATCTTGTTCTCCAGACGTATCTCAGCTTTCCTGCTTTCCATTTCTAAATCTGATCCCATAGTAAAAAAGACCATTTTTCTTTTCACACTTTATGTTTGTTAAAGTAAGGGAATCATCCAAGTTGCATAACTTTTGATTACATACCGAGCATATAATGTTTTCTGAGAAGGAAAAACACAGTGTTATAGTAATGCTTAGGACCATGGCAGGTGCATTGTTTTGACTTGATAAAACCCAGTTGCTTGCTTCTGGGATTTAATGTTCAACCATGTGCGTATTATGATGCTCTAATTATTGAATTTAATATTAAAATTAATGCTGAACCCCAATAACTCACCTGCATGCATACACAGTGATTTTTCTGTTCTTTTTCTTAACTGGTTGTTTTTGTATGATGGAGTGCAATTAAACAGGATATGACCACATTATAAGAAACAATCTGTCTTTTAAATCGATCATGGTCTTTGGTCAAAGGGATCTCAGATAAGTTGATATGTATGCAAAATTTTGATTGCAAAAAAGAGAAAAATGTATGGGAAAAGCAGTTAAGGTATAAGAAATTGGATGAAGTGCTCATATGGAATTGGAGTGACACTGATTAAGCATTACTGTGATGCCACTGCAGGTGACTGTCTCACTGTGCAGCATTATTGGTATTCACTTGAGCATTTGTGTATCTTATACACTGTACAGAAAGAGTGCTGGGTTAATACAGTCAATATTCTGAGCAAGAAACACCTGAGCCACCCCATAGGCCATGCTGTACAAAACCATTCAACACTTCAGTGTGTGCATTGCCTTTTATAGTTATACAAGAGGTGTATGTTAGACTTTTCAAACAAATCATTGACCTCTACAAACCTGTGTAACGGTCTTATGTCTTTAAGATTTTTACCTAGATACTAAAAGTTTGATGTTGAAAATTTCCAAGTTAAATCTTTTCCATCCCAAGAAAATCTACTAACCAACAGGTAAGAGCCAAAGCTGAAAGATTATTTCTTGAAGTGGGGCAATTCTGCTGAGAATCTCACCGTGTTCGAACACGAGAAATCAAAACAGAGGGGCTGAATTCAGAATACTCTCTGGGGAGAGATGTGAGGACTGAGACGCTATTCATAAAATCTGTATTAAAGCACCACCAGACAAAGTGTGTAAAGTGTAGAAATGGTTGTACCGAGCATTGGATTCCCTTTCCTGGGACAGGTCCTAACCACTTGGACTCCAGAGTCTATATTCCACCCAAGCTACATATTAGTGTTATAAGTGCCTGTCTGGATCTCATCCCTAACCTGAGGATATAATGTTATTAGCTCGAGCCTGCGGTGCCTTGAGTTCTGTGCCAGACCCTTCTCCTTTCCCGTTCCAAACACACGAATGACACATGCGCACTTTCTGCGGTTTGGCAGCAGTTTCAGCCTGAATCTGAGCCAGGAACACAAACCGTGCTTAAGACACCTCCATATGCCACTGGTTACCTGGCTTATGGCCAGCTGGACTTGAGCTGCAGAGCTCAAGGTGGTTGTGGGGAGCAAAGGATCCCGCCTTGGTGAGGGGTGGTGCTCAGGTTTGGTGTCAATTCTAAAGTGTAGCCTTGGTCTCACTGTAATTAACAACAAAACTTCCATTATGTCAATATAATCAAAATTACTCATGCAACAGCATGGAGTAATAGAAAAGAATCCATCAGCCTGGACTTTGAATTGTTGTATCATTTATAATGAAGTGGGTCAAGGCTGATGGGCATAAATTATACTTTTGTTTGTGTGGTACGCTATGAAAGATGCCTTGAATATACAGGATAAATTCTTCCTTTTCTTACTTAATCCATCACAAACACTAATCTCCATTGTTATGTAGTTTATCAATGTCAATAATCTGTTGAATATGCAAAGCAAGAAATGGGACAAAACCTAGAAAAGGTGAAGGCATGTGAAAACTTGCTTTACCTTTTAGTGAACTCGGTTTCATCAGCTTCAGTTATATGGCTGTCCTTGGGCCTAATTCAATGCAGAGAAGTGAAGTAATATTGCTAGATGGCTGTAAACCTCAGGGAAATCCTCTAAGAAGGGAATGATGGCTATTAAGGGAATTCCAGGCTTTATTGTTTCTCTATTTTTTTGAGCACCCTGCTCTTCAACTCTGAAGTGGCACCAGGATTCAGTATTTTACTCCCTAAATTGGGATTGGCTAGATGACTTGGTTATTCTTTACAGAAATGCACTATTACAGTCTGTTCAATTTCCATTTCATGAAAGTTATTTTTATTGTTCTGATTCAGAATTAATCCAGTGGAAAAGGAGAAACATTTCCAAAGGCTTGAACCTTGAGGGAGAAGACACAGAGTTAGGACTTCTACAATCAGTATTGACAGTGCTGCCCCAGCCTATAAGAGAAACAACTTTAGGAGGCTCTCTAGACAAATTCAGAGGACAGAACAGCAAAGTTTTTTCTTCCAAAATGTTAATTCAGACAAAAAAGAGAGCTAAAGAAATACTTTTCACAAGGACATGTAGTGACAGGACAAGGGGGAATGGCTTCAAACTGAGAGAGGGTAGGCTTAGATTAGATGTTAGGAAGAAATTCTGAGGGGGATGAAACACTGGAACAGGTTGCCTTGTTGAGGCTGCCAGAGGACTTGTGGATGCCTCATCCCTGGAACTGTTCAAGACCAGGTTGGGCAGGGCTTGGAGCAACCTGGTCTAGTGGAAGGATCACAGGATGTCATCTCCAGCCTTGTCACAGCCTTGCCCTGCCCATCCATGGGCAAGGCCGATGTCCCATTCCCAGGGAGATGCCTGAAACCTGTGGATACAGCTGTCCTGGCATCCCCTCTGGCCCTCTCTGCTCCAGGCTGTGCTGCCTCCAGCAGACCCTGCCACCCCGCAGCTCAGGGACCTGCCAGTCCCCAGAGTGCCCTGGGACCATGTGCCCATGGAAAGGTCTGGTCTTGATGTAGAAATAGAAATGTGACAGCTAGAAGCTAATGTTTCTGTTTTACAGGTGTTTTACAGGCAGTTATTGTTGATGTGAGAAAAAAGGGTAATGTATTTTTAATATAAAAGAGACCAGAATAGTGCCTCCCCTAAACTCTTACTTTCTCTTGCTTTCACTCCTTTCAGGCTAACATTTTCCTCAAACAACATTCCTTTATAAGGAAAGAATTGGATACCTCAATATAACCATTTATTGCTGTTGGAGCCGAGGATTTGATTTATTTTTTGGCTTATACTTTTTTTATTGGTATGGGAATTTTCTCCATCTCCCTTCTAATGTTTGACTTATAAGGCAGTTTTGCTACATTTTTGTCCCAACTTGCACCACATGGCCTGTGTCTCAGAAGCAACACAAGCTATAACCACCTGCTCTGTGTGTTCTGAATGGTCATACCCAAGTTTAAAGGGCATTTAGCATTTAGCAACTTGATGATGCTAAACTTTTTGATTGGAAAATTTCAGGATAAGCATCATTGTTAAAATGATCATCTTCCACTGGGGACCAAGCCGCAGGCTGGCTTTAAGGTTTCCTGCAATAAAAAGTGCAATGAACTCATTGTCCTGGCTGCCAAACGCCAATGTGAGGCCCTTGACAGCATGATGATATCAAAACTCCAAATAGAAGCAATTCTCCTAGCAGACTGCAGCTTCCGGCAATACACATAGCTTGATACAGTCATTAGTTTTTATGCAGTTTTAGAGCAAACATTTTACTAGGAACCTAATTTTCTTCTGACAGAGGAGACTATTAGGGACCCCAAGCATGACAACTCTCAAGAGTCCTTCCAATTGAAACATGCCATTGACAGAAGGTGATTTGCCTTCAAAGCTATATGCATGCACTTTGCTGGTTTGAGCATTAAAAAAAATCAAACCAAAACCAAATAAATAAATAAATAAATATCTTAGCTTATCTCTACTATTTATGGTTAATACTCATCTTAAAAGTTTTCAGAAGAGGCTTCTCTAAAAGCTATGTTCAAAGGATGCTTTGATTTTTGAGTAGGTAACAGCCTTGAGTTTTGCATTATGCAAGGACAGCTGGCAAAGCATGTGGGCTGTGAAATAAGCGGGAGGCTTGATAAAATCCATCCTGAAAGAGAAAACAAGGTTAGGAGCAATGAGCTGTGACTGACTAGAGCTGTGGGAGCTTGGAAACCTTCCCCCCAAAATGCAAATGCTTAAGGTTACTTATCTGGATTGTCTGTCAAACACATTGCGTTCTGTGACAGCATGAAAGGAGGGAAGATGAAGCTCAGCCCCATCCTTTGCTGTTCTGCAGTGCCCAGAATCCATTCCCAAAGAAAGAGCTCAACTTGCAGAAGCAACTTAATTTCTACTGGCAAGGAATACACTGTGCTGGAATAAAAATTTCAATGAATATTTTTTTCTCTTAATATAGATAAAGTAATATATTCTCATATAAAAAAAAAAGTCACAGATGGCTCAGGAGCTCACGTTTTGGCCCTTTAGGATATTGGGCTCCAACAGCGGTGCCTCAGAAGAGGCATTTTAGCACTGCACATTATACAGGAGTTTTTGTTTGCTGCGCCAGCCCCAGAAGCCAAAATTAGGCCAGATTAGTATTAACCCAAAGGAAACTCTTCTTTCAGCACCCATCCAGTCATCAAAATGACCCAAACATCAAACAGGGTTTTTTAGGACATTTCTAGAGAACCTTTTTGCTCCTCCTAGTTCTATTACTTCATTTATTGTGAATTTTATCTCCTGAGGTCTCTGAAACCTTTCAACAATTTCTCATTTAAATTTGATGAGTATGAATGAGGAAAAGAGGATTTTGTCTTAACCATTACCTTCATGAATAATGTCTTGGAAACACAGTGTACAAAAACAATGTCCCCTCAACCCCTGACACCATATTTATTAAGGATTAAATGGCAAAAATGGAGTTAATGTAAATGTAGTAAAAATTCTGAAATCTTAAGCATTTTTAAATATTTTATCAGTGAAGTGAGAGATAATAACTGACACGGAGACTTTTTTCTCTTTCTTGTGGAGGTTGTATTGATCACCTCAGCCTACCCTAAAACTGTTGGTATGAGTTAGATATAACATTATTGTCCTAATTCAATAATTGGACTGCAATCAGATAACTAACCTCACAAAAAATTAGGTGAAATGGATAGAAAGATTTAACACACCTGAAATGAAAATAAACCCTAATAGGTTGATGGAATGCCACCATAAAGTAACAAACAAAATTAAATTAATTAACCTTTAAGGAACAGTAAAAGCAGGATGATTTCACGTGTTAAATAGTGCACTACATTATTAAGCTCTGACATGGTTTTGTGAGTGATCCCGAGCAATTTTACAGAATTTTTTTTTATACTGAGGGTAATTCAAGCACTTGTAGTAAAGTTTATTTTGCTACTCATTCTAATGATTTCAAAAATACTTCTCAATTTATGCTGCAAATAATTTATCTTTCAATAACAGGTACATAATTTATTGTTCACATACAAATTGTTATACATAAGTTATTGTTCATTGAAAATTTTAATCCATGGGGAAAAAAATCCTGAAATTGTCTTTGGCTAACTTGGGGCATTTCTTGAGAATGCTAAATATACTTCTTTGCAGAGATACTGTGAAAATAGTCAAGATGAATGGACACAATACAGTCACAGATGTTCAGAGGTACACAGGACCCAGACAAGGTCAAAAGCTGGAAGAATGAAGTACTGAATGCAGGCATACATGGGAAGGTGCTGCTTTAAGCTTCTGACTCAACTAAATAGTGAACTACTTTTGAGTAAGTAGTTTGAGAAAGGAGCTGTAGCTTCCCACAGCGGGTGTGATATGATCAGAAAAGTAATCAATTGCATTTTGTCTCAGAAAGGAATATTTCCTGACTTCTGCTGAGTTTCTATCAGAACATTTAATCTCTGCTCTGCAAAAGAAAAAGCTTTATATCATAAACCTCTGAAAAGATATAAACTTCTAAAAAGTTGTTTCAAAAAAGATTGCACTCTGTATGAATGCTTTAGGGAAACCATGTGGAAAGATACGTTTTTATTAAGTTGAGTTTGATTAATCCCTACCAGAGAAGAATGAAATTGGTAGATAGTGACAGTATTAAAAAGTAAACTAAACTGACTTGCCAAGGAAACATTTCATGGTTGAAAGACAAAGGCAATTTAAAAATATTTTCCCTTTCCAGGGATAATGGAAGGACATGAACAAAGTAGATTAGACTTGATTAGATTGTGTGACTTTGAAAAAATATGAAGGAGATTTGGAAAATAAAAATACGTGAAAGTTGATAATGGTATTTTATACTTACTTAGGATGATATCTTACCTGTAAAGAGTCCGTCCTTTAATCTGTGCCATTTAATTAGAAGAAAATATGTTAAAAATTCCTACAGTGTAAGAATATGCATTTACAGAAGAGCTGGGATTTCATGGAATAGTTGTAGCCTAATTTCACAATAAGACAAAAGACATTTTTTTCTCCTAAATACAGTTCCTGTTTAATCCAATAGGGTCCATAAGCACATCCTCAAAGGCAAATTCTGACAATTGGAATGATTGTCTTTCTGCTACCAACTCTTAAAAAAAAAAGGCAATTGCAGGCCAGATGACTAATCACTATGAGGACTTTGCCTTTTCAGTTAGGAAAAGTTTCCAAAGAGTTATTTAGAAGAAACCACTCTGTATGACATAAAATTGCATGAAAAACTGTCAGAGTTAAAATTTTAGCTTATGAAACAGTGGGCCAGATTATTCACACTGTAATCAGTGCACTTCATAATATCTTTGCTTTAAATATCTGAAAAAATATTCAAACCATTAGCCTTTTTACTTTTTTTTTTTCATCAACAACTTTCCTTTTAGTTTTATGTTGGTGGGGACTGTATGTTCGTGTCTACACTTCCAAAGATTTAACTGTATAAATGCAATTTTCTACATTTTCCAAACTCTTCATATTAATAAGAATGTACTACAGATTTAAGCAGTTAAGTAAGCAGAAGAGATCTGCCAGCATGAAAATATAGAGGCATATAATCCCAGTCTGCTGAATACACTGATAGGTTTTCTCTTGTGTAGTTGGAGCAGCTGTTACAGAAAGAGCAACATTTTCAGGGATTTTGTGAAGTTTTAGTTGATGTGTTCTGTATTAAGGGCAAATATTCCTCTGTATGAAGAACAAATATTATTTTTGTCATTCAAGTTTATTAGTTACATTTTGCTAAATACATACAATGCTCATCCACTTTTTCAAAAAATTATAGAACAGCTTATAACAAGTTTATGATATCTGATAAAAAGAACC